>JARLTB010000155.1:13960000-14520000 GCA_030141615.1 Unio pictorum | reverse complement strand
TATCTTTTTAGATATGTTCAAGTTGATTTATCTTAAGTCACTTGCTGAGATGTTTGTGAATACAAATTGCCAGTATTCCACGTGTGAATATGGATAGTGTACATAGGGTATATAGAGGAGGTGTGTATGTGCGTATGCGTACGTGCGTATGTGTGTGTTTAAGTCTGTGAACGTTACTTTAGTTAGAAATAGCTATATTCGGATATGTTACGAATGATGAGGAAAGAAACAAGGGTATTTCTTTCACTGTTAAAACAAATAGGTGCATCTCAATAACAACCGCAAGGTGCTGTTGATCCTATCGAAGAAGTGGAAGGTGCTGTTGTTGGAACGGCAAAGGGAATTTTTTCACGGAGAAATCTACCGATCATGGTATAAATATATTAGAACAATTTCAACCATTAAAACCTTATCTTATAAATTCCCTCAATAATGTTTGCAAACGATATAATTGATCAACCAGATAGCAGAAATGTAATTATGGGTAAAGTGAGAAATGCTGCTGGGCTGCAGAAGCAGATGCAGTTTTAACGATGAACGAAAAATTACAATGTGGGATATGGAACGTGCAGAGAAATGATGGATAATGCAAAAATATAATTTTCTGCGTGATTTCACTTTCTCATATTTTCGGATTTTGCAGAGATGTTAAAATGGTTATATTTAATACAGTTGTACTCAACAGAAAACCTGATGATAGTGATGCAATCTAGAGACAAAATGCGGTTGCTCCTGGTAAGGTAATGCTAACAAAACTTTCATGATGGATGCCTGCAATCACTCCATCAATTACCGTAGGTCTAAGACTACCAGGAAGCTATCTAGCGAAAGGTCTAAAATTGCCAGGAACTTACCTGAGTTATGTTTTACACCGCTGTCAAATTTTGATTAATCGAAGCTGTCAAAACTATAATATAGAAAACTTCAGAGGTATTTTGTATGGGAGATCCATTACCACAACAACTAAATAATGTAGAAACCGGTATTATTAATCTCGATCATAACACCAGACCTTGAACTCATTCGGTCGCGTACGCGATTGACCCACGTGAATTATTTATTTTGATTCTTACGGGCTAGCACCACCTAAAGAATTTCTAAGTTTTATAAATCGTTTAAATTTCTCTCACAAAGTACTGATTTGGTATTCGACGTTGCCAACACAATGACTGATCCTGCGATATGTGGTCAAGATGTTATTAATGTCCTTAGAGCTGTATCAACAACAACCACACCGACCCATTAAAACGAATACACCAGTAATAACTTTTAAAAGAGATCTTAAATGTATATGGTAGATAGGTGGGTAAGATCTTCCTCTCGAGGCAAAAAAATCTGATGAAGCTTCACTCGGGGTTGTATAAAAAAACCTCATCAACGTTGAGTATTTAAACCTGCCAAACGTAGAACCGAATGAAATTGTTATATTCATGATCGACAGGATAAATTGAAAACGAGAAATGTTTCTTTGAAGGATATTCTAGATAAACCCAACGGAGTAGCAGAAAATTCTATCGCGGTGTTTGATTCCAACGGCAGGATTAAACAAGGTGTTCTTTTCTCAGCCGTATTAGATGATATTAGCAGGCGAGTAAAAAATTCAGCGACATAATAACAGGTGGACTTAACATGATCTCAAATATATGAACTGCACTTGGCAGTCCAACATCTGACACAAAAAAAAAATACGACGATGATAAATATAAAACCGCTGGTGTTAAATTAACAAAGCTGCGGGCTGAGTATGATGTTCATGTAAATAACCAATTTGGACGTCTTCAAAGAAATTTTAGAAAGACTCATGATACCGTTGATAATTTCTTTGGGAAAATTACCAATTCCCTTAAAACTCTCTGATATTTATACAAACTCGCTCCATATTGAAACGATTAAAAGAAAACAAGATGATATTGTTCCTGATTTTACTATTATTGCTCCTCGACTTATTTAGGTTAAAATTCCCTATAAGGAAAATATCAATAACGTGTATTCGCCACATCACGGACAATTTGCTTGGACACCTCAAATAATAATATTAAAATTCCCGCATCAGTTAGAGGTATCAAGAGATTAACCATACTTTCAGCAATACAATTTACTGTATCATCGAGTTCATATACTGGAGTTATTACTGCAAGTGATATTATCGATAAGGAGCCACATATATATTTACATTAACTACTGTCGACCGTAATTTAGCTCGAGCGTCAATAACATATTAAGTTGAATTTGTAATTGACTTAAGTAAATAATATACGACCACCCAGCAGTATCGATACGATCAAGTTCGCGAGTTACAAACTAAACTAACAAATCCTGTTGATGTGTATCAAACAAAGGTAAAAAAAATATCGAAGATGAATTACCGGCGTTGATATAATCGTAAGTTCGGTTTTAGGTGTTATCGCTGGAAACGGTGTATTATTATCGATGATAACGATGATTGCACCTGTAGTTGTCACAGGAGTTCTTAGCATCATCACAAAAAATAACTTCGTGGTAGTCAAAATAAATTACATGATTATACAGTTAAATTACATACAGTGTTAACAGCGTACTCTCAAATATCTTCGATGATATCGTCAAGTCTCGATGACACAGTAATATCTGATAACAAATTCTCGTCGGCGATTCACATTTATGACACCGGCGATGTCAAAAATTAGAAAAAACATAATATTGATAATAATGGGAACGCCACAAGAATTACTTCAGCAGATAGTCAATAACGTCATCAAACCCTAAATTCAGTGTAGATTTTCCAACACCAATTCCGGTAACGGAAATCGCACTTACTCAATTACGAGTATATTATAGTTGGCCGAATATCCGATCAAAATCATTCGTGGGTCATTCACCCAATAATACATTTCTATTTACAAATACAACTAACACTGATTGGCAAACTATATATCTTTCCAAAGGGAGTATCAAATCGAACAAACCAACGATGAAATCAATCGCAGGATAAAATCTTTCACTGGGGAAGAATCAAAAATCGCTATAACAGTTCACAACCATCGTTATCAACCGCGATCGAGATGATATTGTGGATTATGCCGTGGATATATATAATTCATCGATCAGAACTATATTAGGATGGCCTGAAAAACCAAAGCCGCAGAAACCACGTCCACCTGAACCATCAATTCTGGTTATATCATGGAAGGTAAAACACCATATCCTGAACTTTAATCACGCTCAGATGTATATAGTTAAAATTATTTAAAATATTCAGTAGACGAGAAGTTTTTACACGTGAGTAAGGAATTAATTATGTGGAATTTGAGTGTTATAGCCCATGAACATGTTAGTGTACTACATGAAACTTTTAATGAAACCCACTGTTCAATTTTCCTGAGAACTTGATTGTCTTGTTTATTTTTTTTTTTAAATTAATCAAGCATATAAAACACATTTAATAAAACTTAATATATCTTTGATGTAACAAGTTCCACGCGTTCAAATCATTAAATATGTTGAGATATTAAACCAACTTGTATCCGGAGTATCTCAACGAGAAATTTGTTCAAGCAATAGTTAAAGATAGATATTTCTAAATGCATATTTGTTAACAGAAACTGCACTTCCAGATTTTAAATTCCTGAATAGAACGCACCTGAGTTAAAAAAATTACTCAGTGATATAATCGATGAATAATTTTTTTAGATACTCATCGCGTGGAGTATAACAAATAAAATCGGCAACTTGAAAAACCATCGAGATCGGCTACAATGAGTGTTAGAAAAAAAATCGGGAGTCTTGGAAATATATGGTTGATGTTGATAATTACGCAGATATGTATCTCTCAGCACTGGTTCACCCATATCAGATATGGGGTTGGATATCTCTTCAAACATTTTTATAATAATTAATTATCGTATAAAACGAAGATCACCTTACTGCTATCATATTCGCGGTAATCTCCCTCTCTCTCTCTCTCTCTCTCTCTCTCTCTCTCTCTCTCTCTCTCTCTCTCTCTCTCTCTCTCTCTCTCTCCTATCTCTCTCTCTCTCTCTCTCTCTCTCTCTCTCTCTCTCTCTCTCTCTCTCAATATCTTTTAGACATCCCATCCAACTCTGCTAGTTTTTTATTTTGCGGTTTGATTTATTACTTTACTGACATTAGCTGGCATAATCTCAGTAACGGGTAAGTATTCAGGTTGGATTATTTGAGGTTTATGTATTAATCTCATTAATCTACCTGCGACTGTAGAAAATAAGCTTTTCTGGCGACATCACCAACAGTGCCAGTAGCTTTATCACACATAACATTAATAGCATTCATCGATAAAACCTTGGGAGCAATTCTGGTAAATAAACCCCGAATAAGAATTCCCAATCCATCTCCATAAATTACTTTATATACCGGGCAGTCTTGAATTTTCAACCTGATCTATTGTCGTTGTTGATCATGTATAATCATCTTACATGATGTCCGTTATCTAAAACATTTAATCACTGTGATAGTCGTCTATGATTTTATCGATGAGAACTCGATAAAAACTAACATCTATTACACCATCCTGAAATAATTTTCTGACAGATATCAGAGGCTTCGTTAACTATCTCCGGAGAATTATTTCCAGCTAGTTTACCCCCCGATGAGAACTCCAACCGGGAAACATCATCGATATTATTTGAATAAACACCGAGACCACTTCCTGTGAAAACCCTCTCCGTTTTTTTCGACGAGATTGCGATCAACGAGAGGATCTTGAGATGCTGAGGATCTTCTGTTTGTTTCTTATCTCCGTGTATGTCTCTGTGCTGGTTTTTGACTTTTTTCTATTTGTCCGTGACGTTTTTCTCTTTGTTTTACATCATAATTAGTAACTCCATCTCGATAATTTATATAACCTAGTTCTATCGTATTTATACGACCAATCCCCCTGTTTATTTTATAAATCCAATTAACCCACTCATCACGAGATATAGTTTTATTATACCCCCGAAGTAACAAATCAGCTCTCGAATGATAACTGTTAGCAGCAAAATTACCAAAAGCTTATTTATATTTTATTAACTGAAATTATTTTATTGATTTTATAGCCTCTTCGGTAAATTTATTTATAAAAGATATTCCTCTTGGAGTTTCAACAACAGCGCCTTCCTGTTCTTCGACAACATCATCAACAACTTGATGTTGTGGTTGAGCTCCAACTATCTGTTTTAACAGTGGAAGAGTACCTTTTTGCTATCTTCGTCATCCGTAATATCTCCAAATATAGCTTGTACAGTAGATAGTGCACTCTTCTCAGTAGTCGTAGTAACAGGTTTAAATAACTGTTCTGTACTAGTTACAAAATCAACATCAGATTCGAGTCGTTGTTGAAGTTTTTTTTAAAAAGTTTCTCTCGTACTGGAATAAACTTTTTAATCGCGGCCAATCTCTCTCGAGCTAGTCTAGTAAAATATGATTCTCCGAAATTTGCCAATAACACGAATTTTTAATTGTAGCAGCCACCCGATAATTTTCACACACGTGTATATACACACGCGTACCACTTAGGAAGCACCCTCGCAAACAATTGCACACACACACATGCAATAAATAAAGTAGGCAAAAACATATATGCAAGTCTCTATTTAACAAAATAAGGCTTCGTATAAAAGTTGGGCAAACCTTTGCTACTACTCACTTTACTACTTACATACACATCTAAACACATACACGGACAGGCACACACGCACACCCACGCACACACCGTAGACGAATGGCAAGAATGAAAAAGAGGAAATGATATATAAATATCAGTGTCAATAAAACGTTTCAAATTTGTAAAGATGAATAAGATTAAATAACTTGCATTAGGACTGAACGATACGAAATAGATCAAATCTTTCCGGTCCATGCAGTTTTTAGGAGTTGTAATGCTATCGTTTCATTGATACATGTGCAAATACCTGATGTTATACATATTTTTCTAAAATAAATGAATACTTAAAATAATTGAATACTGCTACATTCTTGTGAGACTATAGAAAATCGAAATTAAATAAAATATTCACAATGAAGGTAGACACTTTTGAATGCATTTGATTGAATGTCAGTCGAAAGAAGTAAGACAATGAAAGTGTTGTCTTAGTAACTATTTTAATTATTTTCTAATAGCGAACCATAACCCTTGGAAGTTGGTAGTTGCAAACAATCATTAAATTGTTGTCCCCCTATCATTATCTCAATAGCGATAAATAAAAGGGCAGTTCCTCTTGGCTCTCCTTAGGGTCAACATAACCAGAGATTAAGGATTTGCAAATTGGTGATGCTATGGTTAGAATATATTACTAGCATGCATTTTGCACAAGATAGGTTTTGCCATTCAAATGGTGAGACAATATCCGGACACATAACTCAGTTTTTATTGGCTATCTTGGATCAAACTCAGAACATGTTCCATGGTAAGGATTCTAATCTAGAAAAGTATACAGAGAAGCATAAATAACATTTTAATCTAGAAAAGTATACAGACAAGTAGAAATAGAATTCTAATCTAGAAAAGTATACAGAGAAGTAAAAATAGCATTCTCATCTAGAACAGTTGTTGTTGTTGTTGTTGAAGGGTTGTACGCCATTTTTAGCACATGATAGGCCATACATGTCGGCCAGTATTATTGATGGAGGAAGAAACCGGGAAAAACCCCGGAAAGTACCACCAACCCACGAGAAGCTATTGGCAAGCTTTCTCACATAACTACATTAGCCGAATCTTAGACTCGAACATACGCAGGCAGAGGTGAGATGGCAGTGATCACGGAGAGCACTTTAGACCACTCGGCCTCTCGGGGCCCCTAATATGGAAAAGTAGTGAACGGTAACCTTTCGCCACCTGTCTCATGTTAGTATTTTAATCTAGATAAGTACAGCTAAAGGTGTCCTATGGCCTCTTGTCCCAAGGTAAGCATTTTGCAAGCGTGCAGCTAATGATACCCTATAGCCACAGGTCAACATTATTGGACAAGTATTTAAATTAACATACACAGTTGACAGATCAATTCATATATTCCTCGTAGTATTAACATGAAACTATGTTTGGTGCTGGGTGAATCATTTCTCAAAACCGATAAAGCGAATGAAACTGGATGTTATGATTCTTACCAGGTTCTTAATCTATTTAAATTTCTCAATTCCGTACAATTTAGTTTTATTTATTGTCTATTAGAAAAGATAAAACAAGTATCGTCTTGTATTTATATTATGGTATAATACTACAGAGCCGAAGGATGTAAGTACATCATAACTGAATCTAATGTATCAGTTAAAAGTACCAAATCAGTATGAGCTACAAGTGACCTTAAAACGTTGATGAAATGGCGTAATGGATGGTTAAGTAACCTTCATTACAATATGATACATATTGAATCCCGGGCAAGTAACACAGACGGAAACAGGGTATGGGGTTAATCTCTTTTTACAGGTATCATAGCTACATTCCTTTCATATGCGTAATGTTTCTCTAATTGTGTGTGATATTAACTTCCTCATCTATGAATATATCATCTATTAATATATCATCCCTGGAACAAAACACGTCGCAACTTGCTCCAATTTTGATCTAGATAAATTAGGATAAATGTCCATTTCAGATGCTACAATGGTACGTATAAATTTACTGTCATTTTAAAACCACAACATTTCCTCCGTTTTCATGTGGAAGAGGATGGGCCTAAAATTGGGCTAGGTTACAATACATGTATCTATTGAAAGCAGTCGTTCGAGAACATTTGTGTTGGTAGAGATTTCCCACATTTGCGTTGATAGTAATTAGTGATATCGTTTGCTATTTGATTGAGGTTAGGTTTCTTTCAGGTCACATGCTGAAATGCTTGTGAATACGAATTGCCAGCATTACACATATGAATCGGATTAATGCGAATATGGTACATAAAAGATGGGTGGGTGTATATGTTTATAAGGAGCAACATTGGTCACTCTGTCTTATGACGCTTTTGTATTATTGTGTTGTTTGGATTATCATTTTGCATTGCTTTATCTTTCCACAGTGATCTTCCACTTTATGTTGTTTAGATGAGGCAAATATACCAGCCTTTTTTATATTACTGGATTTTCTTGACAAGATCACTGTTTCTAGTGTGTCCAATGATCACACAAAATTATACTGGCGATATAATGACATACACAGTTTATCTGTACAAGAAAAAGCGACAACGGGCCCTGAGGAATGAAACACCCAGGTCTTTACTAGTTCTTCTTCAAACAATATTTCTTTAATAAATTTTTTTTTAAAAATTGATTTATCACAGGTTGCCAATAATCATGAAATGGTTTTCCACCTTTCACTATATCAACAGCGTTAAATAAAAGGGCGCATTTTCTTTGCTCTCCATTTGGCCAACATTAGCAGCGATTAAGAATTTGCTATTGGTGATGCTATGGGTAGAATGTATTACTAGTAAGTATTTTGCGCCCAATAGGTTTTGCCATTCAAATGCTGAGACAATATCAGGACGCATATGTCAGTTTTGATTGGTTTTCCTAGATCAAACTCTGAACATTTTCCGTGGTAAGCATTCTAATCTAGAAAAGTATACAGAGAAGTAGAAATAGCATTCTAATCTAGGAACGTATCAATAACATTTTAATCTAAAAAAGTACACAGACAAGTAGAAATAGCATTCTAATCTAGAACAGTTGTTGATGTTGTTGTTGAAGAGTTTTACGCCATTTTTCAGCACACGATAGACCGTACATGTCGGCCAGTATTATGGATGGAGGAAGAACCCGGAAAAAAACCTGGAAAGCAACACCGACCCACGAGAAGCTATTGGCAAGCTTTCTCACATAACTACATTAGCCGAGTCTTAGACTCGAACATTCGCAGGCAGAGGTGAGATGGCAGTGATCCGTAACGGAGAGCACTTTAGACCACTCAGCCACTCGGGGTCCCTAATCTAGAAAAGTAGTGAACGGGAACCTTTCGCCACCTGACCCATGTTAGTATTTTAATCTATATAAGTACAGCTAAAGGTGTCCTATGGCCACATGTCCCAACGTAAGCATTCGGCAAGCGTGCAGTTAATGATACCTTATCGCCACAGGACCACATTATTGGACAGGTATTTAAATGATCATACACAGTTGACAGATCAAGTTCGTATATTTCTCGTAGTATTAACATGAGACGATGTTTGCTGCTGGGTGAAGCTATTAGCAAAACTGATAAAGCGAATGAAACTAGATGTTATGATTCTTACCAGATCCTTAATCTAATTAAATTTCTCAGTTCCGTACAATTTAGTTTTATTTATTGTCTATTAGAAAAGATAAAACAAGTATCTTCTTGTATTTATATTATGGTATAATACAGAGCCGAAGGATGTAAGTACATCATAACTGAATCTAATGTATCCGTTAAAAGTACCAAATCAGTATGAGCTACAAGTGACCTTAAAACGTTGATGAAATGGCGTTATGGATGGTTAAGTAACCTTGATTACAATATGATGCATATTGAATTTCGGGCAAGTAACATAGACTGAATAACCATACAAACTGGGTATGGGGTTGATCTCTTTTTACAGGTATCATAGCTAGATTCCTTTCATATGCGTAATGTTTCTCTACTTTTGTGTGATGTTAACTTCCTCATCTATGAATATATCATCTAATAATATATTATTCCTGGAACAAATTACGTCGCACCTTGCTCCAATTTTGCTTTAGACTAGGATAAATTTCCATTTCAGATGCTACAATGGTACGTATAAATTTACTGTCATTTTAAAACCATAACATTTCCTCCGTTTTCGTGTGTAAGAGGATGGGCCTAAAATTGGGCTAGGTTACAATACATGTAACTACTGAAAGCAGTCGTCCGAGAACATGTGTATCGGTAGAGATTTCCCACACTAGCGTTGATAGTAATTCATAGTGGAATTATTTTGCCATTTGATTAAGGTTAGGTTTCTTTCAGGTCACATGCTGAAATGCTTGTGAATACGAATTGCCAGCATTACACATATGAATCGGATTAATGCGAATATGGTACATAGAAGATGGGTGGGTGTATATGTTTATAAGGAGCAACATTGGTCACTCTGTCTTATGACGCTTTTAAATTATTGTGTTGTTTGGATTATCATTTTGCATTGCTTTATCTTTCCACAGTGATCTTCAACTTTATGTTGTTTAGATGAGGCAAATATACCAGCCTTTTTTGTTTTACTGGATTTTCTTGATAAGATCGCTGTTTCTAGTGTGTCCAATGATCACACAAAATTATAATGGCGATATAATGACATACACAGTTTATCTGTACAAGAAAAACAGTGTTTATATGACTTAATGCAATGCATTGGTTCTCAACCTTCAAGCATGGCCGTATAAGCGACTACGGGCCCTGAGGAATGAAACACCCGGGCCTTTCCTAGTTCTTCTTCAAATAATCTTTCTTTAAAAATGTTTTAAAAAATTTGATTAATCACCGGTTGCCTATAATCATAAAATGGTTTTCCACATTTCACTATATCAACAGCGTTAAATAAAACGGCGCGTTTTCTTTGCTCACTATTTGACCAACATTAGCAGCGATTAAGATTTTGCTATTGGTGAAGCTATGGGTAGAATGTATTACTAGTAAGTATTTTGCGCAAAACAGGTTTTGCCATTCAAATGGTGAGACCATATCCGGACGCATATGTCAGTTTTAATTGGTTTTCTTAGATCAAACTCAGAACATTTTCCTTGGTAAGCATTCTAATCTAGAAACGTATACAGACAAGTAGAAATAGCATTCTAATCTAGAAAAGTATACAGAGAAGTAAAATTAACATTTTAATCTAGAAAAGTATACAGAGAAGTATACATAACATTTTAATCTAAAAAAGTACACAGACAAGTAGAAATAGCATTCTAATCTAGAAAAGTTCTTGTTGTTGTTGAAGGGTTTTACGCCATTTTTCAGCACATCATAGACCATACATGTCGGCCAGTATTATTGATGGAGGAAGAACCCGGAAGAAAAACCGGAAAGTACCACCGACCTACGAGAAGCTATTGGCAAGCTTTCTCACATAACTACATTAGCTGAGTCTTAGACTCGAACATACGCAGACAGAGGTGAGATGCCAGTGATCCGTAACGGAGAGCGCTTTAGACCACTCAGCCACCCGGGGCCCCTAATCTAGATAAGTAGTAAACGGTAACCTTTCGCCACCTGTCCCATGTTAGTATTTTAATCTAGATACGTACAGCTAAAGGTGTCCTATGGTCACATTTCCCAATGTAAGCATTCTGCAAGCGTGCAGCTAATGCTACCCTATCGCCACTGGTCCTCGTTATTGTAAAAGTATTTAAATGATCATACACAGTTGACAGATCAAGTTCGTATATTTCTCGTAGTATTAACATGATACGATGTTTGCTGCTGGATGAAGCATTTATTAAAACTGATAAGCGAATGAAACTAGATGTTATGATTCTTACCAGATCCTTAATATATTTAAATATCTCAACTCCGTTTAATTTTGTTTTATTTATTGTCTATTAGAAAAGATAAAACAAGTATCTTCTTGTATTTATATTATGGTATAATACTACAGAGCCGAAGGATGTAAGTATATTATAACTGAATCTAGTGTATCAGTTAAAAGTACCAAATCAGTATGGGCTACAAGTGACCTTAAAACGTTGATGAAATGGCGTAATGGATGGTTAAGTAACCTTGATTACAATTTGATACATATTGAATTTCGGGCACGTAACACAGACTGAATAACCAAACAAACATTATTGATCTCTTTTTACAGGTATCATAGCTACATTCCTTTCATATGCGTAATGTTTCTCTAATTGTGTGTGATATTAACTTCCTCATCTATGAATATATCATCTATTAATATATCATTCCTGGAACAAAACACGTCGCAACTTGCTCCAATTTTGCTCTAGACTAGGATAAATGTCCATTTCAGATGCTACAATGGTACGTATAAATTTACCGTCATTTTAAAACCATAACATTTCCTCCGTTTTCATGTGGAAGAGTATGGGTCTAAAAGTGGGGCAGCTTACAATACATGTATGTCTTGAAAGCTGTCGTCCGAGAACATTTGTATTCGTAGAGATTTACCACATTTGCGTTGATAGTAATGAGTGACATCGTTTGCTATTTGATTAAGATTAGGTATACGAATTGCCAGAATTGAACATATTGATCATATGAATCGGATTAGTGCGAATATGGTACATATAAGATGGGTGGGTATATATGCTTATAAGAGGCAACCTTAGTCAATGTGTCCTATGACGGTTTCGCATTATTTTTGTTTCGATTATCATTTTCCATTGCTTTATCTTTCGAAAGCGGTCTTTCACTTGATGTTGTCTCGACGAGGCAAATATATAAGCTAGACTTTTTTTTATTATTTGATTTTCTTGATTAGATGGCTGTTGCTAGGGTGTGCAATGATCACACAAATTTATGCTGACGATGATAAAAGTTAATCAGTTATGAGTTAATCAGCTCGACGTTAATATATCATTGCCTGGTTCTAGGAGCATGAGTGCTTTCTCTCTATGGTCTGTTAGAATTAACATTACTACTGATGATAAAATATATTAATATAGAATTTGTTCTCAGAATTATATATATATATATATATATATATATATATATATATATATATATATATATATATATATATATATATATATATATATATATATATCACAAAACTCACTTACATTAGCCCGTATCGCTTGTACATGAATACAAGAATATTGGTGTCCCAAGGTCCCAATGTTTCATTTATAGCTGGGTTTGTTTTCGTTCGAAATAAAAGCAAATATGATGACCTGGTACATGTTGAAACGTATTAGAACTTAATACACGAAGAGTTATTTCCCTTGTAAATGAATACCTGATTGTTTCGTTCGCAATCAAGACCCCTCTCGTGAATAAATGAAGGGTCCCACTGAAAATGCTTTCGTATTAAATTAGATGTTCCAGTGTACGAGTGGAAATGTTGATTGTAGAGGTCGGATGTTAGTCCAATTATGGAGAGGGGGGGAGGTAATTGGGAGATAATTGACACTTGCTGGCCCATTTATCGCAAGTTTCCTTGATACGCAAATGATTCCCAGTTGTGCAAGTAGATATTAACTTTTACCGGTACGTTACCAACATCACATACCCCAAGTCTTTCCGGTACAGCCCTGCGAGTAATAAATGTGTTACTAGAACGGCACGGCGTACCTTAGTGTGCAAGAGACAGTGTTTATTCACAGATTTAATGATGCATAATACCAGCCTAATATAACAATGCATACAAAATAAAATACACGAATGAGGTCAACATGTTCCATATTTTAGGAAAGTCATCATAGCACAACACTTAAGAATATCATCGATTAACCTGATAAGTCAGTGGAAATTCATAGAATACAAAAATTAATGCACACCACCCACGAATTTATAAATGCATGTTTTATGTCAGCAGGTCATTATAGCGAACACATAATGATCACATTGAAGAGGGAATAAAAGCCCTTTCCCTGGGTTATAATTTTTGAAAAAGTTGTTTACTTAATAGCTTCATGCTATTCAAAACAGTATTCCATGCAGTTTTTGTGATATCCTGCTAGATATGAACCAGTTTGTCTACTGCTGTAAGAAGCTAGCTCTGCTTCCTTGCCGGCTATTGGTATTTCACTGGCTTCTGAGAGAAACATATGTAAGGTGAAGTTGTTTGCATTTCTATCATGCACAATAATGTTGGCATATCTCTATGCTACTTTGACGTAATGTGGCTGACATTTCTTTGGATACTGTACTTGTGGATATTGTACATGATCTAAGCACATGGTTAAAAACAATGGATGCCCCCATGTGAATGACACATTAACCAGAATTAATCAAAAGTACACCAACTTTAGCAGTTATTAAAATAGGAAAAAATAATTTTGCTGAAGTGGGCAATATCAGCTTCTGAACGTGCGAGTCACACAATATCTAAAAGTTATCCACTCTTTTTTTCTACAATTTACCTCCGAAGTTCAGGAAGTGAAAAATACCATGCGTAGGTAGCGGAGTTTTCTTATTCTTAAGTTTGCCCAAGCTGTATACCCTAGAACCTAAATTACTCCCATTTTGCTTTTTCTTTGATTGTTTGTTTGTTTTACTGCGCACAAACACTTTGATGCTATTTAGCGCCATACAATAGATTGTATGTCTACATGTTTAAAAGTAGTAAAACGTTTAATATCGATTAGCGATATCAAAAACCAAATAGTTAAAGTTAAAAGTATAATGGTAAGATGTAAGTCACAGTAGAATATGAAGCTTCCCAATCAACGGGAGATGTAAATGGTGTAGGTTAACGAGGACAGATGAAAAGATGTTGAAAGCAAGAGACGGTACTTGCAATATATAATAGTTCTATAGATAATGGCATAAAAGTTCTATTTTAAAATAAAGGTTTACTTCCTTCAGGAAATCTAAAATACAAGTAATATGTATATTATCAAAACGTTCCTTCATGTCATGTACATTATAATACTTATCACGCGTAGGTTGCAGGTCGAAACATTCTGTTTTTAAATGCTTAACAGTAAATGGTTCATTGCAATAAACGCACTCTGGTGGATCTTCATCTTTTAGTATGTGGGAGTGGGTTATGTATGTATGACCAATTCTGATTTTGACTACCTCCTCTCTGTAGGAAGGAGTCCAATATCCCAGGGTTGGTTTGATGGCGTGAAGCTTGTTATTCACTGCATCATTCCACGATGCCTGCCACTTCTGCCGTATGTACTCTAAAATCAGAAAATGGTATTTTAAAATCAGATGGTTCCTTGTAAAGAGCCATTTTAGCAGAACGATTGGCTTATTCATTACCTTTAATACTAGGACGGCCATGTAACTAACATTAGACTATATTGAAGGAGGTACTAAATTCAGGATTTTTGACGAAGACATTGATTAATAATGGGTTCTCCAGGTTTTTTGTATCGTGACTGAAGCACTGATAGTGAGTCACTGAAGATAATGCTATTTAAAATACGTTTCCTTTCGATAAATTTCAGAGCAAAGTCTATTACTCTGATTTCGGCTGAAACAATGGACGCATCATTTGGCAAGCGAACATTTGTTATGTGTCTGCCACTAACGAAGGCTGATCCAACAGTACAAATTCTAGTGTAGTTTATAAATTCGATGAGGAGTTCATGATAAAAGTTTTGGAAAGTGGAAGGGTTTGTTTCAGATTTTTTCTCATCGCCTAACGTTAAAAGCTATTTGGATTGTTTAAGCACCCAGGGTGGTTGATTGATTGATTAATTGAATGTTAACGGCGCACCAGCACTTTTAGGCTATTTAGCGCCATACAATAGGTTATATGTTTAAAAATAAGAAAGGTTTAATATCGGCCAGCGATATAAAAAAGACCATTATAGTTAAATATAAAATGGTAAGATGTTGGTAACAGGAAAATATGAAGCTTCCAAATCAACGGGAGATGTAAATGGTGTATGCTGATGATAAGATGTTGTAAATAAGAGGCGGTATTTGTATTAGATAAGAATGCTTTTAGGTGATGTCATACAAGTTATAGTTTAAAATAAAGATTTACTTCCTTCAGGAAATCTAAAATACTAGTGATTTGTATAGTATCAAAAAGTTCCTTCATGTCATGCACATTTTTTAGCACACGTAGGTTGCAGGTCGGAACACTCGGTCATAATGTGCTTAACAGTGCAAGAAATGTACTCTGGTGAATCTTCACCTTTTAGTATGTGGGAGTGGGTAATGTATGTATGACCGATTCTGATTCTTGCAATGACAACCTCGTCCCTACGGATAGTTCTGTAGGAAGGAGTCCATTATTCCAGGGTTGGTTTGATGGCATGAAGTTTGTTATTGACTGCATCATCCCATGACACCTGCCACTTCTGACGTAGATACTTTTTGGTACAAGGTTTAAAATCAGTAAACGGTAATTTAAAATCCGATGGTTCTTCTGATAGAGCAATCTTAGCAGCCCGGTCTGCTTCTTCATTACCTCTAATACTAATATGGCTAGGTAGCCAACAGTATACTATATTGTAGGAGGTACTACGTTTGACGAAAATATTGACTAATAATGGATTATCCAGTTTGCTATTGTGTAGCGACTGAAGCACTGATAATGAGTCACAGAAGATAATGCTATTTATAATGCTTTTTCTGTTCGATAAATTTCAGAGCAAGGTCTATTGCTCTGATTTCCGCTGAAAATATGGACGCATCGTTTGGCAAGCGCACTTTGGATATGTGTTTGCCACTAACGAAGGCTGCAGCAGCCTTTTCATCAACCTTTGATCCATCAGTATAAAATTTAGTGTAATTTGTAAAATCGTTGAGAAGTTAATGATAAGAGTCCAGGAATATGGCAGGGTTTGTCTCAGATTTATTCCCATCGTGTAACGTAAAAATCACTTTGGGTTGCTTAAGGAGCCAAGGTGGTGTTTTCGAGACAAACGTTTTCTGAACTGTAGAGAGATTAATTTTGATATTGTCAAGGATGGATGATGTTCTAATGCCAAATGAAGGTATGGCATTTGGTTTATTTCCATATAAAGTTTTGCATTTTGGTTGAAAAACAGCCTAAAAGCAGGGTTCAGAGGGTTTGATTTTAACTTAAGAGCGCATTGTGCAGAAAGCATTTCTTTGCGATGCGATAAAGGTGGTTCATTCGTATCGGCGGGAAGGCTTTCACATGGAGATGTCTTAAATGCTCCTAGAGCGAGTCTTATTCCCTGTTGATGAATTGGGTCAAGGATTTTTAAATAGGACTTCCTAGCTGAACCATAAACAATGCATCCACAGTCTAGTATGGAATGGATAAATATTCTAAACAAATTAAGGAGGACTTTTTTATCAGCACCCCAGTCAGTGTGCGCAATTACTTTAAGTACATTTAATGCTTTTAAGCATTGAGCTTTCAAAGTCTTGATGTGTGATATAAAAGTCAGTTTTCTGTCGAAGATATTACCTAACAACTTTGTTTCCTCAACAACTGGAATAAGTGTTACATCCAGCGTGAGTCTAGGGTCATCATGATGTCTTCGCAACTGACAGAAATGCCTGCATAGTGTTTTCGATTTACAAAATTTGAAACCGTTATTACTGGCCCAATTTTGGATCTTATTGATATTTTGTTGGAGTTGCCTTTCAATTGTATGCATGTGTTTTGATTGATAACAAATTAAAAAATCGTCCACATATAAAGAGCAATCCACACCGGGAGCTAAGTACTTGGTGATGCTATTGATTTTGATATGAAATAGCGTCACAGATAAAATACTGTCCTGGGGCACACCCATCTCTTGCTGGTGCATATAGGAGAGGGTAGAACCACTCGTACTTTGCATTCTCTGTCGGAGAGAGAATTGGAGATGAAATAGGGCAGATGGCCTTTTAGAACTAGATTGTGCAGGTCATTTAGTATCCCGTACTTCCATGTTGTGTCATAGACCTTTTCTAAATCAAGGAATACTGCTACTAAATGTTTCTTCTTGATAAATGCATCGCGAATAAATATTTCCAGTCTAACCAGATGATCGTTAGTACTACGACCAGAACGGAAGCCACTTTGGAAAGAAGATATTAAATTGTTACTTTCCAAGTACCATTCAAGCCTAGAATTAATCATTCGTTCCATTGTTTTGCATACGCGACTTGTCAGTGCCATGGGCCGATAGCTGTTAGGATCTTCGTTATCTTTGCCTGGTTTGTGAATCAGTATCACTGTTGCTTCTTTCCAGCTCTTAGGTACATTACCAGCAATCCATAAATCATTAAAGATTTTAAGAAGTAATGTCAGCGAAGATTATGGGAGGTGTTTGAAGAACTGGTAATGTACTTCGTCAGGCCCAGCGGATGTAGCATGGGTCTTGTCTAAAGCCTCCCTAAGCTCCAATAAAGTATACAGCTGGTTAAAGCTTTCAGTGTTGTTCGATGTAAATTTTAAACGTGACGTTTCTTTCAGAGATTTTAATCTTCGAAAGGCTTCTGAATAATTAGATGATGAGGAGTTTTTTGAAAAACTATCGGCAAGAATATTTGCTATGTCACGTTTCGAATTAAAATTGCTATTGTTTGTTTTCAGCTGTCGAATAGAATTGTGTTTCATTGAGGAACGAGAGTTTAAAGAAGAAATATATTTCTTCCAGGATGCACGTTTACATTCTTTGATTGTGCGTCGAGTTTTAGCCCTGGCAATACGATATTTGTTTAAATTTTCGGGCGTTGGACGATCGTTGAATTGTTTTCTCGGCATTGTCTAATGGCTTCTTTGCATTCCTTGGTTACCCAAGGTTTTTGCGATTTATTACTGTTCCGCGAGGATTTGGGAATAGATTCATCTGCAATTGTAATTAGAACTGAAATAAAATGCTGTATAGGATTAACAGCGTTGAATACTGTATGACTATTTAGTCTAGTTTTACATAGTGTTTCAAACATAGCCCAGTCGGCCTTCTTTATATTCCATTGTGGAATTGTGTCATCAATTTTAGAGTTATTTTCAACAGTGATCTTACAGTGATCACTGCTGTGAAGGTCATCAGCGACCTTCCATTCATAGTCCAAAAGCAGCGAAGGAGAGCAACTTGTCAAATCTATGTATGTGTACGTACCGTTGCTGGGTGTAAATATGTCGCTAAGTTAGTGTTACATAGACATAGATCGTGTCTAGAACTGAAATTTTCTTCTTTATGGCCTCTGTCGTTTATGTGATTCGATCCCCATAAAATGTTATGGGCAGTAAAATGCCCGAGTAAAAGGAAGGGCACGGGAAGTTGTTCAACAAGATTGTCTAATTCCTTTTGTACTAGGTTGGTGTTTGGTGGTAAGTAAATGGAGCAAAAAGTAATCACTCGATGTAGAGTGACACTTACAGCAATGGCTTGTAAATTTGTATTTAAAGGAATGACTCTGTGAGGGGCTTTATTGTTCACAGCAATAGAGACTCCTCCTGAGGCCCTGTCAGCGTTTTGACAGTACGCGTTAAACAGGGAAAAGTTTTTAATTGTATCTGTCTCTTTCAGGAATGTTTCCTGTAAACATAGCACTGAAGGATCGTGTTCATTTAAAAGCAGAGGAATATCATTGTAGTTAGCTTTCAGTCCTCGACAATTCCATTGTATGATAGTGTTCTTCATTATAATGTTATGCTGGAGATTCTGGAGCTGGGTTAGACTATTCGCAGAGGAAGTATGTGTTGTTATTTGTCTGGAGGAAGTACGGTAGTAGCAGCGGGGGGGGGGGGGGTCGAATCCGACAACTTTTTCCGACAAAATCAATTTAAACCCTCAAAACGGAAAATAGAGCCTTCCTACGAAATCTCATGTTTTAACCAAAAAAAATAAAGTCTCCGTTTGGTAAACGGAGACTTATTGATTTCTTGCTCAAAACATGAGTTTGCGCGGGTGATACTCTATTCGCGTTTTCGTTGCTTAACCATAAAACGTCGCAGCGGTGTTGTCATCGCCCCCCACCCCCACCCCTGCTGCTACAGGTTAACCGAATATTTGATCGAGTCCGATACGATATCGTGTTCGAGGATGAAAATCATTTATGATGGAAGTCCTTAGGACTTTACAAACAAACTAATCGCTAACACCTCACCGCGTAGATCAATTAGATTATTGGACTGGTCAGTGAGTCTAAAATTAATTCTCGTTAGTAAATTATTATGGCATCGAATGTCGACAAGATTAATTGTGTTTTCAATAATTAAAAATCCTGGAGGAGCTGTTGGTGCAAACGAATAAAGAATATATCCCTGCTGAGCTTGATTTGATTGCTCGAGATTTATTTGATAGCTTCCTTCGATAGCATCACATGTTAAATTGAGCGCAATCACCGCTGAAATATTTACATTGTGCGGGGCAATATGCCTACCGCCGCCATCTGGGTCATTATTATACTTGAGGAGGACAGTTGAATCTGGTTTTTGTAGCGCCTTGATATCGGTTCTAACAATTCTTGCTAGTTCATCAGCGTTGTATCCGGGAAACTTGAAATTACGCAGATCGGTTTCTGTGATATTGTAACCGGTTAGGAATCGTTGTTTATTGTCGCTGTTGTCATTGGTTATTGTTTGAATAATTAGTTCATTTATATATTCCATGTCAGATACAAGCTGATTTAGTATTTCAACGAGTTTTTGTGAATTTGTTTGCCGTAGTTGTTCTAGTTGTGTTTTATGTAATTGATTAATTTCATTAAAATAACCAGTGACGTCATTTAGCGTAAATGAAATAGTAACAGATGAGTCAACTGTTCTTTTAATAACAAAATCCCATTGCAACGTGTTATTGTAGGTAAATATAAATCTATCGGTGATTTTTCCTTTTTTTATATCAGATAAATTATCTCGATATATGGGATTGTTTTCATGATATGATTGTACGTCTGTGGTTAAGTCGGTGGCGGATTTTTCCGGTGATTTTTCAGGCCATCCTAACACTGTTCTTAATGAGCAGTTATAGATATCTACAATGTATCCCTCAGTGCTTATTTCGATCGACGACGAGAGCGTCGGTTCATGAACTTTAATAGCTATTTTTGATTCTTTTCCAGTGATTGATTTTATTCTACGCTGAATTTCAGCATCGATTTGGTCAATTTGGTACGACCCAGTTGGTAACGAAACAGTTTCCCACGCTGGAGTACCATCGGGTTTATTCCACAAAAACCTTAACGAGTTATTGGGTTGCTGACCGCCAAATGCAACCGATCTGATATTGGGCAAGCTATAATATACTCGTAATTTTTCCAGCGCGATCTCGCGCACTGAAATCGGAGAAGGGAAGTTCACACTAAATTGTGGGTTTGTTGATGTTATTGATATCATGCTTGTTCGTATCGGAGTGGTATTCTCCGCGATTCGTTGAAGCAGTTCTTGTGACATTATTGTTAACGTTGTCTTCAATTTCCAATTTCAACATCGCGGAGTTATACAACTGGGCCATCGCGGAAAATTCAACATCGGATATGAACGAATTATCAATCGATAGCGAGATCAACTCGGATAATTTCGAGTACGCGTCAAATACCACCCTATACCGAGCTGTATAATCGGCAAGTTTTTCTGAAAACACGATGATAACTTTTTAGTTATCGCGGTGGCGACTGCCGCGATTGTTGTTGCCGCGGAGATAGCATTGGAACTGCAATCGGAGCCATCATGGTCACCATCGACAAAATAACCCCGGCGCTGGCCATCACACCGGACACCGAGTACACGGTGATGTCGATGATTGTTACGCTTCGGCGATACTTATTTATTTTTTCACGATAGCGCTCAGAAACTGATTTCAAGTTCGCGGAAAATTCTTTCACGGTATCATATCGATATCGATGCGATTGTGATACCTCTGGGGATATTATCGGTTCAGTTCATTTCATCGCTGTCATTACTATTTAAAACGCGCAGATGTTTTCGCGGTGGGTTTCGACATTGACAGAGGTCGTCCTCAAATATCAATCATTATTGTAAAAACTCTAATGTTTTCAATTTATTGATTCTCTAAAATTACCTTGTAATTTCACACTCGTGTATTCATTTACAACCAGATGAGGTGGTTTCTGTGACGATGAAATCTCCGAGAGAACATTTAATACTTCACGGCCGCATATAGGTGGATCATTTAATTGTTGTGTTGGCAGCGTGGAATAAAAAATCGGAAACTCTTTGAGTTTCATCGAAGAATTTATATACCGCATAAACTCGCTCGGTGGGGCTAACCCATATGAATCAAAATAAACAATTCCACGTGGATCAATCGCGTATGCAACCCAGTGAGTTCCCGATCCGCTGCTGTTATCAAGATTGATGATGCCTGTTTCAACGCGTTTAGGTTGTTTCGGTAATTGATCTCTCATAAAGACCCCTCTGAAGTTTTTTATCACTAGCGCTCTAGCAGCATTAATTAAATCAAAATTGGACATGGGAAGAATTGGGCTTTCAACTAATAAACCGTTCCTGGTATTCTTAAGCCGCTTCCCTTGTACCATGAATGTGGAGTCCCTGGTAGTCTTAGACCTTTTCCTTTTTTTATATCCTTTCCCAGTTGCCTGTTTCAACGCCATCCCTGCCGCGGTACGAACGGCTCCCAACGCCGCAGCCTTCGCCACCGCTGGGGGAGCCGCGGAAATTAGCGCTGGTATTGCGGCTAACAATGGAAATATACCACCTGATTTTATCATGTTGGCGATTGCAGCCTTCGAAAATACAATTTGAACCCCTCGCTGTTTCTTTAGCGCATCATTGAAATGTTTTATTTGACGATCCGTCAGTGATATTTTATGTGTACCGCCGGACATCTGTGCTGGTTTTAACGTTATTGTTGTTCCACATTCTTTAGCGGATTTTGATCGCAATTTCTTGACCTGACCATCAGTCAGCGAGACACTAATAACACTATATGGCATTTTATTGTAAAACATATTTATGCTTTCAATTGATCTAATTGGAAACTACATATTTTTGAAAATCATAGATTTTCCACTAATGCATCAATAAGTCTCATTCGTCCGCCAACTCCTTCTAACAACATTGATTTATCACTGAGAATGACAGCAACCGCTCTCTAATTAACACCAGCAGGGGCTATACGAGCCCGAAAATGTATGTTAACAACGGATTGTCTTATTAAATTAAGATGTTCCAGCGAAAAGTCATAAATCGGATAGAGGTTTTTAAAATCAAGTTGTGATATTTGTAAACCTGTATCAACATTTTGATCACGACCCATATATGACAGTATTCGATGATACACACGTGCTATGTGGTTAGTGTCGTAATCAAGCTGTATATCCTCGGATGGTTCCTGTTGTCCGTTTATTCTCAGCGAAACCTCCCTGACCCCTAATCGATCAAATATCATATGGCTGGATAGTTGACGACCTAATCGTTCCCTATTCTGCAGCGCAATAAATATATGACGTGGGGCTGAAACGCCTTGTTTGGCTGCTAAGTGCCATGTAAATGTATCATTGACATTATCCTCCTTGGCATCAGTTGTTACTGTTAGCCAACTTAGCAATGATTTGCCGCCTGTGTCCATAAATGAGAGCAACCGCTCTTCTGCGGTAATTGATGGGGTCATTACTGGCATCCACAATGCTAATTTAGTTAAAACAACTTTACCATCATCGACACCATTAGCACGCCAAATTGCATCATTGTCATTGCCCTTTCGCACTAACGCGATTGTGTGTTTAGCTCCGTAAATATCTTTTCTGACGTTTCTGGCGAATCCAAATATATGATGCAATGGAATCGCACATGAAAACTGACGGCGTGGTCCTTGCAATGCCCCCTTTAGTGTTACCAACCCTAGATTGAAATTACTATTGACGCCTTTTATAATGTCAAAATCAGTGCCTGGTATGGCTCGACGTTCTGGATTAGCTGCTTCTTGTTGATTAGCAACTGAAGTGGCTTGCGGTGTTAACAATTTAATATATTGAAGGTGATCGGGGTGATCAGAGGTATCCTTTGCAAACATCATAGATGGACCAGCCGACCTTGTATAATCATCAGAATATATTGCTAGCCCGATTATTGTTGTTGCAACATCAACCTCACGGTCTATTGATTCAATTTCTTTTCCATCAATGAGATATCTTGCACTTTCAAATAGCGCCATGATGCCATTGTTGACGAAACCAACTCGGATATTTGGATCATTTGCATATGGTGTATTATCTGCGACATTTGTTACGAGTTCTCCCTCGATTTCAATAAACGCTTCACACGGCAAAAAGTATTTACTGGTATTTTGAACTTGAAGCTCAATTCGCGATCGTAGGTCGGGTTGTATTGCATGATAGGAATAGTATTGATAATTACGGAAAGAATCGTATTTACGCACTGGGGCTTCCATATCGAAGGCCGGATCAGCTTGTTGTTTAAACATTATATTATTCACACTAGTGTTTTCAATTGTGAAACTCTTTGTAATCATCGTCGTTTTTGTTTTCGTTTCAAACCACTTCCTGCTATTGCGTTCATGATATCGCTATCTGTTACCGGCGAGGCCGTCAATGGTGACGGAGTCACCGAAGCAGCCAACGACGCTAGTTTTTCTTCCACTGCGCTATTTATTGCTTTGCTGATTTTTGCAGGCATCACTGTCGTTGATGGCAGCACTGGTGGTTTCACCACCGACTTCATCGCTGTTGGTTTCTTTCGCACCAATGATGTTATTTTATCTTTCGCGGCAGAAAATGCCTTTCCGGCAAGATTTACAACAGCGTTGATTCCCTTATCACGAATAACATCAATGGCCTTCAGTGATAATTGTTTAGCTAACGGCGCCACTTTTGGGGCCATTCTTGTAAATAATCCCGCAATGGTACTGCCGAAACCATCTCCGTAATATGCTCTATAAACAGGCAATCGTAAGTTCACCACGTAGACGTTTACGGGTTTATCATGGTTGTAATGTATAATCATCTTGTTATAAAAACATTAGTGTTTTCAATTATGAAACGCTAGCATAGTGAATTGCGTAGCCGCCTTCGATTGAAACTCTTTGATTAATCGCTTTCGATCAATCGATGTAATAACCATGGGCGTCTCTGTGATTTTAAACTAATTCAGCAATGAGTTCTCGATATACATCAATGCCCATAATACCGCCGGCAAAAAACATGTCACGGTTGCGTTGAAATCCAAAGGATTTCCAATCGAATATCCGCTAGCAGTAACTTTTTTAGTTGTACCAGTTTTATCATACTCATTAATTCCCTTTCTAAATTCTTTATATCCCAATTCTCTTTTACTTAAACGGCCAATCCACTTATTCGTTTTATACAACCAATCAGCCCATTCATCTCGGCTTATTCTACTGTTTTTATACTCGTCTTTTAAAAGTCCTTTCTAGAATGAAAGCTTTGGGCGGCAAAATTACCAAAAACCTTATAATGTTCGGGTTTTATTAATTGAGGTCGTTTGATTTGTGTTATATCTCCTTCGGTGAGTTTGTCTATAAAGGGAACACCTGTTGGGGTGACACCAACAGGTTGTGGTTCAGGTGTGGAAACTCGCTGAGTTTCAGGTGCAGAATCATCAATATCAGCTAATCGTTCATATTCTCGTTGGGTTTTTATATCACTGGATAGCTGTTGTATCCCTGCGCGTGTTTGTCCGGTCTCTGCTGCTATCTTTTCAAGCGTATCAAGCAGCGGCGCCTTCTTTGCTCGTTCTTGTTCAGGAATATCTCCGTATATCGTTCCTTCAGTTAACTTTTTCACATCTTTGGTCGCACTTGTTATCGGAGTAAACAGTTGTTCACTTGACACAGAAAAGTCAGTTTGCATTTGTTGTCGTTGTTGAAGTTTCTCGCGAAGTCTGTCTCGAACCGGTATAAACTTTTTAATTGCTGTTAGCCGCTTTCGGGCTAATCTAGTTGTAAGCGATTCACCTACCATATATTGTTTGTGAACTGAGTTATCAAATGTGAAACCCTTTGGGTTTCCATACCCGCGTTTTCACCCGGTGGGTATTTCCACGTGAAGACTATATCACAATTAAAAGCTGAGTTATCAAATAATGTACTATCAAGCTAGAGTATCCATCTCCGACAAGGTTAAACTATACGACGCTATCCGTGAATGTTTCAGAAATAACATCGCTGCGGGTTTCAAAATTGTAATATCTGAGAGTGGCGATGAACGATTTTTGTTAACTTCGCGGCAACAACAACAACTACGTGAAAATGGAGGCATCGCTGTGATTACTTGCTACCGCGACCAGATCATCCAGTACGCACATAACTGCATGAGCCAACCCAAACTGATGAGAATTCTTTCAGGAGAAAATCCTATGTAACAAGTGTATAAAGTGTTACAAAAAAACGTAAAAAAAATTAAATTTTTTGCTGAAAATTTACTGAAAGCCTAGTTTTTATAGTAACGCTCACGTGGTTAGGATACGAATTTTTCCTCGTTTAATATTTTTCTAAGATCACGAACCTTAGAAATAATTACAGTTCGTTTTTGATACTCTTGGCCGAGCTTTTGACGTATTGCTTCAACGGTGCTAAATAGCGTTATAAATGCATTAATGTCGTTGCCGTACAAACAAGCATTGATGGACTTTTGAATTCTTGAAAGCATACATCTCCTAAAGGGAGGCCTAACGTGACAAACGTCATCTTAGACCGCCCAGAAGATGTGCTTGGGGGTGGGTGGGTTATTTACAATGAAACGATGATGGAATTTGTGATGTGATGATGGGACAATGACGTGGGCGTGTCAAAACCAAACCAACAATGCAACACCATGAAAATCAAATTCATGGTTGCAATTAGGTTGAACAATCAATCCGCGCTACCGTAAACGCGATAGTCATGAGTTGCATTGTTGGTTTGGTTAGGGAAGTCCGTCCTCTCCCTTCCCCAATTAATAGAAAAAAACATCTATCGTTTCACTATCAAACAATATGTTCGCTATAGTGGGAATTGAACACGTACGATATCTCTGTTCTAATCCTCTAGACAAATGCGTTACCGATTAGGGCACAAAGAGCTGTATATACAAAGAGAAATTTTTAATATATAACTGCAACTCTCACATAGTGATTTTTACCAAGCCCACTTACTTCAATGCACTAGTGTTTCATGCTCGTTCCGGCTAAGCGAACATAGGTAAAGCGTTGGATTATAAAGAACGTTGTACTGAAAGTGTATAATAGCTGAATGTAGATGGTCTAAGGGTTTAAAAAAATAAATACAACTGTTTAAATGATGCAGTTTTAGCCAAGCGACAATAAAATTTTTAGAAATGTTAAAAGTTGTATTTATTTAACTCTACCGATACTCAATCAAGTGTATTATACTCCATTACAGTCACGTGTGCGCGCCCACGTCAATTCTACCCCTCTCTCTACCTGTGAGAATAGCAGACGACACAAATACCTTGACGGTCATAATACAAGAAACTTAGTGAGTAGAGTGTTATGAGGGGTATAGGCGGACTTATCCGTAAAGGATTTATCTCCCTTGAATCGTTTCAGATGTATACGATTTTTATTTTATGGCCATTTTTCTTTGAGACGGCTGATCTAGTTATATTTTCTGCTATACGTTGTACTGAGGGTATAGAGATTTCAAAATGCTTTCCAGCGGCATACATTTATTGAAAGATTCTCTCTTCATTATTTTCTAAATCAAACGATTTGACCCCCCTAGGGCATTTTGAGTACCTACCAGCGTTGCTTTTTAAAAGGTTATCGCGCTGCGAGATGGCTTGTAAATTTGAAGAATGGTTATCAATCTTAATGCCATTTTTATGATCGATAACAAAACCATCTTTGATTGGTCCATGAAATACTTCATAGATTATTCTGTGATTAAGATATTTCTTCTTCCCGGCTGTAAACATCAAGCTTCCCATATTATTTACCCATCCAACCGGTTTCTTTAGTCTGCAATTTCTAACAACACCATCACGGGATGCTTCATAATTAACAAGCACTGGGTGAGGTCTGAAATCTTGGCTCATTTGTATAATAATACTACGTGTCTAATTTATATCTGCTTTAATTATAAACCTCTTGATATAATCTTGAGGAGTTTTTATGATCTTGTCGCTGACGGAGTCATCGGTAGGATCAATGACTGCATTTTTTATTCGCTTGCCATAATAGCGTTTTAGTTCCCTGTAACGTTTACCCCCACAAGCAAGACATATTTGTTTTTTCCTACGAACGCCAACGTGGCAAACCAGACAAGGGGTAGGGCCAAAAGAACCGTTTTTCACGCTTTGTAAATGATACCCACAGAATTCGCTTCTGCATGTTTTGTTACACGGAGTTGTTGGTCCAATCATTAGCCACTTGCAATGGTTCATTATATAATTTTTTCTTATTTAAATACTTGTTTTAATTATAACATGGAGGAGTTCGAGAGATTATCAGCAATTAAGCATTACTAAAACGTTAAATTTAATCTCGATAGAACCCTCAAAGATGTGCCAAAACGGGCAATAACGGATAGAGCCCTGATAAATAAAATACGCGATTGTATTAATGAATTCAAGCACGACGGTGCATCTCATAGATGGTCAACATTTCGAATTGATGGTGTTGTTGATGCCACCATGAACGACAGCAACGCAGCCATGATGTTATCACAACTTGGCAACAAAAAGTATTTTTTAGAGTGAAATTCATTATCCGTGTTAAATCAGGCTGTTTGATTATACGAGACAAATTTGAACCGATTCTCAATGACAAGAAAACAGTCGTTGTTAGCCGTGATTCTAAGCCGGGTCTGTTAACTGGAATTGACAAATCATACTATGAACGAGCATATCCTGAAACAGCAGTTGTGTATGGTATATATCCGTTAAATGAAAAACCCGATAGAGGAAAACTTAAACCAATGAAACAGTCGTCGCCGGCGACTTTGTCGCTGAATTGTGTAGCAGCACGAATAACAGAACATTTTACAAATGCATCCCGAGGGAACAATCTCACCGATCTACGGCGTAGCAAAATAGCTCAATGGGAGTTAACGGTGAAAGTCCGCAAAGCAACTATTAGCGATATAGCAAAATTAGAAACGTCGCTGAGATTTCCAATAACCGTTACAACGATAACCGGAGAAGTTTTATACGAATCAAAATATAAATCAAAGGGAGCTGGAATCAAAATAATTGATGATAACGAACACGCATGGACGCCCGCGGTCACAATATTTCCACGAAACAGAACAAAAAAGTATATACCTGACGAATTCTTACAAGAAAAATTCTCCAAGGATGGTTTTCTCGTTGAAGAGAAACTATTCGATGCTATTGCGCATTTGAGTAAAAACGACCCCGTGTCGGTGTGGTTACTTCACAGTACTGAAAAAGACATGGATACGTTTGATCAGTTTGTAAGACCAAACGGTGAATTATACCGCACTGAAGCATTTCACAACAAAATGAAAAAAACAGCTAGTGGGTTTTTAACGGCGTGTGGCGAAGCCACCAACAGTGGCGAAGCCATCGATGATGAACAATTATTGACAAACTGTTTTACAATCTCGTCGGTTGCAGCTCATTTTGCGAGAATCAAAAACGCATGGAAACCAACACGCGTAGAATTCTTGCCAGACATTGAGGCTAGTTGTTAAGAATTTAATCATGGTGGTTTATGGAATAACAAATACGAACGTGATAATATCATTTCAGTTGATATGGTTGCTTGTTATTCAGCGAGTTTTCTTGGTTATGGAGAGTGTACTGAGTATTTTAAACGATTTGGACACCCCGTACATGAAATGACTCGTGTTGCAATTAATGGGCCGCTGCCTGATTTTGATTTAACTGGATTCGCTCGTGTAGTATCATTTTAATTCGCAGCAGGACTTCATCGCTGTTGTTATATTTGGATTGGTAGACACATGTCTGAAAAAAGTGGCTGCCAATAGCGCTATTACGATTCATGATTGATACAAAAATGTTAATTTCGCTGATGGTCAGTGAAGCAATTATATCATATCGGAAACAAATCAATGTCTGGTTACCAACATCGGAACGTCTTGATAGTATAATTGACGAATCCAGAAAACATATTGATGCCGACGAAGAATATATCATTGAGTGGTCCAAACGGGTATTTAATCAACGAAACGTAGAAGCAAAAGATCCCGGCAGAAGAATAATCGGAAAATTCACTCAGGGAGGACAAAAAGCGACTATAAACGATATTGTTCACGGCTGATTATGGATAACACCGAATACGACTTCGTAATCGCGGATGCAGTATCCAAAAACATATGTGGATCGTAAAGATGCTTTTTTGTCCGATGGAACAAAATTGGGTTCAGTCGTTACTTACAGCGACGGTTACAGATCCCCGTATACACATTTGAGGTCGTCGATGCTGGGTTATGCTTGTATCAATTTATTTTCAATGATAAATAGATTTCCTGACACTGCGGTTAGAGTTGCCGTTGATTCATTTTACATTATGAATACAGTTGCGCAGTTGCTGAATTCACTAATCCGGATGAAAGTTGGAGTTCATGGAGAATTAAAAAAGAAATGCTGCATGAGTATTCTGAATTAGCAGACGGTGAAATTAAAAGTAATTACTTACGCGGTGATAATTTATCAGAGCGTTCTAATGCAGCACCGATATCAGATCGTATTTGTAGATATAAAACAGTTTATTTAAATGGCTGTGGCGGGTCAGGAAAAACGACTCGGGCGATTGAATTATATCAAGGTCGAGCAAATATGATTGTGCTGACACCGACCCATAGACTAGCGCGAGAGATAAAACAACGAAACGTTGAAGCTTGCACTTATCACAGTTTTTTTCGATACAACGGCGACAAATGGACCCCTGAACGAATGGGTGAAAAATGCATCCCTGCAGTTATTATTTGGGATGAGATATGTACGGTTTCGTTACATGTATTAAAAATGTTTCTTGATTGGTTGCTGCAAAAGAATACAACGGTGATAATGTGTGGAGATCATGGCCAACCACCACCATTTGTCGGCGCGGGTCCACATGATTGGTTAAAAGGGTTTGTTGACTATTATGAAGAAATCGATACCGACTATAGAGCACTTGATGAACAATTACGTGAGGTCAAAAAATTAATTAGATTACAACCGGATAGAATCCAATGTGAAATAATCAGAGAAATAATTCCTGAAACTCCCATGGAATTTTGGGAAGCATGGAGACCAAACGATTTTGTAGTGGCAAGTAGAAAGAAAGTCAGAGACACACTTCAGAAAAAGTTGTTTGAGCTTCACAAAGAAAAATTCCCAACGTTTCCAGTGCCGCTGTGTTATAGACCCTATGATACACGGCGACAAAATATTGAAGTTGAAATTCCAGGACAAAACGAAAGACAAACACTAGTGTTAAATGATAATGTGCTGGTTGCTATCAGTGTTGTCGAAGACGCATTGCGTGCTGATAAATCGCCATGGGTTATGTAACAACAATACATTCCTCGCAGGGATTAACCATCGCGGATGCAATTGTTTGGATAGTCGATAATCGCATTGAGTGGTCAAATTTAGTCTATCTTGCAGTGTCTAGAGTACGGCGAATAAATCAACTTCGAAGAATTATTTTCGATGATGACACCACAATGGATGATGCTAGCATCGTTGATGTTAAAATTATTGATAAAAAACTCTCCTGTTACAAACAACAGGACAAAAAAAAACAACGAGAATTTGACATTGATGCTGAATTAATAATCACTTTGAAGCAACAACAGAATAATCACTGCGCGAGTTGCAATTGTATAATGCGTTGACAGTATTCGGATAAAGATCCTCGCCAATTTACCGTAGACAGAAAAAAATAACAGTCTCGGTCATGTCAGAAACAATGTGATATTGACTTGTTTTGAGTGCAACAGACGCAACGGCGCTAGTTAAGACCATGCAGTGGCAATTGAGTATCGTCAGGAATCACTTGTAGTTGTTCGCGTGTAAAACTCCGCTGAGGGGCAGCTGAATCCAATTTATAGATTGGAGGTCTACCAGTTGCTCGTATTATAGCAGATATGCTATGCGTAGTGACACTCCAAATAGGATCAGTAGCCCTTTTTTACCACCTTCGAGTTCTCCTGGTTCATATAAATATCTCACGGTGACATTGCTGAGAATTGGCTGAGAAACGCTATCCCGCTGTGGTTGTGGTATATACTTTTTTTATTGCGTTGTTAGGTTTCATATTGATTGCTCTGGTAATCTCGTTATTTAGCGCTGCAACTACCCCTGGTGACCTTTTGACCCATTCACGGGATCGCTTTTTTTGGATGAATTCTTTTGCGTATTGATATCCAAATAACCGCTCAGTAAGAGTCCGATTAAATCGTTCAACAATTGCCTGATCGCGATGTAGTTCAGTATGCCCCCGTCTGATGGTGACATTGTGATGTTTCATTGTAGATGCAACCACACCCTGAAATTCCTTGCCAGGAACAACTTGTAACAGATTTGGCCAGCGTAGTGGGCCTCGTCGATAAATCCTTTCAAATGCAGAAGCTACTTCAGTGGCCGACTTTGTTTTTAACGGCTCTGCTTGTTTGTATCGACTCGCAATATCAACTATGGTTAGCGCGTATTTGTAACCGTTGTCATGTGGTAAAAACACTAAATCAGCTTGATGAACTTCATTGGGTCCGGTAACATCAAAATGCGAGAAATTGATTTGTTTAGGATGCGGTAGATAAATTTGCCATATAGCCTGTTCGGATAACCAATTAGTCGCAGTGGCCTTTTTCACTTTTGCGGCGTTGGCGAGTTTATTGATTGCAGCGTTACCCCTCTAGTATCCTTTTGGAGAATAATAAATAGATTCCATATTATTAATTACCAGCACCCATCATCAATTTGCCTTTCATAGCTGATTTTACCAACCACGAAGCCAATTTTTCTTTGAAAGATTTATCAGGAATAGCATTTAACGCATGAATTAATTTCAAATCCGCGAGATGCCTATGTTGCAAATTGGTGCTTTTATATGCAACATCATGAGCATGACACGCCTTATCAATAGCGTTTATCGGATACTCGCCGGGTCGGGGCTGATTTTGATCATCAAGTCTGATATCTAATCGTGTTCCGGGGCCACAGTAGCTATATCCTGGAAGGTGCTTTTCTCCGGGGTACTTTGCCCACGGTGTTCCAGTGTGTTTTGCTAACTTGGCTGCAATATCACCTCCTCGTTGTTTTTAAAAAAAATTCTGGATTTCATAGAAACAAATCTAAACTTTTTTATACCACATGTTGCACATCTACCAGTAAGTGCTGATCTGTTATTTTTAGTTGTACTCGTCGTCACATCATTTGTGCTAGTACACGTTTTACACTTCACACAATATAGATCCATAATTTATGTATAGAGATATGAATATAATTGATTTTCAGCGACTAAAACAAGAGAACCAGTTAAGCATCATGCAGCGCTACCAAACTCTATCCGCGCAATTATAATTGGGCCATCTCGATCCGGCAAGACGCAATTGTTGCTCAATTTAATAATGAGATGGATGAAGTGGGATAAGTTGTATTTAGTTGCTCCTAGCGTAGATGATCAACGATGCTATGCAGTGTTAAAGGATTTTAAAGAGAATGCATCAGAAATTAAAGGTGAGAAAGTCATTGATTTTATAACTGATATTGACGAGGCACCATTCGTGGATGACCTTGATGGGAGCATTAACAATTTAGTCGTATACGACGATATGATGTTAGACAATTAAAAAAAACCAGCTAGAATATTTTCCAGAGGCAGGCATAAAAACACCGACGTGATATATGTCACTCAACGCTACACTCAGATTTCAAAAGTGATGAGAGATAACTGTAATATTCTTGCTGTGTTTAACGGCGTTGATACACAAATTACGTTACGAAATATTTGGCAGACATGGTGTTCCGATATGGACTTCAATCAATTTAGAAATTTCTTTAGTCATGCTCAGTCGGTCCCGCATGGATTTATAACAATAAATTTTCATGATCCTCGAACACGATATCGTATCGGACTCAATCAAATATTCGGTTAACCTGTAGCAGCGGGGGTGGGGGGGTGGGGGCGATGACAACACCGCTGCGACGTTTTATGGTTAAGCAACGAAACGCGAATAGAGTATCACCCGCGCAAACTCATGTTTTGAGCAAGAAATCAATAAGTCTCCGTTTACCAAATGGAGACTTTATTTTTTTGGTTAAAACATGAGATTTCGTAGGAAGGCTCTATTTTCCGTTTTGAGGGTTTAAATTGATTTTGTCGGAAAAAGTTGTCGGATTCGCCCCCCCCCCCCCTCCCCCCGCTGCTGAAGTATATTTAGTTTTACTAGGTTTGGAGCTACTTTGAGTACATGGAGCACTTTCTTCTGCATCCATGCTCTCAAATTCTCCAAACCTGTTGTAAAGTTTAATGGGGTCATCTGACACCTTTTGTGTGCGTAAAAGAGGTGTTCCCAAAGCTACGTATATGTTACATCAACGATTTATGTATGAAACGCCGCTGATCAAAAAAACTAATGCTCGCAATAGCTGTAATCCTTACAACATACCAACGACATCATGAAAAGCACTTGTTTACAGGGACGTGATTTCCATTTTCAAGGTGTGTGGGTGGGCTAAACTTGATTGGTGAGGTGTAGGTGCAAAACTTGATTGGGGGAGGGGCAAAACGTGACGGGCTTGGTAATTGTGGTATATAGGCTACATCAATTTTACATCAGATGCAAAAAATAAGGAGGGGTGAATGCCCCCCTCTCCCCCTCATTACGTCTTTGCCTGTTTCGTAGCAGAGGACAAGGCCTGTCTCTTCGGGATACTTTCTCTTGATATTGTGAATACAGTAAACCCAACTGGAGTAACGACACTACTAGAAAAGAAAAATCATCAACTTTACGCTATACGCCTTTAATGGAAAATAACTGCCTCTTGTATTTAAAATAAAAAAGTTGAAACAATTCATTTATTTAAAATGATCAATTTTTCAAATAAAATTGACAAAACTTAGGGTCGTGATGCTTGAAATGTGGCATTGATTTAAATTTCTAGTAAATAACGATTTACAATTTTCCTACTTAGGCTTCTGGGAAATCCAATAAGATTTCGGTGGCGGCTATCGACTTTGGGACAACATTTTCAAGTTGGGCATGCTCCTTCAGGCATGATTACGAGAGAGACCCAACAAAAATACTTGTTAAAGAGTGGAACAGCGGAGTAGGCATATCTTCCAAAGCACCCACTACAGCTCTCATACAACCTGATGGCGAAACTTTGGAAGCCTTTGGTTATGATGCTGAAGACAAATATGGGAGGTTGGCCGAAACCGATGAACACAAAGACTGGTATTATTTTAGAAGATTCAAGATGATCCTTTTTAAAAAGAAGGTATTTAGAAGTTAAATGTGTCTGAATGGAAACTTTCTTGTGGGTCATAAAACGTTTCTCAGAAAATAGTTTACTTCCACCACAAATATGAAAACACAATTAAAATCTGATTAAATTGTATTAGTCATTAACTTTTATTTAGAATAGCTTTTCACAAAAGTGAGTATAGAATTTTCCCGATCACTCTCTAAATGCACTTATTAGTTTATAAGCGTAAAGGTAACCCTAGAGACCCAATCTGAGTATTACAGCTGATGGAACAATATCGAAAATACAGATATTGTTACATCGCAGAGCTTGTGTGATGCAAACAGAAGAGATATCTGATTCGCACGTAATCTTGGTGGTAGAATACGTAATTGGTACAACCAACAGATGCAAGATGAATTGAATCTGAAAATGGGAATGTGTATAAAATATTCGCAAAAGCTACAATAAGCAGTTATGTATTGTATTGTACATTATCTTTGTAAAATAAATCTATATTAAAGGCCAGAAAAAGAAATTTATTTTCAAGATACCTTGGTACAAAATATGCGAGCAAAATGTCTCCCTTCTATGATGATACAATGACGGTAACTATCATTTTACTGTCTAACAGAAAATCTGTAACTTTAACTCCTTTTAGAGGCTTACTCGTAAGACCATCATCGATGATGAAATGGGGAAGAAGATGGCTGCAATTAAGGTGATAAGCCTTGTTATTCGTTACATGAAGGACGACCTCTGTGAGCAAGTCAAGTCGAAGATGGCGGGTGCACTTTTACCTGAGCATATTCAATGGGTTCTGACTGTCCCAGCTATATGGAATGACAAAGCTAGACAGTTTATGCGTGAGGCAGCAGTTCAGGTAGATTTCTGGGTTGCCTTTCAAAAAATGTTTCGTTTTGTTTATTTTTCTTTCACAGAAGCATTTTATACTAAGAATTCGCATTTACATATGAAAAGACAAAGGTTACGTAAGGAAGTTTGAGGTTTTTTTGCCTTGAGGCTTAACTTGAAAGCAAATGTATTTTTTAAAAAAAGTATTTTCTTTAGTATAAATATTTTATAATAGGTTTGTTAAACTTGTTGAAGATACAAAATGAAAGAATAGTTTCAAATACATTTTGCACTAGAACCAACAGCATATACAGGACCTGATGATATTATTCTGCATTCCACCCTTGTATCCAACGAACTTTCATCAGATCAATTCTGCATTATATACCACCTGGACGTATCAGTTCCTAACCAACCACCTTTATTTGCTACTAAACGAAACCTCCTTTTATTAAATAGAACCAAACGATTGCATGACATCCAAGAAAACATAACAACTTGCTTACCTCCTAGAGCAGAACAACTCGATGTATGCCTGCGTTCATTGCTGGAAAACATTGCCACAGCCACCAAGACCAGATTATCAATTTAAAAGTGTTATTCGTTGTATAGCAGTGTTAAGGCCAGCTTCGCACTGCTAAAAGAGACCGCCGTAAAGCGGGGAGGCTTTGGCTTTCCACCAGACTCCCTATTCATAAACAAAAATATGAAGCTGCTAAGAGAAACGTCACAAACATAGTTTACTTAGCCCAATTAGCCCACTACAGTACCAAAATCACAGAGTGTTCCAACAGCATAGAGCTGTTCGAACTTCGAAATTACTAACCAGCTAATGTCAGGGAACAAATACATCACTTTCACTTGCCTTTTCTCCAGTAGACCCTCTGGACTTGTTTGCAGATTTCTTCCGTGACAAGGTACAAACCATATACTTGAAAACATAATTTCAATTGACTCGTCGTCACCATAAAGGTGCGATACAGAATTTCAGCGACAACATGTCTCTATGGATTTAGTATGGACAATCGTGATGAAGAGTGCACCAAAGTGATGTGAACTTGATCCAATTCCAACATTAGTGTTGCTTGAATGCTTAGATCCAATAGTGCCTTCACTAATTGATATTATTACCTCTGTAATATCCGGGGAATTCCAATCATTTTTCCAAACAACCATTGTAAAGCCTCTGCTAAAGAAACCAACATTCAACAAAAACCATTTAAAGAACTACCGCCCAGTTTCTAATCTCTAGTACATATAGACAATCTTAGAAATCGTTGTTCTAACCCAACTTGTATCTCATCTGAACTCAAAAAGTCATTTTAGCAATGGATGGTCTTCATAGTGCTCTTCGCACAGAACGCAACTACTCTTAAGAAGGCATTTAATGACATTCTCGCTGCTTTGGATAGCGGAACGATTACAATCTTCACCCTCCTTGATTTTTCTGCAGCATTTGACACAATAGACCATAATATATTAAATTTACCGTTTCCAGCATGTATTTCGCATTCACAGTAAATCCTTATAGTAGTTAAGGTCCTAATTAGTCAACAGGACACAAATTGTATCTGCAAATGGAGTACACTCAAGCCCAGTTGATCTATATTGTGGTGTTTTACTCAGAGTTCTGCTCTTGGACCTGTTCTCTTCATTATATACACTCAGCCGCTCTCAAGGGTCATAGGTCATCACCTAGTGTCTCACCAATTGTATGCTGATGGCACACAAATGTACAAATTTAGCCACCTAATTGACCGTGCCATCCAAGGAGTACATCGATTCATTTTAGATTTGAAATCATGGAGGACATATACCAAGCTGCACATGGATGATGATAAAACGGAGGCAATTCTGATCACAACACAAAGATTTTATGATTCACATCCTTTACCTCAAACAATAAATATCAGCAGTAATCTCACATTGCACAAACATGTCACGAACATATGCACGGCTGCATATCTTGAGCTGAGACACATCAGCTTCATTCGCAAATATATTTCAGTTGATGCCACTAAAACACGTGTGTTTTCATTAGTACTTTAAAGACTGGACCACTGAAACTCAATTCGGGCTGGTTCGAATAACTTCCAAAAGTTCACAATACAGCTGATGCGATTGTCCATGATCAAAGCACACCTCCCCGCTTCTCCGTACCCTACACTGGCTATCCGTTCGATCCAGAATCAAACATAAAATTTGTTCTTTGAGCTACGTTTTGATAACAGATTCCAGTCCAACATACATATCTGGCCACACACCAGCAAGATACTTACGCTTGTCTTCTGACATTCGTAAACTCAGTATTCCCAGTATGAAACCGAAGTCAAATAAATTTCATTCTTTTGAATACCAATACCCAGCAACGTTGAATGAATTGTGTGTGTGTGTGTGTGTGTGTGTGTGTGTGTGTGTGTGTGTTCCTGTGATGTACTGTGGTTGAAATTGTTAAGGGCATTAAACATGATCTAAGCACACAGTCAACTAAAATGACATTCTAAATTATTTTAAAATACACTTTCTTTAGCAGTTATTAAAAAAGGGAAAACTGATTTTGCCAGACAAGAAAATATCAGTTCGGAAAGAGCAATGAATGAATTACCAAATATATCAAACGTAAAATGTCCAGGAAGTGCGAGTGAACAAGTTCATGTCTCAAGTAAGACCAAGCTGTATAATCGATAAGCCAAATTACAAGTATCAATCATACACCAAAATATAGGTAATTACATTTTCTTTGAATAATACATAAGATATAGGAGGTTTTCTTTAAATAGCCAGTATAATTATCGAGGAAAACCGGGAAAATATTTCTTCTTTAAAAAACTAACCATATGCAACAATGCAAATCTGTAGAGCGCCACACTACTAAAATGATTACCTTTGAAAATAAAATGATTAGTCAAGAGGAGATTGTAAAATATTTTATTAATTATGCCGACCTCGTTGTTGTACCCCCACTGTTAAATTTAATACACGTTCTGCATAAAATTTTATTACTTTAAGTTTATTTCAAGCTCGGTCACCTGTAAGCTGTATTTCCCTTTTCCAGCTCAGGTTGTTTCTACAAAGTACTATTGTTTGAAACAAAATATGATGATAATAGTAAGTACTATCCAGAGAAAATGTAATTAAACGTTCTCCAAAATTGCACAGAGAGGACCAAGTGGCACGTAAGGTCTAATTCGATGACCTGTTACTTCTGTGTTGATTATGGTATTATTAGCAAAAACTTAATTATATTATATTGGTCGAATTCGGTGACTTGCTACTTCTGTCTTGATTAAGGTGTTATTAGCAAAAACGTAATTATATTATATTGGTCGAATTCGGTGACTTGCTACTTCTGTCTTGATTAAGGTGTTATTAGCAAAAACTTAATTATATTATATTGGTCGAATTCGGTGACTTGCTACTTCTGTGTTGATTATGGTGTTATTAGCAAACATTTAATTGTATTATATTGGTCTAATTCGGTGACCTGATACTTCATTGTTAATTATGGTGTTATTAGCAAAAACCTAATTTTATTATATTGGTCTAATTCGATGACCTGCTACTTCTGTGTTGAGTGATGTGTTAGTAGCAAAAACTTAATTTTATTTCATTTTAAATGATTTCTGGATGTAAACAATTCCACTAGCTTTTTGATTTAATACAGTGATATTGATGTTATTTTTGTACGTCTTGTTTTCCATAGGCTGGAATAAGTGATAAACAACTGCTGATCGCCCTGGAACCGGAAGCAGCATCATTGTACTGTAGACGCATTCCTTTGGAGCTAAAGGTATCTGATGGTACATCATCCATTGTGCCTTTGTCTCCTGGAACTCGATATATAGTCGTTGATGCAGGAGGTAACTATGTATGTATGTATGTATGTATGTATGTATGTATGTATGTATGTATGTATGTATGTATGTATGTATGTATGTATGTATGTATGTATGTATGTATGTATGTATGTATGTATGTATGTGCAATGCAGAAAGATTGACTGGGTATTGTAAAGAACTCTACAACCATTCGTCCACAAAAGACCAAGAGGTGCTTGAAGTTCGAAACTCAACAAATGATGATGATTTTCCCATTTGATGTGGAGTCAGCAATAAGAGCACTGAAGAATGGGAAGGCAGCTGGAATAGACAACATCCCAGCTGAACTTGTCAAGAATGGTGTGGAATCAGAGACAGAGATACTAACAAAAATGTGCAACAAGATCTGGTAGCCAATGGTCAACACAGTGGACCCAGTCACTGATTATGACACTCCCCAAAACAGCCAGTCTCCGGCTGTGCCGAACTTACAGAGCTATCAGTTTGATCAGCCATGCTCGTAAGGTGATGCTGAGGATCATCTGGAACAGACTGAACCCACAAGCAGGAGAAATAATCGCTGAAGAACAGGCAGGGTTCGGAAGTGGGAGAAGCACAACAGAACAAATATTCAATATAAGGGTTATGTGTGAAAAGTGCTCACACCATCAACAAGACATCTATCATGTGTTCATAGATTTGAAAAGGCATTTGACAGAGTGTGGCATGAGGCATTGTGGGCCACAATGAAGAAGTCCAACATGGGTCAAAAGTTGACCAATACCATCAAGCAGCTGTATGCAAAGGCTACCAGTGCTGTAATTGCTTCAAGGTTCTGTGGAGGACTGGGTCAAGACTACAGTTGGAGTACGGTAAGGATGTCTCCTGTCACGCACGCTTTTCAACACATACTTAGAGCGATGCCCTGGAAAATCACTGTGGGACAGTGAGAATAACATCATTAACCTACGCTTTGCAGATGACATTGATGGACTGGCAGGCAGTAAAGATGAGCTTGTCACCTTAGTAAAGAAGATAGATGAAACATCTTCCAGATTTGATATGGAGATAGGCGCCGAGAAAACAAAGTTGATTTCAAATAGTGGCAAACAAAAATCAACCAAGATGAAATTCAGAGGACAGGAACTTGAAACTGTGGGACAATTCAAATATATTGGTTCCATAATCACCAAAGAGGTATCAAGAGCAGAAATTTTGTCACGAACAGTACAGACAACGGCTATGTATGTATATATATATATATATATATATATATATATATATATATATATATATATATATATATATATATATAGATAGATAAATGCATGATAAATATCCACAATACTACACTTGTCAGTGATATATGTTTTTACGATATAAGGAAGAAAGTTGGAGTAATGCATCAGATGATACGCTAATAACTTTCATATTTATTATCTATACTGACTATTCTAACTAAGAATGTTTCATCGCTGTTTTTTAGTAATAAAAGTACTCAAAACTTATTTTCTTCATGGTGAGAAAAGTATTTGAGAAGTTTATTTTTTATTCGGGTATAGAAACAATTATCACCAAAAGTGAAAAAGACAATCGAGGAGGAAAAGAGTGTGATAGAACCGCATAACCAAGCAAAATTATAATCGATGGTATTTTGTAAACGTCTATAATCTGGAGTTTTGGTTTTGTTGCTAGTGTTATTGTCTGCTGCTACTTCCATCCATTGTCATACGTCTAATGAATGGATAAATTATGGATCTATCTTCCATCTCATCTTTCCAGCCTGTGTGCAATATTTACATCCGGGGTTTCTATTTCCTTTTTTAGGCATTATTTTGGCAAATCTGTACAACAGCCTGTTTTATCCTTTGAATGGGGTGGGTGGCTGAGAGGGAGAGGAGTCTCAACCTTATTTGCATTCTCAGTGCCCTATATCTTTATATTATCAATATGACTTTTACATTGCTTTATCACGTTCTCGTTTCAGTGCATCTTTTTTTTCTCTCTGCAGACCTTCTTTTTCCGTTTTCATTTCTTTCTTTTCTTTCTTCAATTTCTCGATTATCATTACAACATGATGTCTTTCGCCTTGAAACTTTTGTATGTCCTCAAGTAAATAATTAGAGTGTGTTTTTATGCTTAGTTATGACAATTCTGAAAAAACAAAAATACTTGGTCACAAACTAGACGTAAAGATGTTCTTGAAATAAAGAATAACTAGTTTCTTTATCTGACTGATTTCGTAAATTTATTGAATCTTTTCAGAAAAAACGAATAATAATGGCAAAAGACTCGTTAGGGTCGGCTGATGGATTTAGGAATCTAGGGACCTCAGACAATATTTCATTATCAAGAAATTCCCCAAATCTCTTTTCTCGTGTATTTCGACAATAATAAAATATCTATGTTTTAAATCTGGTGGAAAGACAATTTGCAACGATTTTTGTTGCAATCATAATATATAAAAGCACTTAATGCAAGCTTTTGTAATGAAAGTATTTGACATTAGTCAATAAATAGATTATAATTTACGTATTTCATGACTGATGATCACTTTAGCTTGTTTTTAGGAGGCCTCCAAATGAAGCGGACATACTTGTAAATATAGAGGTCGATACCTGTAAATGCCTTAAGATGGTTAACACAGTGATTTCAGAATGTCTTATTTGACGTGTGCATTGATCATGAATACTGTTTTTGCTACCAACCACATTAATAGCAAACTAACTTTCTTACATACGAAATTTTTTATATTAATGTTGTGATAAATGTAAATAAGTTTGTGGGGTTGGGTAAAATATCAGCTCTTGAGGAAGGCGTCGAAATCATGATAAATAAATCGAATCTAAAGAAATATGGTGCACTTGTCTGATCATCTAACAATAATGATACATCTTTTATGGTAGGATTTCTAATGAACCTCGATAACACAGCACATAAAAATCAATACCAGGCTGAGCATTGGTTCTCCTTAATCAGTATTTGTCACTTTGTCAACATGCATTTTTTAATCGAGGCATAATTTCTAAATCAATTACCTCTGTGCTTGATTAGAAATAAATGTAATTTCTACACAATTTTGAGAAATAAAATGCATTTCTAGTATCCTTTCATTCCATAAAATATGGACTATGAATGAGTCCTCTTAATCAGGGATAAGCACTTAAAGATTGAGCCGACACCTATATACCTATCGCAAGGATTACGCTAGGTATCGTTTTGAATAGATAAAAATGAATGTAAATTTTTTGAATATACGATAAGGTAAAAACGACCCAATCAGTTCAGGATCTATACATTTTAAATTAGGTTTTCCCTTAATAAAGTATTCCTCTCTGTTATTTAAAACGGTTCATTAAACATTGGTTGTCGGAGGTAACTATCCTTAGGTATTGACATACAAAGTCATACAAATTACTGCATTAATAGGTACTGAATGGTAAGAACCCGTTTTCATGTATAAAATAATATGCCGTATGTTCTCCTGTTCCCAGAACTGAAAGGAAAAATAAATATTTAAGCTCATAAAGACATTCTTTTCAGCAAAATCCCATTGATGTAGCAGAACTTAAAAAAAAAAACATTATATTTTATATTTTGCTTTGAGGTTGTGAGACATTGGCCTGCAGCTCAAAAATCATTTTTCTACACTACAGGTGGCACAATTGACATAACGATCCATGAAGTCTTGGAGGATGAAAACGTAAAAGAGATTTATAAGGCAACAGGTGGCGCATGGGGTGGGCAAGAAGTAGACGAAGCTTTCAAGCAGTTTCTCATGAAAATATTTGGATATCCTGTTCTAAAAAAATTCAAAGCGGAAGCGATGGATGATTACGTTGGACTATTTCGGGATTTTGAACTAAAGAAGAGAAAGGTTAACCCAACCGGAAAAGAGGATGTAACATTTTCTATACCCTCATCTTTGCTAGATATCTTTAAAATAAACACTGGGGAAACGCTGGCGGAAGCAATAAATCGAACTGAGTTAGCAGCAAACGTCCAAGTCCTTAAAGGAAATAAATTGAGACTGGATCATTCCATTATGAGAGGCCTTTTTGAAAGGTCCCTCAGAAATGTTTGCGATCATCTGCAGACGTTTCATAAAGATCATGAAAAATACGGAATATCCGTGGCCCTTTTGGTAGGTGGTTATGGTGAGTCTCCTATGCTAAGTGGAGCGATTCGAAAAAACTGTTCTGGCTGGAAAGTCTTAGTACCGAACGATGCAAGTCTTATTGTGCTTAAAGGGGCAGTCATATATGGCTACGATCAATCAATCATCGTTTATAGAGTCGCTAGATATACATATGGCGTTGCTGAGTGTAGAGCTTTTATTGACGGTGTGCATCCAGTAGAACGACTGCTAGTAAACGATGAGGGAGAAAGAAATTGCAAAGATATTTTTGTCAAATTTCTAACGGAGGGTGCATTAGTAAGATATGATCAAATTGTGCACAAGTCGAAAGGGTGTACGCCTTTGCAATCCAAATCTGATGGCATGGATATTCCGATTATCGCGAGTACCGTTAAAGATACAAAGTTCGTAACGAATGATTGCTGCTCCCTAATAGGGAAGCTCAAGGTTACTGGCCTCGACATGAGCATAGCCCGCAGCCAAAGAAAGGTAGATATCACCATCACGCATAAAGGCACTGACCTACATGTTCATGCAACAGATACACGCTCTGGCAGAAAAGTCGACGCATGCATTGATCTTCTAGATTAAGCTGATATTTCAAATCTTTTTTAACACTTTACGATGAAAAGGTCGCAATGATTTGATAATACATTTTGCTGTAAAAATTACAAATTCAAGGAGAAGATCAATGCAGAATAATTATCCTACGTTTCCTCTGTGTGGGCCCTGTTTGAGAATTCGCCTGTTGAAAGAAGTAGACCCAGCTTGGGATCTCTTTCACATTTTGAGGTAGGATCATTACGAACATATTTTGCAAGGTGATGTTTGATCCGTAGAATGGGTTGCTGATAAAATGATTATGTTGAATATTACACGTTTGTGAACTTTATCCACAGTCTGTAGCTGTACAGTTTGAATTTATTTGTTGTCTGGGTGAGGTTCTTATAACATCATTACTTGGGTGGCCGGCATTAATCAAATAATTGGAGTACGTCTGCCGTTGTTTGTCACTAATGTTTGAGTAGATGTTTATTTACTGTACATTTTTGTGGCCTGATTGTTTTTGTCTCTTAACTTCTGAATAAGTTCTTTCGGCTACTAGTGCTAGTTAATTTCTTTCTTTCTGTAATATTTGCTTTTTCTGTCTTTTTTCATGATGCATCCAAGTTTGGTAATTCCAACGACTTATTTCCCTTGCCAATTTAGGTTTGTCGCTGAGATTAGCACAGTGTTGGTCGCAATATAGAAAGGATTTTAACATTGACAAAAGTCTGCTGGTTTTAGCTCAGAATACCGTTGTAGATAGGAAGTGGATCTATCTCTATGTTGTTTTTGTTTGTATACATCTTATGATTAATATACCCGATGTCCTTGACATGGTCTCCTGTTCTTGTTTTTGTCTGGTTTTCATTGAGTTTAAGATACTGGAGGCCATTCACATCTTTATTTACTGTAACCGCCCCCCCCCCCATCAGATTGTAATGTTAAATCACTCCCATCACGCCAAAATGTATAGTTGTTCAACCACAATATGTTAACAATGGCTTCAAGTATTTCATCCCCATTATTGTTTGAGCTATACAAAGCATTTATGTCTTCGTCTGTGATCGTTTGACTACTATTGGGTTTGATTTCCTGTTCCTTTAGATTTTAAATCGTTTTGCTTAGCCAAAGATCTTCCCTTGTTAATGCAAAATTTGTGTGTCTGTTCCTCTCACGATTGTACTTGCTTATTTCTTGGTTTTAAGGTCAATGGGGCTGATGATGCTTCTTAAGCTGTTCGGTTCAAACTCAGATTCGTCTTTTCTCCTAAGACTGAGTATAAAACAAACCAGGTGCTGATCCAATTTCTGAAATAATTTTTTGACTGCAACAATCTTTTCACTAGAATTAGATCATAAAGTGTTATTTTTAAGTGATTGCATTCTGCTTACTTTCTATCAAAAATTTTAGTATATCATCATGATCAATCTTTCAAATCAATCTTTCTTAACAAGCTCACATTTGGACACAGAATGATTTTTTTTATTTACAAATGTCTAAGCCATGTATATCACACTCTCCAATGAACTCACAGTCTCCTGAATTAAATGCTGCTTCATCATCTTGCTCCTTAGCTGATGTCGTAGTTTTCTTTTCTCCACAGAGTCGCAGTGTTTGATTTATGTTTGTTTGGTAGGGATATCACTTTCCGTTCTGTCTAGTGTATTTCTATATTTCTCTATAATTAATCATATACACCTTGAATCCGGAATAACTATGTAGATAGAAGATAATTGATAGTCTGATTGATTTTTAACGCCGCACCATCACTTTTAGGATTATAGAAGATAATTAATTATTAGTTTGTCATGCGAGTGTGAATGCTACACTCGAGTGCATATAACACCTATTCAGTCGTGTCAACATTTGGTGATTCGTGCTTAGTCGTGATGAGATTGTGATTGATTGCTTTTTTTAACGGCGCACCAGCACTTTTAGGTTATTTCGCGCCATACAATAGTTTGCATGTATACATGTTTAAAAATACTAAAAGGTTTAAAATCAACCAGCGATATAAAAACCAAATATTTCAAAGTAAAATGGTAAGATGTTAGAAACAGTTAAATATGAAGTTCTTCAATCAACGGGAGATGTAAATGATGTTAATGAGTACAGATGAAAAGATATTGAAAATAAGGGGCGGTATTTACATTAGATAAAATTGCTCTAGGTGAAGGTATACAAGTTATAGTTTAAAAGGCATGGTGATGGGTATCGTTTAGATGTGGTCATTATGTACTGAAAATAAATAATCATTTCGGTGGAATTTGTACATAAATTTAGAGTAACTCACTATCATGAGAACAACGTGTCTGAAACTTAGTTAGTGTGATTGTCAAAATATTTCAGATAGTAGTTTTAAATGAAACGCTTTTGTCATGGTTTGGGGACTTCAAGTTTTGAACCTGGGATCAGTACTTAGAAGCTATTGAGATTCACACAGTATAAATTATATTTGTCAGAATTAGTCTGATATAGCGGCGATGTGTGGGGATATGTGTAATTTAATATAATTGAAACACTGCGACAGCGCCAACGGATATCTCTATGCTCTTACTAGCGTATTTCAAACTTATTTCCCTTGCAAACACATACCCCATCCAGACAGTGATCTAGGGATCATAATACAAAACCAGTCAATATTTGGATTTACCTTCTTCCCATGAATGCACCGGTACTTAACAATTACGTTGCATTTGATTATGTTTGTGTTCGTTTAATCTTCGAGTAACTCTCTCAGATCATGGCTTCAATCCTCGGCCCAGTCATACCATTGATTTACAAAAATAGTACTAACTACTGCCTCGCTTTGCGCTCAGAATTAAGATCCTAGTGTTAGGATTGGTCGGCCTGTCGTCATAATAATGGCACTGGGTTGGACATCATGCTACATGTCTGCAGAATGATGATCAAGTGGTAGACATCGTAGTGATATAACTGACAAATTGTTAAAGCTACGTTACAAATCCAAATCAGATTCAGGGGGAGGCAACTAATTGGGTCATCCTTTGTGCGGACGGTTACCCTAGGGACACTATTACTATGACATTGTGCGGATTTCCTCGCAGTGGTTTATGAGATTTGACATGACGGTGATATGCATAAACACGAGAGGTTACCATATATTTCCGCGGCTTATCTAATTAGTATTTTCATTTCAATTAAATAGTATTCAATTTATTGTACAAACTAAATTTATAGATATTAGTATTTTGTGTGTCTCGTCCCTGTCTCTGAACAGCGCAAAAGATATCTAAGAATATTTTAATGAATTATGATTCACGACAACAGAAGATGTGAACGTTCTCGAAAGAGAATTTGACATTCTTTTGTATTTGCGTGATGCTCGTAATCATATTGAACCCTTTCAAGAAAAAGAAAGTGTGCTTGCTTCTAATAAAACATATTAGTTTTTGAGCAAAAACGAATCACCAAACATTTGAATCGGAGTTATATCTTGATAATATTCTAATAGAATCTTGGTATTCGAATATGTATTTGTTTATATATATCGAGTTAGGCAGCATTTTGCAAGAATGCAAGACGGGAAAGGCCTATAAATAAAGATCTTATTAACATCGAAATTGTAGTCCTTCTTAACAACATCATATTGCTGAACAAAAACTGACACTACTTCATCTATTGAAGGAAAATTATCTTGAAAATCCAATACTTCCTTATAGTGCAAGTTAAATGTGCCTGGAAATCTTACCTTTTTATTTATTCCGAAACGTATTCACATTTGTCTTAAAATTATTTTTTTTTGCTAAATTATACGTGCAACATATTGCCCAAACATGTCAAGCTGAGACGCCGGACGACAGTCCTATGGTATTTTTGTTTGTTTAAGTTGCGTGATGGTTATACTGAGTTTAAATGTCAGCAGGGTAAACAGCAATTAAATTCAACTGAGTTTTAGTTTGAGTTATAAAAGAACAATCAAACTGGACAGAGGATTTATTTGATATCTGCACTAACATGTTTAAGTTTATCCAATACATAAAATTAGTATTCGAATCTTTTGTAATACATTCAACGAATATTCGAATATTTTTTCATACATTCAAAGCATCTTCAAATCGTATCCAATACATTAAATTAATATTCGAATTTTATCTAATATATTCAAATAATATTCGAATTTAAAAACTTCGTATTCGTTTCAGCTATGTTATTTTCAGACATTTGTTGAATTTTTATTTATTTTCATAATCGGAACTTAAGGAAAATTCCTGAACTTAGTTTTTTTGTGTATTAACAGAATCGATCAGAAAGGAAATATAATTGCGTCAAACATCAGTATGATAAAAAAACAAAACCCCGAATACAACTGACGTTTTGACATACATAGAGTTATGTATGTTTTAACAAGGTGGGAAGACAAGTTCTAGCGGTTTGCATTTTAAAGGACTTTCGTCCGAAGGCTTACCTTGAAAATATATATTTGGAATAGAATTGAACGTAAATAGGTTGCTGCAAGAGACATGATTTAAGCAGATACATATATACGTCTTATTTCTACTTATAAAATTGACCTATTATTTACGTACTATGAAGTTTATCTATTTATTTTAACATTATAAATGTCTACTTTTAACAGACTGCCAGATGTATATATTTTATCGGACTTGGTAGTAAACATGTAACTGTTTTGGGAGTAAATGAAATGATAAACACGTGTTTGACAGATAAATGAAATTGATACGCAGTTTAGTTTTAATAAGGTGGCACAATTACTATAAAGGATATATCCTTTTTGTTATGTACTAAACTTGCTTCTCAAACAAAACATTGCATGCACTCTTCAGTACACAACTACCATCCTTCTTCGTTAAGTTTATCTTTGTTTTAAGAGAATTTTAGCATTTATGCGCCGGTGCTGATATAAAATAATTTTAAAATAAGATAATCGTTTGCAATAAAATCAAGGTATTGACGTATTATAATGTATTTTACCATATATGGTCGCACAACAAATCAGACTGAATTATGTTGCATATTGGATATTTTATATTGAACATTGTAAAGTTAGTAAAACAAACATAACTTTGTAAAAGAATCAAACAATAGGGAGTCAGATATCTTTGAAAAGAATATTGTATATGTCTGAAAGTTATGTGTATCTATATTATTAGTATTTTTTTCATGTATATAGTTTGTAATGGTTATTTTTAATATTTTTTTGACTAATTCTCCTATCAATCTTAAGTTCACACGTTAAAGGTGAGTAATTCTGCATTGTGCATAAGTTGATTCATAAAGTTTCAAGGTTGAGCACTATTAATCCAAATTAAATATCATGTGATCAGTCTTCATTACATGTGCTCGAAACATCTGTGTTGACCTTATTCTTGATTAGTTAGTGAAACCCACATGACTTTGTTGACAGTCAACATTTAATATTATGAAGATTTCTATATTGAATATTAGCTTCAGAACTGTTTACTGAAGAATAATGCATTCTAAGTGGCAAACACCAGATGTGAACGTCATTCACCTATGTTGAGAAGATTCGTTAACCTAATTTAATCATTCGATGAAATTACAGTGCTCGAATGATTAGATGATTTGGATATATATAAACTGATACGGAATTACGGAATTTACTGTGCTCTCATTTACAATACATTTTTGGGTTATGTCATTTAATTCACCTGTACTGTTAGTACATCAATCCAATACATAATTCGGAATAACACTGGAATTCATTCGGATTACTGGATCCTTTTGGAACTGATGGAACATGTAGAACTGTTTAGGACTGTATTAACCATACTGCAAATTATTTTTGTCTTTTTACTGTGTATTTTAGGAAATAAATTGTATTTTCAATTTTACAAAACTTGTTGGTTTTCTATCTTGTTACTTATTTTAAGACCACAGAGTTATAATTCTATATTTTGTTCAGACTCACAAGATGGTCGTTTTTCTTGCCTTAACGTTCTAATGGCACAGAAGCAAGCGTCGCATGACATAGAGCGAAATCCTGTATTTTCACACGTGTAGATATTAACTCCTTTTCACCATTTGAAACTATAGTTAAAATATTACAAACGTTCTCCAGTCATTTTCTATATTCAAACCCAATTATGTAATATAAATCTTTACATGGACATATATTGTTATCATAAGTTTTTCTTGAGATATATCTTTAACTTTCAATTTGTAGGCTAGCACCGTTACCCGAAAAAGAAGACCAATATTGCATTAATAATAATAATAAAAATAATGAGGACTTTGTATAGCGCCTAATCTTTCAAAGCTCTCTAAGCGCTTTATACCATCAATAATGATATGACTACACTACAGAACAACTAATGACAAAAACAATGAAATTGGAAAACATAAAAACATGCTGAAAATATATAAGATACAAAATACGATTAGGTCGCTAAGTTTGTCCCTGAAGTCGAAACAGGTGAGTCTTGAGAGCACTCTTAAAAGGGACCACTGTGTCTTTGTGTCTAATTTCAATGGGCAATTCGTTCCACGTCGCCGGGCCCTGGTATGCAAACGAACGTTGTCCATATAACTTTGTTTTCACCTTGGGAACAATGAGTATACGATTATCAGAAAAAGAGCGCAAGGATCTAGCTGGTGTATACACATGGGTGAGGCTGGATAGGTATGTTGGGCTGGAGTCTGTCATTGAAATAGAGCACAAAGAACAAATTTTGTGGTTGATTCTGTATTGAATTGATAGCCAGTGTAGGGTATTGAGCAGTGGTGAGGTGTGCTCTGATCGAGGTACTCTAAAGATGATCCGTGCAGCTGTGTTTTGAACTTTTTGAAATTTCTGGAGTAAATATTGTGATGAACCAGACAGAATTGAGTTACAATAGTCCAGTATTGAAAGTACTAATGAACACACAAGTGTTTTCGTGGCATCAACTGAAAGATATTTACGAATGGAACTGATGCGTCTGAATTCAAGATATGCAGCCATGCAGATGTTCATGACATGTTGGTGCAATGTGAGAGTACTGTCTAGAGTAACACCTAGATTCCAAACTGACTGTGAGAATTTAATGTTGGTGTTGCTGATATTTATTGTCTGAGGTAAAGATTGTGAATGAGAAAGTCTTTGTGTTGTGATCAGAATAGCCTCAGTTTTATCATCTTTCATCTGCAACTGGTTACATGTCATCCATGATTTCACATCCGAAATGCACTTCTCTACTCCATGGATGGTAGCATCAGCTTCAGTTTGGTGGCTAGGCTAGTATATTTGGTGTCATCAGCATACAATTGGTGCGACACTGGGTGACGATTTATGACTTCTGAGAGCGGCTGAGTGTACAGAATGAAGAGAACAGGTCCAAGAACAGATCCCTGTGGAACACCACAACATATGTCAACTGGGCTGGAGTGTATTCCATTTGCAGATATAATTTGTGTCATGTTGACTAACTAGGACTTGAACCACTGTAAGGCTATATTCTGAATTATCATCTTGTATTTTTCAAAGTAGCATACATTTTCATACATAATCACATGTGGTGTAATTAACTGTCAAATGAGCATTACATATACGTCTTTAACAAACAATTTTTGAGAAAAGTGAGACCATGTCGTCATATGAGAGTATCAGGTTTGCACTGAATAATATACATGACAAAATTAAGGGTCAAATTTTCACATACGTTTTTATCTCTCAGTTGAAAATAAGTATTTTTTATTTTTATGTTGAAGATGTGATTTTTTTATATAAAATAATACACTTTCCAAAATACATAAAATTATAACCTTTCGTCTATTCGTTCAGCGCAATATTGCTTTCTGCATAATAGGAGTTTTTGCAAGATTGTTTGACTTCAACTAAGTTTGTTTCGATGCTTGATATTTATAATAATTTTTTTACTAAGTTTCATTGTCAGAGTTCTGGTGTCGTAAGTGGTTAGATCTTCCGCCTTGGATGCAAAAATTGAGGGTTTGAACACCGGCCTAGTCATACCAAACACTTAAAAAATGGTACTAGCAGCTGCGAAGCTTGGCGGTCAGCATTAAGAGGTTAGTCGTAGTGCTGATTGGTCTGTTGCGAGGATAATGTGACTAGGTGGGACATGATGCTACATGTCAGTGGCATGATGCCACATGTTAGATATCACTATCAACAGTCACACTTCAAACATCGTTTTAATTTGTTTTATGGTTTAACGCCACTTTTCAGCACTATATAGGCTATACATGGCGGCCAGAATTAAGGGTGGAGGAAGAACCTAGAACCCCCCCCCCCCCCGCGGAAAGAACCACCGAACCACGAGAAGCTACTGACAAGCTTTCTCACATAACTACATAAGCCGAATCTTTGACTCGAACCCACGCAGACAGAGGTGAGATGGCAGTGATCCGTAACGGACAGCGCTTTAGACCGCTCAGGGCCCCTTCAAACATCGAAGCGATATGACTGAAAACCTGTTAAAGCTACATTAAAAATCTCTCTCTCTCTCTCTCTCTCTCTCTCTCTCTCTCTCTCTCTCTCTCTCTCTCTCTCTCTCTCACACACACACACACACACACACCGAACACAGTTTCACTGACAGAGTTATACGATATTGTTTAGCGTATTTATCTCCCATTGCCGCCAAAAGATCGATTATTTTAATTTAAAATACAACTCAAGTCTTACCACTTCGGTACGTCACCTAAACCATTTTTGGTAACAACTAAATCATGCTTATCCGCAAGATCTGTTTTTGACTGAACATTTAACGTCGTTTCCACGTTACATATAATACCGCTATAATTATTATCATTTTAACACGATTAGATTATCACAACTCTGTTATATAATTCATCCAATTAATATGTCAACATGTGTCAATAATTGATCACTTGTACTTTTGGTAGGCCCAGGCGGATCAGGAAAACATTGATTTTAACTTTACAGGTTCAACACAAAACAACTATTAACATCCGTCGAGGAAACTAAAAATAATTGTTAAACTTTCGCTCTGAATAAGATCTTAAGCCTTTCTGTGAAAGAAAGCTTAGTTATAATCATATTCCCATTTTCAGGAAAATAGTAGATTCACACTATATTTCCCACTGCGTTCTTTCCGTAGGCATTATAGTTTGATTTAATTGTTTTAAAATAAGTTACTCAAATGAGTATATTCTTCTCAAATTCCCCAATTTGATCGATTCGTATCAGTCAATGGTTCTCCAGTCCATATAATAAGTTCACTAGGTTTTAGTGAGAATCCTGCTTGTGTTATGGAACGTTGTCCATGTTCATGTCACCTTATACTGTCTCAAGTCATCAACGCCTTTCCATTATCTTAAACTCCACTCGTATCCTGAATTTTGCCTGTTATGGTGGTAGGAGCAATACTTTGTTTGTCTCACTGCTACATCATCAGCATTTGGACGACTAATTTGGTGATCTTGAAATGAATCCTCTGAAAAAGTTTTAACATTAAAATACAATAGAAGAGTGTTAAACATCTACGGAACTGTTAAATCAGTTACCAGTCTCCTTCCTATGAGCAGAAAGACACCAATTACTTCATAGTTATATCCTAATTGCGTGGACTATTTTTTGCTCAACAAATGAAAGGTGCAACGTCTGTCTCGTCAGAATAAACGGAATTATTCATTCTGATAAAAATAATATCAAATGAATAATAATTAACTATTAAATTTACAAAACTTGTTGAATAATGTCCAGATTTTGCTCTGTCTGTCTGTCTGTCTCTCTCTCTCTCTCTCTCTCTCTCTCTCTCTCTCTCTCTCTCAGATGACGATTCGATTGGAACCCTTTTCTCTAGATGAAAACCAGAGTTCGTCTAATGAGAGCTTGTTATAAAGACTACGAGTGAATGTATCATTGTCATTACTGATCCTTACTGTGCTAAGAATAACTAATGTTTCCAAAGTAAGGAGAGATATCACTTAGAAGTAGTTTTCTTAAACGGTGAAAGTAAATACTTTACTTTGTCAAAACTGGGATTGATAAAGACGGACCACCCTGATGCAGCGTATTCGTTTAGTTTTCGTACGTTGCAATAAATCACTGAAATCTTTGAGAAAGCACATGGTTTTAGAGCACGATTGCTATTGTACGCCTTAGGAGTGAAAGAATTACAATATCGACGCAAAATGAATGCCGTAAAGCTCAATAGGGAACAATAATTATTTCTTGCAACGGCAAAACTTTAGAAATTTAGGGCGCCATCTGTTGTCATAATGCCATGCTAACCTCTATTATGCCATTATGATAACAGATGGCGACACCATTTGGACAACAAGAAGAATAGTGATAAAACTTAGTATTTACATCGTTGCAAGGCCAAATTTGTGTGAAAAGAGCAATTAGAATGATGGAATTGTGATATGGCAAGTTTATAAACAAAACATACCAAACTTGTAGCAACGGACATAGCGTTTACCATGCAACAAACTACATAATCAATTAGTAGTTGGCAAGATTCAATGACGCAGAAGGAAAATAAATTGAAACAGGTGCAAGCATCAATTTACAGATTGCATCATTGAGGAAAATAAAATTCATAACTAGAATTATAAAAATAGCACTTGCAGCAGCCATTTACAATAATGCAGACGGAAAGTAGCACTTGCAAACTGTCACGCACAATTTGCATCAAGATATGTGAGTTCAACTATAAACGTAGCACTTGCAAGCAGCGATTTACAATAATGCATCAAGAAGGATTAAAAAATATACGCATATAATTATGGCAGTTGTGGTCTAAGGTTGACATTGCCGAGGAGGGAGTGGGAGACAAGCGCCACACTCCAGTTAAATACCCCATACGGCTTGCGTCTCTGATCGCCTCTGTCAACTAAAATCCAGCTCCTGGCCTTCACGAGTGGCTTAGATCTGAAGCCTGGCGGACCGCGTTATCCACCAACAGGAGAAGGGGTGAAGGCGGACCACTGGCGCCTTAAAACCAGTTGCTTCGGGTAGATGGGACTCGTTGACCTTGGATGGTAGCTCATCTAGGAGCAGGAAAACTCTGATTCCAAACCTCTGCTGCCTTGCGGCTATACACACTCATGTGAAAGGCTAAGGGAGTAAACCCAAAAAAACATCCGGAGACGGAGTCCCTAAGGCGGTATGACATTGACCTCACTGCCATTCCGGCAACTCCTGCGACGCCGTTGGTGCCAAGCTGTATCGACATTTGTCGTTCCCTTGGGCCCACCAGCTGGGTGAAGAGGGGTGATCTGCTGAATGGGGAACAGCTAATTCTCCATACCACTCTGGCCAGGCTTCGTAGATCCACTGGAGGGGACACTCCAGCGTCGTCGTTTGACGTTGGCAAAACACGAGAAGTAACAGTTTACCTGTTCTAAGCCAAAGCTCGATTGGCCTAGAGCATGGCGCCAGGGGTTACTTCTGACGGTGGGAGAGATCATCAGGTCTCACTGGACAGCTACCGCCCGCCTTAAGCTGGGCAGCCCCCAGTCAGTAAGGTGCTTCCCGCCATGGCCTGCCTGCTTCACTGGGTGCGTGGAGCATAGAGAACCATCTCGACAAGTGGGCCACAAAACTCCGCACCAGGAAGAACTAAAAGAAGAAATATGAAAACTTCAACACTTTGTTTTGCTACCTGGAACGTTAGGACCATGTGTCCCGGACTGACCAATGAACTACAACAGATCGACGATGCACGGAAGACTGCCGTCATTGACAGAGAACTCTCCCGACTGAACATCGACATTGCCTGTCTCCAGGAGACCCGACTGGCTGACAGCGGCACCATCAAGGAAGACAATTACACCTTCTTTTGGCAGGGGAAGCCCTCAAATGAACCTAGGCAGCACGGTGTGTGCTTTGTCGTAAAGAACACGCTAGTTGCCATCATTGAACCTCTATCATCAGGTACTGAGAGAATCCTTGCCCTCATGCTGTCAACATCATTAGGCCCGGTCCACATCTTCAGCGTGTATGCCACAACCCTCCGCTCTACGCACGAGAAGAAAGACAAGTTTTATGAGGCTCTGGATCAGGCGATATCCAGTATTCCAGGAAACGAAACCCTCTACTTGCTAGGAGACTTCAATGCTAGAGTGGGAGCCGACCATGAGGCCTGGTCCGCCTGTCTTAGAGTTTATGGAAGGGGCAAGATCAATGAGAACGGGCAGCGACTTCTGAAGAAGTGCTGCTCACATAGGCTGTCTATGTGTGACCAACACTTTCTTCCAATGCAAGGTGATCCACCAAGTGTCTTGGAGACACCCACGTTCACCAGACTGGTACCAGCTAGACCTTGTCCTCACCAGGCGTACAAAACTGGCTAGCGTCCTCCTAACCCGCAGCTACCACAATGGCGACTGCGACACAGACCATTCCCTTGTGGTCAGTAAGGTGCGAATATTACCCAAGAAGCTGCACCATGCCAAGAAGAAGGGTCACCCTCGCAGCAGCACCTGCTGTGCAAGTAACCCAGAGAAAACAGCAGTTCATCAGCAATGTGCAAGAAGCTCTCAGCAAAGTGACACCTAACGACACCATTGACTCCAAGTGGGCCCATCTCCGTGACTCTGTGTACAACTCAGCCATCATAGCTTACGGGAAGAGGGAACGGAAAAACGCCGACTGGTATGAGGCAAACTGAGAGGAGACGGAGTCCGTGAATGAGGCAAAGAGGAAAGCATTCCTGGCATACAAGGCAGTACCTTGCCCAAGAACACTGCAATCACTCAGGAATGCAAGGAAGAACGCCCAGAAGACTTCCCGCCACTGTGGCAACATATACTGGCTTAAACTTTGCAACAGTATACAGACAGCTTCCGACAACGGGGATGCAAGAGGAATGTATGAGGGCATCATGAAGGCGACAGGCCCCTCCATCAAAAAGACCGCCCCCTCAAGTCCAAGACAAGTGAAGACCTCACAGACCAGAGCAAACAACTGCAGCGATGGGTTGAACACTATCTCGAGCTATATGCTACCCAAAACAACGTCACTGACACTGCCTTGGATGCCATTTTAGACCTGCCTGTCTTGGAGGAGCTAGACACACAGCCAACCCTGGAAGAGCTCGGAAAAGCCATAGACTGCCTTGCCTGTGGGAAGGCTCCTGGAAGCGACGACATTCCGCCTGAAGTCCTCAAAAGTGGGAAACCAACGCTGCTCCAGCCGCTACACACACTCCTCTGCCTCTGTTGGGAACAGGGATACATCCCACAGGACATGCGTGACGCCAACATCGTCACTTTGTACAAGAACAAGGGAGACCGTAGCGACTGCAACAACTACAGAGGCATTTCCCTCCTCAGTGTTGTCGGAAAGGCTTTCGCCCGTGTTGCCTTGGAGCGCTTGCAGATCCTAGCCTCCCGCGTCTACCCAGAGTCCCAGTGTGGATTTAGAGCCGGCAGGTCAACTGTAGAGATGATCTTCTCACTACGTCAGCTGCAGGAGAAGTGTCATGAGCAGCAGATACCCCTCTACATTACATTCATAGATCTGACGAATGCATTTGACCTGGTCAGTAGGAGCGGACTCTTCAGAATCCTGCAGAAGATTGGCTGCCCCCACGTCTACTTGCTGTCATCATGTCATTCCATGAGAACATGCACAGCAGTGTGCTTCAATGGCTCAATATCAGAGGCCTTCCCAGTAATCAGCGGAGTCAAACAAGGCTGTGTGCTGGAGCCGACTCTCTTCGCCATATTCTTCTCCATGCTTCTCCAGTATGCCTTCAAGGGCTGCAGCGATGGAGTGTACATCCATACCAGGGCTGACGGAAAGCTGTTTAACATCGCCCGTCTCCGTGCTAAGACTAAAATCACAAAGGTACTCATCCGTGAATTGCTTTTGCCGATGATGTAGCCTTGACATCCCACACGGAAGATGGGCTACAGCAGCTGGTATGCCGCCTCTCCAACGCTTGCAAGGAATTTGGACTGACCATCGGCTTGAAGAAAACAAACGTCATGGCGCAAGATGCAGACTCCCCTCTCTCTGTCACCATTGATGGATATAACTTGGGAGTTGTCGAGAACTTCACATACCTCGGGTCCAACATCTCCAGCTCACTCTCAGTTGATTACGAGGTGAATGGTAGGATTGCCAAGGCAGCTGCAGCGATGGCCAGACTTAACCAGAGGGTATGGAACAACCCCAACCTCACCGAGGAGACCAAACTGCGTGTCTACCAAGCCTGCGTGCTCAGCCCACTCTTCTACAGCAGTGAAACATGGACAACATATGCAAGTCACGAGAGAAAACTCAACAGCTTCCACCTGAGATGTCTGCGGCGCATTATGCACATCAAGTGGCAGGACAAAGTACCGAACACAGAGGTTCTAAAACGCGCCAACATCAACGGCATGTTCGACATTCTCAGTGAGAGGCGCCTTAGCTGGCTCGGCCATGCCAAGAGAATGGACCCGGGCCGCATCCCTAAGGACATATTATATGGGGAAATAGCAGAAGGTACACGACCAACTGCACACCTCGCCTGCGCTACAAAGACGTTTGCAAGAGAGACATAAAGACGGCCAACATCGATGTCAACAAATGGGAGAGCTTTGCTAATGACCGTCCCATCTGTCACCCAGCTGTCAAGCAGGGAGTTAGCAAAGCTGAGGATGACAGAACTAGGAAACATGCTCTAAAGAGAGCCAGAAAGAAGGAACAGCTGACTTTGGAACTACGCCATCGTCTCACGTAGACGGACGGATGCCACGGAATAATTATGGCAGTAATCAACCTCCGTGTATTAGTCTTATTCATGAAATGACCAATACGAGATTGTCAAAGTAAATGACAGATATAAACAACACTTCGTTGTTATTGTAACGATGATAACCCAGGAAATATAGCAGTAGAATGTAACATTACTAGAATGAAGATATGCTACTTTTGATTGGGGATGGTTATAATTAATGGTTTATTGTGTTGTTGATGTCTCTTTCATACCAAACAACAGAAGTTATTTTAACAAGTGGTTATCATGCACGCAAAGAACGCATCACTACAACTCACTTAAGTTGATTTTAAAGGGACATATCAGTTTTCTGTGTCTATTACGTAATTTGCAGCTGTTAAATTTAAGAGTATATTTTTTAAAATGTTAAATTTCTTTATGTAAAGAAGTTATCTTGCTTATGGTAGGCCTCTATCTTTCTGATTAAGGATTTTAATAATAATATTAAAAACTTTGTTAAATTGTGTTGCTGGGCATGGAAAAGATCAATATTTGATGTTTGAAACCATTTAGATACTACAGATGATGTTATCTTTTTTAAAAATGCTTTCGGTACCTCCTGAAGTATGAAGCGTCTCTTCCGGATAATATTAACATTTTGACAACGCGATATATATCCATTAACATCATTATATCGTATTATCCTGTTATTAACCTTGTTCCGTTCATTAATTTTAATTGATGCGAATGATATAACATACCTGCCGTGAAAGCCATCCAGATTTAAACATTCTTAACTTATATAGTTATAAATGGCAGTGCATATACATTCTTTCATTCAAAGTCAGATGAAGTAGATATGATCCAATGATTGCAGTGATGGCATTTATTCACATAATCTTTCATAATAAGCCTCAGTAAATTCCTCATTATCAGTAGATCATGCTGTATGACCGTGTCATGAATACAGTGGATACGTCGTACAAACACACTATTATTATAGACATCCGAATCAGCATCATTAGTCAGGATCTTTATAGTCATCATCATGGGAGTCAGCATCATTAGTCAGGATCTTTATAGCCGTCATCATGGGAGTCAGCGTCATTAGTCAGGATCATTATAGTCTTCATCTATCGAGTCAGCATCATTAGTCAGGATCTTTATAGTCGTCATCATGGGAGTCAGCATCATTAGTCAGGATCTTTATCGGCGTCATCAATTTCGTCATCATTATTAAAGTCATATAGTCCAATTATTGTAGTGATTTTATATATATATATAATCTTTCATAATACGCCTCAACAAATTCTTCATTATCAGTAGATCAGGATGTATGACCGTGTCTTGAATACAGTGGATAAGTCGTACAAACACACTATTATTATTGACATCCGAGTCATCATATTTAAAGTAAGAATCATCATAGTCGTCATCATTGGAGTCAGCATCATTAGTCAGGATCAATATGACCGTCATCATTATAGTCAGCATCATTGAAGTCACTATCAGTATAGTCGTCATCATGAGAGTTACCATTATTAGTCAGGATCAGTGAAGTATTCATCAATATAGTCAGCATTATTAGTCAGGATTACTATTGTCTTTATCATTCAAGTCAGCATCATTAGTCAGGATCATTATAGTCGTCATAACTGGAGTCAATATCGTTAGGGTCGGGATCAATATAGTCGTCATCAGTGGAATCATTAGTCAGGATCATAATAGTCGTCAATATAATTCTGATTGTGATCATTATAGTCGTCATCAGTGGACTCGGCATCATAAAAGTGAATTCAGCTAATGGCTTTTAAACTGACATGATTACCAAACATGAATATTAATAATGGTTGCCAGTACGTCTTTATCACATGTGTATATTTAAGCCTTTAATGCTTGAGTGGTGATTTGATATAAGTACATTAGGTACATCAGAACACTGGACACGGTATTAGACATAGTTGTAGATTTAGCAATACTTGCAAACCTCACTGTTGTAGACTCCGTTCTATACCAGCTGACGTTACAGATATACAATCAGTTTCTAAACATCAGTTACAGTAACAACTATTGAATCGGATATATATTTTTGTATAATTCATTTTGGTAATAATTCTTCAGTCACCATTTCAGCTAATATATTATCGACTTTTTTATTCACAATGTCATCTTTATTTAAAGTACATTTGCATTCAGTGTGTATTTCTATTTTTTATTAGTCAGTCAGATCTACCTCCTTAAAAGATGTAGTATCACATCAAGGCTGACATTCTGCAAACCTCAGAAGAAATCCCTGAATTCACCACTAAAACAAAGACTGGTTTGATGAAAACAAAAAAGAAATCAACGAGCTGCTTGCCAAAAAGAGATCATTGTACCAAGCCCTTCTTGCTCAACCATCCTGTCCACAGATCAAAAGCAGCCTTCTGCATTATCTGAAGATCCCTCCAGTGGAACCTCCGGGACATACAAACTGAATGGTGGACAAAACTTGCAGAAATAACACAGCTGTACGCTGAAACAAAGGGTTCTATGAAGCTTTGAAAGCGGTGTATGCTCCTCCCTTCCAAATACAGAGCCTCCTACGGAGTGCAATTGGCAAAGAGCTACTTACCGACAGGGAATCTATCCTAAACCGCTGAATCACTTCCAGACCCTCTTCAGCACCAGTCTTACAGTCCAGGATGCAGCTATTGATCGCATCCCACAACAGCCACCACAGATGGAACTCGATCAGGCACCCTCACTGCCAGAGATTGTAACAACTATACAACAGCTGAAGACTATAAAGGCTGCCGAAAACGACGGTATACCGCCTGAGATGAGGAAGAGTGGAGGCTCAGCATTACACACCAAACTTCACGAGTTCTTTATTTGCTGCTGTGAGCAAGGGAAACTTCCACAAGACCTACGAGACGCAGTCAGCATTAAATTGTCCAAAACAAGTGGAAATGTCTGACTGCTCAAACTACCGTGGGATAAATCTGCTCTTCATTGCAGGCAAAATATTTGCTATAGTGTTGAAAAACACACTGGTACCCCTCCCCCCTTGCAGAAGAACATGCTCCAGAGCGGTCATGTGGCTTCAGATCCAATTGGGGCACAACTGATATGGTGTTCATCCTGAGACAGATCCAGAAGAAATGTCGAAAACAAAACAAAGGACTATAGCTTACATTTGTGAACCTGACGAAGGCATTTGACACAGTCACCAGAAATGGACTGTGGAAAATCCTTGAAAAGTAGAGATGTCCTCTAAGTGTCCTCACCATGATAATCCAACTTCATAAAGACCAGTTTCGTCAGGTAAGAAACAATAACGACCTGTCACCAACCTTCCCCATTGTAAATGGAGTGAACAGGGCTGCGTTTCAGCCCCCACACTGTTCTCAATCTTCATCAGCGTGATGCTACAAAAAGCAACAGAAGGCCTTAATGACGAAGATGTCATCTATATCTGATTTCGTACTGATGGAAACCTCTTAACGTAAGGAGTTTTCAGGAACACTCCAAGGCTTTGGCAACACTGAACAGATGACTTCTTTTTGCCAATGAGACTGTCCTTGTTGTCCACACAGAAGACTGGTCAAGGCAAACAAGACCTTCAGCAGACTCTATAAACGAGTGTGGTACAGTGCCATTCTCAAGAGGTACAACACCCTCCTATATTGCGATGAATCCTGTGTAACCTATAGCCGCCACCTCCGCCTCCTTGAACGCTTCCATCTGCGCCTTCTCCGCACTATCCTCAACATCCTTTGGAGTGACTTCGTCATCAACATTGAAGTCCACAAACAAGCAGGGATCGCCAGAGTTTAGACAATGTTAGTGACGATACAGCTACGTTGGGCAGGGTACGTGTCCAGGATGGAAGATCATCGCCTGCCAAAGATCGCACTGTATGACTGTCCACTTGCCACCGTGATAGAGGGGCACCTCTTAAGAGATACAAAGACTTATTGAAAAAGACCCTCACCACGTGTGGCATCAAGAAACGCCAATGGCATCACAAGCCGTGAAAGCTGGCGAAGTACAGCTCACTGAGCCACTACCACTTTTGGACAAAATAGACGGGCCAGCTTGGCGGAAAAACGATGGCAAAGAAAATAACGGGAACCATCGGCAGCATCCACCACCACCCAGACATTCCCCTGCAGCCTCTGTGGACGGACATGCCTCTCACAGAATAGTTTATCAGCCACCAGCTCGCGTGCAATAGACGTGGACATCTCCTTTCTAAATCCTCGCAAGCAAAGTCAAGCCAACAACAACAACTATTATTCGGTCCATTTATATTTGTTTTCAAAATACCTCGATTGCATCTGTATACTTCATGAAGTTTGGAAGTACATCCAATCAGCATAAAAACAGGCAAAATACGTTATACGTTATATGACATTCAATACGTTAGTATCTTTAGTCATATTAAAGTTAGCACGAGAGGCTCTTTTATAAATTGCTATGAAGCTAGATTAATCCGGATTCGTACATTTGTATATTTGTTTTCTATATTATTAACTAAAGTAGGTGAAGCCTGGAAAATATGCCACAGTTCCATGATTTTTTTTATGACGATAGTGTATGAACAAATATATGCATACTTTCCCCTTATGAATCGAGGTCTAGCGGTATGTATAAAACCTGCCTGCATGAAACCTAAATGGTCAGCAATTTAAGATGAACTCTTAAGCTAATGCAATAACATATTAAATATAGGTCACACTGAAATTCTCTGGTGGAAAGGTGTGATACTAATAAATATGCAAACAATTGTTTCCAGCTAGATTTGTGATTCTAGCGTGAACAGAAATTTAAAAAAATAAACAACATATTTTAACCATGGTCAGGGCAACTTAAAATCAGCGTCACTGTCACCTATATTTGTAGTCAAGGTGTGGTATTTGTCAACACGCAGCTCCCGATGAAGATTCAAGATTCCAGGTATAAAAATATGTGTACCTTATTGCAGAAAACATGACTGAATGCAAAAGGTTCATAATGAATTTAATTAAAACACAAATGCATGTATAAAAGTGCCCCTAAATGACGAAAGAAGCTAAAGAGAACGTCTAGTCATCTTCGCTAGCCAAGGTTCCGATGAGATAATCCTATTTGTAGATAGGGTTATCATACCGGATCCTTGGTTAGCAATGATGACGTGTAATAGCATGAATCTGTCGTAGTTCATCGAGGCAAGCTAAATTGTAAATGTTATCACTTGCCACCCTTTCCGACGCTATTTGACAAAATGTTCACGCAAGAAATATCTCGTGCTACTTGAAAGTAATATAACATATTCCAAAAATGATCAACCCCATAATAAGTGTTATAATTGTTTTTTTATGCTGAAAAAAGTACTCTACATTTGTCAAAATGTTTTATTCCCATTGATCAAATGCACTCATGAACAAATTCAAGTACGGTTCTAGCATTTAAAAGAAATAAAACCTCAAACATTAATATAAACAAAATAACAAAAACAAAGCAAAGCAAAACAAATAAAAAAGCTAAAACAAGCAAATAACAAAACAAAACAAAACATGGGTCCAAATATACGAGCAACACAAAATATAGTGATGGTCACGTGAGTGCGATAGTACTATAACGTGGAATAACTGAAGCACTGGAATATTGGAGGAAATACATATAATTGCTTAAGACATATAATGTATAGGAAATGTTAAATTATTGAATTTCAAACATTGACTAACAGGATTATAAATTAGAGATGTTATTAATAGAGTTTTGCAAAATACTGGGCAAATGTCATGTGGCAGGAAATACATGGACTTGTGAAGTCAAGAACGTTTTGAGTATATAATTATAAAACAACCAGCGAACGCTATTTTAAGTTCTGGAAATTTCAAAACATAAATGAAAATTTAACGTTTCATTGAACATTTTTAATGTAATTCATCATCATTAATTTGTATTTCCTCTTTTCACAGATAACGATACTAACATGGGAAATACTAACACAGGAAATTGATACAAACAGGAAAAAGAAATAGAGAGAAAATGTATTAGTTACAAACAAAGGAAAAGTAAGAGAGAAAAAGGCATTAGTTACATAAAATTAGTATAGCTGAACATGAACGAACGTGATACAAAATCTCTTGAAAAAGCATCTTCCCTTTCAGGATTCTCATATGAGAGTACTATATTTTTCGTAAATTGAAGCGTACTCGTTTGGAAGTGTACCATACAATTTTTTTGTTTTCAGAAGTAATAACGATTCTAAATATTTTATACATGCCAATCTTGGTTTCAGTTGTTTTATACAAACTGACTTTACCCACGCGTGCGCTTCCAAAGGAAACAACATAAACGAACACTACATTCTCTCGAGAAGAAAGGCTAACACAACTTTAGGCCAGAGAACCGCAACAACTACTACACAAACAGACATAAGAGATAGAAGAACTTACAAACCGGGAAATTGAAATAACAGACAAGGTAAAAGACATCGAAGCCAGAGAGGCACCTACAGATCTAACCGACAGACAACCAGGGAAGAAAAACAGAAGCAGCTACCACAAATCGAGCACAACTCAACAATTCAAGGTGTGGAAGAAAAGAGCAAAGTAAAAGCAAAGAAAAGCACAAGGAAGTACTATGACGCAATGGAAGCAACAACCAACTTGATACTGAAGCAGTGACAAACACACAACAAACTTAGGTCAATCCCCTGCGTGACCAATGGCCTTCTAAAAGGAGACAAGAAATAAAAGAGTGGTGCCATCAAAGAGAAATGAGAGACGCACACTCACACACACCAACTGTAAAACAAAATAGGTTGAAATTAAAAAGACAACCTTCAACGATTTCAAAAATCCATACCAAGTAATATTCTAAACAATAACATAAAAAGTAAAACTACATTGTAAGTTTGCAAAAAAATTATTCCTGGCAAGAGTTGCAACTAATTAGAACCAGAAAAGGGTGAAAGGAGAAGAAAAGACGGCCAACAGGTAAAATACCAGAAGGGCGGTGAGTATGGAACCAGAAAACCCTAGGATTACGACCATCAGAAAAACTACGAACAAGCAAATAGTCACTTTAAATAACTAAACCTTCGGTTATCCAGAACAGTTCTTACCAGGGGACGCCTTGAAAATACTGACAACGCCAAATATGCTTGGAATGGAAATTTAAGAGGTGTCAGCAAAAACAGCGCGCACTTCCATAGAAATCAATTGGGTTGTAAAGCATATAAAAATCTATAATTAAACGTTTCATTATCTTTTCAAAAGTTTTGAATTCTGTTTTTTAAAAATATAAAATGAACGATTAATGTGATTGTTTTTGCCCATGATTGGCTTGTATTATGCATATATTTTGCATATCTATATCAAGTATGTGCGACTCCCACAACTTGATGCCAATCCCTGGCAAAGGTCCATCAAAATATTTGTTCACAGATATTTGTAGACTCTGCAACTGATTTGCATACTTCAGTGATTTTGTGAATGATAAGCGTTTTTGTTAGCTTCTAACATCATGATTACATTGTTTCCTTTCACAAGTACTTAATTTCGTTTCATCTGAGAAAAATCGAAGTTGACAGATACAAGGTGGGAATCGAAGAACTGAGCTAAAAGTCCGGGTCCCAGCTTGTTACGTCATCAATGCATGGATAATCTGCCTTTTCTGATAAGCTTTCACAATCGAAATTACTGGCATCCACTGAGGATTTGACCTGAATAACGAAACACATACGTCTTGGGTTAATATATAGTTTGTAAACAATCAACGACGGAACAAACAAAAACAAGAAAAATTAAAATATCGAGAGAGATGGGCATAAAAAAAAAATAAAACAAAGCAACGGTTAAAATACCATTCTCTCATTTGTCGATATTTCTTGACGTGATCAACAATAACCATAGATGGAGATAGTTTATTTTATAGTGTAAATAGTTGTCAGAACAAGATAACAGAGACAAAAGGCATATAAAAGTAATGCCATGTGTTACATCATATTATGGGATGGATGATTAAAAATACCACTAATCCGTTCATTTTTGTATGATACCAAAAATGTGTTTATTTAGTTTTTAGAAACTGTCGTATTATTGTATGCTAAAAGATGGATATGCATCGGATGGCAATGAGGGTCCAGTTGTCTCTGTAAATGGTACTTAAATCAGATGTTTGAAGGAATCGCGTAATCCAATACATTGGTATATCAAGATTAACATCGAATTCACAGCAATTAATTATCTTGCAGTTTGTTTATTTCTGCGCATCATTGCAATGTTACCTTTTTAATCTGTTTGTTTGTTTGGGTGTGGAGATTGGCGTGATTCAGAAAATAATATGGAGAGAGAGAGAGAGAGAGAGAGAGAGAGAGAGAGAGAGAGAGAGAGATGGGGGGGAGGGTTATAACCTTTGGAATAAAAGGTGGTTCCATTGTTCTGCCTCGTAAGTCCTCCCAGTGGAATTCTTTGAACCATTCGTGCATTGGTATTTCATGCGCGGTAAGGCGTTTGACAGGATTATTTCTTACAAATAAAAGAAAGGGAATAAATCAAATGCTTGAATGAAATTCATCAATGTATCATACATCAATTATACACATGGTGGTTCTATTACTATGACATGTATCTTTTGGTTTTAAATGTTTAGCTATGTGTTTTGTTCAAAAGCTAAATCTTGCTATATATATATATATATATATAGACTGATTCATTAATTATGGTCTACACTATACCGTCATGCAACAGACAAAAGCATCATATTCCTTCCATTGTTTGCACATTATCTTTATAACAACAGCCTGACGCCCGTGAGGCTTAAGGAACAGTGCAATCTCTATGACAGAGATATGAAATATTGTAAATAAAAAAAAGATAATAATGAAATAGCGGCAAAATTCTTATTCACTTTGTCGTTGTACGGACAAGTTTGGCTACAGATGTTCAGCCTACACGTTATTTACAGCAATAAACAAGTGGAAAACATGATATAGTTATCTACACACGTGAAGAAAGACTATGGTGAGTTTTACAGTTTCATTAACATTTAAACTCTAACGTCTTATATACTGTGATATGATCAACTGTGTTTGCCCTTTTTCAAATTCTTCTAGAAGCTAAAAGAAGCACAAAGAAATAGTTTCACTTATACGTCCACTGAAACCCGAGAGGCAGAGTGAAATATCTACTGAGATAACTACAAACCTTATTTTTCTTTTTATCACAAAGTATGTTTAACCACTATACAACTAGCGTTTAAAATGTGTTAATTTCAAATCGTGTAGGTTTTGATTTTGTGTACCTGGAGGTTAGACATTTGTTGTCTTCATTTTTGTTCTCGATGCCTATATTAGTCAGAGTATTGTCATCGTTCAACTCCTTTGAAATAACGTTTCTGGCAGAAAACTAGAACGATGAAATCTACTACTAAAATACCTTCTTTCCTGCATAAATTCCATATAAAATCTTCAGTGTTCCTATGTCCCTTCAGAGGATAACATCATCTATTGATTTATCACTTGTGTTGTTTACGAAAGAGACCTTCCGAAATGTTTCTTATCTTATTTAGGAAGACGGCAGCATCAATCTCGTTCTTACCTGCATAATTTCCGTATGAAATCTTCGGCGATATTCCTAATTTCGTTTGGGAAGACAACATCATTGATCCCTTGTAAGATATTATAACATGTCTGCATGTCATTATCATCCTTGTTTGCAAAGAGGGAGCTGGAAGACGAAATGCAACTGTTGAAAAATACACCACTTCATATGCTGACTAGGTACTTATAAATAGGTACAGAAATAATAACACAAACGAACCGACATACAAGTTTTTTTCAACGTTTACTTAAGATAATAATAAAAAAAATATATGTTGAAATGTTTTAGGAAATATGTCATGTCACCATCATGTGCCTTCTATCTCTTCTGAGTTATCCCACATAATGGAAATAAATTATCACATACTAGAACTACAGAGGCCTAGTTAGAGTGTTTCGAGCCCGGGGACAAGATTCATTTTTACGAACCCAACCCCCCCTCCTCCCCTCAACTCTGAAACAAATTATTTTCATCAATAAAATCACCATCACCCAAGGTAACGCCAACAGCTATTAAAGGTAAGAGGAAAAAGAACTAATGCATAGCTGCATAGTGCATACCGTCACATCACACGCGATATAATGATATTATGAAATGCCACATACAACCTATTTATTTCAAAGCCCATTTTGACGCCTCCACTAGTCTGGCGTTCGGTCACATCTGTCCCCCTATGCCCCCCACCTCCCCCCGCTACGCCTCTGTAGAACTAGATATTGTAAATATTTCACAATTGTATTTGTGAGATTCATGTGATTGTACACGATGTCAAAGGTTAAATACGCATTTACCATTCGTTGCATCTGATGCGATGACCGTAACTGAAAACGGCAACTGACAGATGCATCGGTCAAATGTAGAGGTAGAATGTAAAGTAGTGCATGCCATCATCAGTCACAATAATTCGAGTAATATATTTTGTCCGAAGCAATTTCGCTGTATCGGTCTCGATTAAAGTACCAAAAAATGCATCGGATAAAGACACAGACACATTCTCACGGTAGGTGACAGATGCATCATTCAAATGTCGAGGTAGAATGTAAAGTAATGCATGCGATCATCATGCGGTGTTATATTTTTAATCACAGGGTTGGTAAATGTTTTTTAATAAAAAGTTTTTAAAATGTATAAATTAAAGTTCAATAATTTTTATGTTTATGACAAATTATGTGTATGATAATTAATTTTTTTTAATCGATATGGATTACATCCTGTTCAGATTTAAAATGTGTCATGTTGGTAAGAGAGGTCTAAAGTAGATGATTATATTCTCTGTTATATGTTAAGCATACATCTACATAATGATATATTGAAATGTTAGCTATTGTAACTTCAGCTGCACAAAAATATATCTTCGCGCTGTTGGATTGCATGTATTACACACACACACACACACACACACACACACACACACACACACACACACACAGTGAGGTGTTGGTGCACTGCAAACCGTTTGTAACTACCGTATAGTGTTTGTCATTCTTACCTGCCAGAAAGCATTTCAAAAACAAGAGCTCCCAAAGACCAAATATCTGCCGCTGTGTCGTGCCCTTTTTTTAAAACCATCTCAGGGGCCATATAATCTGCCGTTCCACATAGCGTCCGGGTCTTTTCTCCTGGTATCACCTTCTTGGACATCCCAAATTCAATCTTTAGAGAAAAATTAACGCATAAATAGATACGTATTATATGTAGCTGAAAAGAAGAGTCTGTTCTGAAAAAATTACCCAACATAAATTATGAGATGTGAAATATTTACTTAACAAATAGATGAATTAGGAGTGCGATGAGCTATCAGTGATTCACCGAATGCGATTTATTTTAATACGAAATGTGTTGCAAATTATTTCCCTAAACGTTTTACAAAATCAGCGTGAATATATGACACCGCAGTGATAAAAGTACTATGAAACAAAAAGTTGCAAATCTATGGACTATAGGAAAAACAATGGTAGATAATGTTTATTCACCACATAAAGAAATTATATTTATTATCAAAATGAAAGAATGAAAAACCAATAACAAAAACGCGATTTATAAGATTAAGTTTAGCGTATCATATTGACATGAAAGGCTAGAAGAGCTAGACCACAAGTTTATCAAGGTTAGAACATGCCTCCCCTGACATATTCGAAATACAAAGCAAGCTATGTCAGAAAGGTTTATTGAAGAATAATGAACGGTAATCATTTACATAATTATCGGCATGAAACCGTTTACGAGTATTGACGAAAATACTTTTCGTCATATCGCTGTATGTGTTTTTCATATTTATACAAATTTGTTGAAATGCAGTGTATTAGTTATAACGCCAAATGAACCAAGACCATATTTGTGTTAAGAACTTACCTGGTCACATTAAGTGAAAGATTCATTTGAGATTATGCGGCATTTTCTAAAACTAATTTCATTGAATGAAATGTTAGTTCAAATGCCCTTTTCGGAATCAGGCGGAAAATAAAACTTTGTTTAGTCACCTTACTCCAAATTCTTGCGACTGACATCAGTAAACAATATATTTTTGTTTAGATTTTAATCCTCTTTTGACTTCATGCAAGCAACATTCCTCACTGGTGAATGAATCTCCAGGAACAATTATAGAAAATAAATTAATAATTTCTTATCGACTACAATGGGGTACAACAACATCTGATTGGAGCAGTCAGTCTTCCTAATACATTCTAAGGCGGACTGTCAGATTCATGTTTAAAGAGTACAGTTCAAACATGTATGGTGTAAACTGTTGTTGACTTGCAGTTATCAGAGGAAGAATCAGTGTTTGAATGTCCTACTATTAAAATAAGCAACACTATGGATGATACCAAACTCGGTATCCCGCTTATGTAAGGATCCATATTAACAATAGACTTTTTTTCCCTGACAAAACCAAACAAGACTATGGATGATACCACCATTGATATCCCGCTTATGTAAAGATCCGTACTGACAATAGACTTTTTTCCTGACAAAACCAAACAAGACTATGAATGATACCACCATTGATATCCCGCTTATGTAAAGATCCGTATTGATAATATTCTATGACTCGTGACTATCAGTCCTTATTCTAAGTATAAGAATACACTGTGGTGAAGCTCTCTCAATGTATGTAGTACATGCTATACCTTCTACCTAAGGCGACATAAATATATAGAATTGGAAAATATGTGTCCAGAGGCAACTTGTTCCACATGTTTTTCCCGTGCTTTTGAAATATCTAAAACTATTTGGGGAATTATGTTCTGTCAAAGAAAAATATTTAAGAACATGCAGATAAAGAAAGTGATATCGATATATTTACATCCTCTTTATCACATCAATGGTTTGAGAATACAACAAAAACATGCAGTGGACTACATTCCTTGTCAGGCCAAATGTCTGCTAGGAGACAATTACTAATTGCAGACTTCATATATAGAAAATAAATTCGAATCAACAAAGCATGCATGGAAATGGTTGGCGTCATGTGTTTTGCTCCAGTAATAAAGGATGAATGGTTAATGTGTTGTGAAGAAACTAACGGAAAAAGGCATTCAACATACCACAACTAAAGAATTACGAAAAAGCAAACTTCACAATAATAGCCATATTCGTGTTCCAAATTTGTGTTCTAACATTTATAGAGATGTATTCATGGATTTCACAGCTATGCTCCAGAAATGTATGTATGTTTGATGAATGAATGATCAGATAAATAGATAAAAATGATTAGCATAAGAACTGTGAGTATAAAGTTCTATTATAATGCTTATCCAATAAGTGCATTTTAACTTTAGTGTACAAGACTTTGGAGTTAAGCGCCCCTGCAGCTAAATTGGGGATAATGGATGGCAGGACAAATAACTGAATGAAAACATTACATTACTAAAACTTTATGTTTGTTAAATGCATAAGACACAGCCTGATTACGATTGTGATATGTGTGCCAAAAATTATTCATATATATCAAACGACCTGGGACATATGATCCAGAAAGGTGTTTATAACTAACAAATGGATCAACAGACTAAACTGCCGAAACATTTTAGAAATATTGAAACTGAAGCATTGTGAATAGCATAAGGCAGATAAGAGCCATTAGACCAATACCAAGTTTCTTAGAAAAGCATTGATTTATTTAGAGATATACTCCGAAAGTTAGAATGGCAGAGATGGTTTACGGGGAGACAGGCGGACAAAGCGTTAGCTAAATACGAGGTTATGTTGGGTTGGCAGTGAGGAAAATGAATAACAAATATTCACGGTTTTGATTTAGGGTATCGTTTATATTTATCATAACAGGGACTTCGTACAGCCAAACCATTTGTGTGGCGCCTAAAATGAAACGCGGTTCCAATCGTGATATATTTTATTTATTTAAAATTAGATCCACTTTAAAATTGTTATGTGTCTCAGTCAATGTGGGAGTTATAATGATCATATAAAAGTCAATCAGACAGAGGAATGTAAAGTGCCTCAGTGAAGGGCATAGTACAAGACATGGTGTATTAAAGAGTAAAATCTTAAAGGATACATACTAGTTTTACACGTTAAATGTAGTCTAAAAGTGTAATATTGAGATACACATACCAGTTTTGCATATCCTTTGGAGTCCAGGAGTACATTCTCGGGCTTTAGATCTCTATGGATGATTCCTCTAGAGTGCATGAAGCTCAATGCCTCAACTATGCAGGCAGTGTAGAATTTGGCTGCCGTATGACTGAGGTTCTCTCTACAATAACAAATAAACAAGTTTACAAGCCTAAATGAACATAGTATTAGACTTTGTTCAATGTCGATATACACTGAGTTGTGTTAGAATTTACAGTAAGGCTACCAGATCATTTTCGAACATTCGTCTCATTCCAGAGAATATCAATAACGCACATCTTCAACATAAAGATGTTTTCACTCAGAAAAGACAAAAGGGGAGCTTTTCTTGCCAAGGCCATATCAGTGATTCATTTGATACGTGTGTTTTATTGCCAAGGTCATAGCAGTGATTCATTTGATACATGTATATGGTTATGAATTTATTAAATATTGATTTTGTTTCAAAGTTATGTGGACTGCGTTATAGATCTCCCGCGAGGCATTGCCATCGGAGAAGACAAATTATATAAGGTCCACTTTGATTATCTTTTCTGATGAAAAAGCCATCTTTTCTAACTAATCACCAATACGTTTCTTTTCAATTAAAAATTTCGAAACTTCTGGAATGTAGTTTAGTACATCCGACCAACACGGTATTCATCAAATACTACTAATTCCCTGCATTTTCGTTTTGTACTCGCAACACTGCGCAAGCATTACGGAGACGAGCAAAATTTAACGTTGGATTGCGCAAAAATTGATAATTCAGCTGCTCGTTGATGCCCGCGCAGCTTAGAGGGAACATTGGTCACAGGGTCTAAAAATATTTTATGAAAATCTAAATAATTATATAAGCAGATTCATACAACATCTGCAACCATAAAAGTCACGTGGTATTAATTTACACGACTTCTAATTAATATTAATGTGTTAATTAAGGCAATGACGTGCTTGATTGAGTCGTAGTACCGTAAATTGAACAAGTGAGAAAAAAAGAGGAATGAAGATAAATAATATTATCATATTTATCAGATGAGTGTTATTTGTTTGTTTGTTTGTTTGTTTCATTAGGATTTTTAACGTAGCTTTCAAACATGTTCAGTCATATCGCTACGAAATCTGCAGTGAGGCAGTTTATAGTGATGTCTAGCACTGGGGCATCAAGTCGCAGACATGTAGCATGATGTCCCACGCAGTCACATTATCCTGACACCAAGCCGACCAGTCCTGACACTAACCTCTTAATGCTGATCGCCAAGCAAGGTGGCTGTTAGTACCATTTTTGTAAGTCTTTGGTATGACTTGTCCAGGGATCGAACCCGATACCAATATGTAAATAACAACAAATTACTTAAATTTTCTTTATAAGGATAACCTTACAGTTTCAAAAATGTATTTGTTACAACTAATGTAACTAATTTGTGGAGGTCACTAAGACCTCTGGATCAAGATTAAAGTTGACAGATTATTTAGTTCCAGTATTTAATTAATCCCCTTGATTGCGCTATAAGTTGAAAGAAATCTCACCAATAAGGTGTATATAAGATGATACAAGTGTACAATATAAACAAGGCCAGTACAGCAAATAGTCTTAAACATGAAGGATAAAAATCATTTTGAATTTCATTCTAATAAGGAATCACTTGAAAATTCCTGAAAGTAACACGTAGCCAATATTTATGTTAACATAAATTATGTTAACAGGAATCAAATGGCAAATGTAAAGGAGAAATCGCAACTGTTACATAACGCGATGTACAAAATCTGCGCCGCTATCTGTTTCAAGTATACATGCACAAGTAGTCTAGTTGCAAAAATACTCGTTCGAAGGTGTTGACGATTCTTCTTTATATATTGTTTGATTTTCAACACCCTACTGCAACATATTTCTTGATTTCTTGATTTGCTTTAAGTGTTATTCTTATTGTAAAACATACAAGCACAAAAACAAAAGTTGAATCAGCAGTGTATACAATTATTTAACTTACTCTTCATATAACAACGTAAACAGCTCGCCTCCAAGACAAGGCTCCATTAACAGATACAGATGTTCATCATCCTTAAACGTTGTATGCAACCTGGAAAATTAAAACAAAATTGTCAAAGAAAAATAGTTCCAGATCTGTTGTTTGAACATGCCTACCTTATAACTAACATCTATGATAGTACTATAATTTTATTAACATATCCCGCTAAAGATGTCTTAATTACAAATAGTTTTGTTTACAATAGCTACTGAATTTTTGTCAGGTCAAAATGTTGATTAGATGTTTTTATGACGCTTTTGTCATTTTTATGTGTTTGATTTTTCGTTTGCACTTTCTTCACGAGAATTGATATCTTATAGAAAAGGGTACATTGGTTATATCACATCACACCTGGCTTGTGTGTAAAAGTCTTGATATCAAAAGAATTTCACGGCCTAACATGGTATCATTGCATAATTGTTATTGTCTCTAAATCATGTTAAAGTTATGCACATCACGGTCGACATTTAATTTTGCGACATAACCGTATTACGATATGTAAATGTATCACATGTGTTTTTGTACTCTGTATTCATTTTATTTTAAATTCAGACTTTACATATTCATAATAATTAATCTAATCTATTTCTCACGTTCAGTGTTTCCTAATGAACAAATATTATCCAAAATCGCTATTTAATTGATTGAAACTTTTCTAAAGCAAGTTGCCCTGAAATAAGCATAACAAATACAAATTTACTGTTTTTCCTAAATTATAAAATCTAAACCTCATTTAGAGCACTCTTTTAAAGAAAATCAAATCGTTTAACTAAGAAACTGAGTAGATCAACAATGACTACTCATTTACTATTTCGTTCATCTCAGATTGACAAACATGTTTGGATAGAATGGAGTGTTGATTAATGCAACCATAGCAACCTAGAAAATAGTTCTTGTATAAATATGATCCAACGTAAAATGAACTCAGCTTTCGCTTGGATAACACGTATTGCTTGAAAACCAATACATGTATAGACCAAAACACCTCAAGCCAATTTAAGTATAGAACCAAACACTTCAAGCCAATACAGGTATAGACCCCAACCCTTCAAGCCAATACAATTATAGACCCGACCAGTTCAAACCAATACAATGATAGACACAAACATTTCACACCCATACAATTCACTCAAACAGTTCACAACAAATACATGTATTGACTCAAAAAGTTCAAACCAATACAAGTAAAGACCCAACCAGTTCAAACGAATACATTTGTAGACCCAATCAGTTGAAGACAATTTAATTATAGACCCAAACAGTTCAAACTAATACAAGTGTTGAACCAAACAGTTCCAACAAATACCAGTTTAAAACCAGAAAGTTCAAATAAATACAAAATCTAGACCCAAACAGTTCAAACCAATACAATTTAAGACCCAAATGTTTCAAACTAAAGCAAAAAGCATAAACTCAAAGTTTTTCAAGTGTTGAACCAAACAGTTCCAACAAATACCAGTATAAAACCAGAAAGTTCAAATAAATACAAAATCTAGACCCAAACAGTTCAAACCAATACAATTTAAGACCCAAATGTTTCAAACTAAAGCAAAAAGCATAAACTCAAAGTTTTTCAAGCCAATACAAGTATTGACCCAAAAAATTTAAACCAATACAAGTATTGACCCACACTAGTTCAAACCAATATATGTATTAACCCAAACAGTTCAAACTAGAGAAACGTAAAGACTCAAAGAGTTCAAATCAGTACAAGTATAGACCCAAACAGTTTAAAGCTATGCAACCATAAACCCAAACAACTCCAACCAATACAACTATTGACTGAAAAAAGTTAAAACCGATACAAGTATTGACCCAAACAGTTCAAAAACTGTTCTAAATTTGATAATGATTTAATTACATAAAACTCGAAGCTGGTCGTTCATTTTGCATATCTTCATGCTTACCAAATTTCTAAGCCGATCTCTCATTATGCATAACAGCACGTCAAATAAACTCAGAGCCGAATGTTCATTAGGCATACAAACACGCCTAATAAACTCTTACCCGTTCATTTATTATGCATACTAACACGCCTAATAAACTCATGACCTTTCATTTATTATGCATACCAACACGCTTAATAAACTCTGAGCCGTTCATTTATTATGAATACCAACACGCCTAATAAACTCATGACCTTTCATTTATTATGCATACCAACACGCCTAATAAACTCAGGACCTTTCATTTATTATGCATACCAACACGCCAAATAAACTCAGGACCTTTCATTTATTATGCATACCAACACGCCAAATAAACTCAGGACCTTTCATTTATTATGCATACCAACACGCCTAATAAACTCTGAGCCGTTCATTTATTATGAATACCAACACGCCTAGTAAAACTCAGAGCCGAATGTACATTATGAGTACAACCACGCCTAATAATCTCAGAGCCGAATGTTCATTATACATACCAATACGCCAAATAAACTCAGAGCCGAATGTTCATTATACATACCAATACGCCAAATAAACTCAGAACTGAATGTTCATTATACATACCAATACGCCAAATAAACTCAGAACTGAATGTTCATTATGCATAACAGCACTCCTACTACACTCACAGCCGTTTATTTAGTATGAATACCTACACCTCTAATAAACTCACAGCCGTTCATTTATTATGCATACCAAAATGCCTACCAAATTTTATTTTGTCTACATCAAGTAGTCATTGCGTTAAATATGCAAAATGATAACGTGCGAACCAAGTTTCACTTGTCTGCAAAAAAAAGGATTTTGCTTCATCAAACTGCTAACAAGGATGTTGTTAAAAAGAAATTTCAAAATGTTGGATAAGGATAGAAAACTTGCTACAGTTATCATATCCTTTCCACGTGTATTTAAACATGGTTAACTCTTTCTCTTGAAATTGTTTTTCTTTTCTTCTTTATTTCTTCAATCGTGCTAAAGAGAACATTATATTATAGGAAGAGCGGACCAACCAAACCATATAAACATCTCATTTTAACGACAGTTACAAGCAGTGGTAGAATGGAAAATAAAAGTCATAATATTACCTTACAATAAAATCGGATCTTAATTCCGCCATAATGTTCTTTTCATTCATGACCTGCTTTTGTTGGCCATACGCTACGATGTGCTGCTTGTTGAGTATCTTTAGAGCATACGTTTCATTGCTGTTATTCTTTTCCTGTACCTGTAAAGTATACACATACGAATAATTTAATATTTCAAGGTATTGTCTTTCCTCAAGACATGCATTTATATTATACAATTTAAGGTAAATTCGTTCCTGATGACTTGTATTTGTGTTATACTATATAAAAGTATTGTCTTTAGTCAAGACTTGTATTTGTTTAGTACATTTTATTAGTTATTAGTGTTATGTTAACTTACAGCTGAACATTATCTACCAGCTGATTCTCGCCGTTGACTTTCAAGAGTCTCTCTAAGATCAAATGATAATAGAATAGAATTTATCAAAGTGTAGCTTATATTAAGTCGTCAAAAATAATATTTGACTGATATATGTTACCTTTGTGAGTGACTAGTACAATTATGTTGGCCATCCAAATCGTGATCATTTAATCCTTATAATCCCAAGTTACATTATTTTTTCCTCAACATAGAGGATTTCATAAAACAGGGTTTGCTTTAATTACTCAAGTCTTGTATTTGTGTAGTACATTGTATTCATTTTCAGGCAGACTAATATCACGATCTTTGCTAGCCATGAGTAGTCCATCCACATAATTTTTCATTGATATGAAACTAAGTGTAGCTGCTGCCTTAGGCAAACACAGATGATCTTGATCTTACAAACTCACATGCATCGATCAGAGTCACCATCATAATTTATTACGCAAATATGCTTTATATATTTCCTTTCCTTTGCTTTTCGATATCATACATTTTCAGTGAGATCCACCTCTCTTACGTCGTGCAACCATTATCATAGTAGTGTATGAAGGTACTAATGACTTGAAAACCCTGTCATATACTTTTTTTGGAAAACAGGGTTAGCATTTCGGTGGAGGTAGGACATGCGATTGCAGCTGACTGATCTACCAATTGGAAGTTTTGTTTGCCATTTCCAAAATTTGATCCCGAGCAATAAAAGAATAATTGATACAGTGAACGCTTGATTAAAAAGCAATGGACACCGGTTAGGAACCGAGTGTATGTCCCATAATTAGTTTATATGATGTGTGAATGTACCAGCTTATGGTACTGTATATGTGTTAACATTAACAAACCGCATAAAAGTGTGAATAATGGACAGACGAACACACTTTATATTCCCCACTTTAGTAACCAGGCCACCCGCTAAAGGAAAGGGCCCTGGTAGAATGGTAGAATTCGAAGCAGTATTTTTTAGGGCCTCGAGCCTGTCACGCTAAACGAATGACCCGCCGCGTCTCCTACATTCATTATTTGTTCCTATGACATGCAGGAGTATACATGGGGATAGAAAGACGAGAAACACAAATTGGAGAATAAAGTACTTACTAATATTACCCTTCCAAAACCTCCAACACCCAGCGGTGTTACTATGTGCAGATCTTCTAGCTTCAATTTTGCCATTTCTGTTTCCAAACTAGAAGAACGAAACAGCAGAAGGTTATTCCCGGAACAGAAGAAGAAAAAAACATAAGCAAGGTTCATATCTCCGACAATTAAATTACCTGATCATACTGCATTATGATAATTTTCTTTCCCATCTCGAAATTACTCCTCGTGGAAAGACGTACCATGTCTCTCTGTCAATGGGTTATATAGACAATTGGAAGCAATTAATATAGGTTAACTCCTATTCTACCATCCATCAATGTTGCCAGATACTTTTTTCAATCCCCGCACGTATACCATTAATAAGCAGCCCAAAGACTGCCCAATTTATATATTAAAATCTGAAGAGTAAATAAGAACCAAATACCATAAATTTAACAATATAATAACACTGATAAAGTTATAATAGTGCCTCCGCCCTATAGGTTAGAGTTACCAGCATAGATACGCAATTGATATGCTACCTTAATTGAGATTTGGAATTAGAAGCGCGCTTCGTTCTTCCGTTTCTGAATTTTAAAACGTTTTATCTATGGAGATACATCCAGAAAAATGGATTCATTAAGATTTTTAAATAGTATCGTCACTGGCGCTAATTTTAAATTGAATGCGGAGAATTTAATAGCAATTTGATGCAATCCAAATTAAGGCGACACAAATCAGAAACAGACCCAAAACCCGCAACCCGAAATCCAATTTTTTTTCACGAAACTAAATTTCGAAAGGAGCCCAATTAGGCGGGGGGGGGGGGAGAACGTGTATCTGGCAGCACTGCCCGCCAGGCGCATACCGTCATATCCGGTTAAAACAAGTTTTTGCTTTCGCTGCCCTGTGCTAAGAAATCCTTCAAACATTCCAGTTAATATCGATACATTTTATACTTTAAATTATTTCACTCACATTTTCATGGGTGCAGTGAGTCCAGATGTTGTTTGGTATAATGTATACACTATTTGTTTATCAAATCTTGACAATTTATAATTATGTTTAAAATTATTTTACAGATTCATTTTCCTCCTCGAACGGCAATTCACATTTTCTCTTGTGAAATTTCCAGGTCGCTGTCTTTCAATTTCTTCTGATTATATCGCTTTTTATGTCGTAATTATTATTAAATGCCAATTTGTAATAACGTTTAATAAGTACTATTGTATGTATGTATGTATGTATGTATGTATGTATGTATGTATGTATGTATGTGTGTGTGTGTGTGTGTGTGTGTGTGTGTGTGTGTGTGTGTGTGTGTGTATGTATCTTTGTATGTGTTTGTGTATGTATGTATGTATGTATGTATGTATGTATGTATGTATGTATGTATGTATGTATGTATGTATGTATGTATGTATGTATGTATGTATGTATGTATGTATGTATGTAAGTATGTATGTATATATGTATGTATGTATGTATGTATGTATGTATGTATGTATGTATGTATGCATGCATGTATTGTATTGTATGTATGTGTGTGTGTCCGTGTGTGTATGTATGTATGTATCTTTGTATATGTTTGTGTATGGATGTATGTATGTATATATGTATGTATGTATGTATGTATGTATGTATGTATGTATGTATGTATGTATGTATGTATGTATGTATGTATGTATGTATGTATGTATGTATGTATGTATGTATGTATGTGTGTGTGTGTGTGTGTGTGTGTGTGTGTGTGTGTATGTATGTATCTTTGTATGTGTTTGTGTATGTATGTATGTATGTATGTATGTATGTATGTATGTATGTATGTATGTATGTATGTATGTATGTATGTATGTATGTATGTATGTATGTATGTAAGTATGTATGTATGTATGTATGTATGTATGTATGTATGTATGTATGTATGTATGTATGTATGTATGTATGTATGTATGTATGTATGTATGTATGTATGTATGCATGCATGTATTGTATTGTATGTATGTGTGTGTGTCCGTGTGTGTATGTATGTATGTATCTTTGTATATGTTTGTGTATGGATGTATGTATGTATATATGTATGTATGTATGTATGTATGTATGTATGTATGTATGTATGTATGTATGTATGTATGTATGTATGTATGTATGTATGTATGTATGTATGTATATATGTATGTATGTATGGATGTATGTATAGTATCATGTTGCAAACTCTTCATCCTTAAATCACCTAAATAGTTATTTTTGTATGATAATACATGTTCTAATAGACCGTCAATCTGTTTTGTAGAAGGCGCCATCTTTATGATATACATGCAGCAAGAGTTCATCGTACTTTAACACAAAGGTATGAAGCTGATATGTATATTTTCATATATTTATTTTTCTAATACAAATTGGGCACATTTGAATAAGGTCTGATAGTAAATAAATGATAAATTTGTTTAAGAATATTTAAAATACATTTTCATTTTAAATCCTGATACGTTTTCAGTAGCACCTTTAAACATACAGCATATGAAAATCAGGTACAAGAGTTTTATATTTTCAATATATAAATTTTACACATTTTAGTTAAAATAGTGTTAAATAATTAACTGTATAGTAACATAAAAGTAAAAAGTTCAACAAATAAAATTAAGGATAACCATTAACATGCAAAATTCACGATTACCTTTGCTATTAGTTATTAATTATCCGATATAAAAAATAATCAATCTTTTAACGAATGATTGTCCGTACTCGATTTATACTCATAATAATACTTTCAGATCAGCGCGTTTAATATTACAAGTGGTATTTTTTTAAAAATTATTTCTTTATGAAAATAACTCATCAAAGTTAAGAGAATATTAAATGATATTGTGTAGTTTTGAAAATTACGAATCGCCAGAATAAACAATCTTCGTCCACACAATGACGTAGCAATTTTTGAAAAACGGGATTTTCTGGGAAATTGTATCACTTTTTACAGATTCATTTGCGGTTTGTTCTATAAATTCCATTCTATTTGCATGAAAAATAAAATGTAATCATTTTTTTAAAAATTGATTTTATACAACGATACAATGGAAACTATTTAGGTGTTAATCCATTACCTTTCAATCACACAATCGAAACCCAACAGATGAGATTACGTAACCATCAACCGAGAAAACTGAAAGTGTTAGGATTATAAAGGTTATTTCCGTTTCGAAGAAGGAGTTGCCTTCCCACAGTAATTATTGTATAACAACGCATTGCAAAAAAACATATGAATTCTTGTTCCTGTTTAGTTGATAATAGTTATTACTAATAAAAACAAGCAGAATAACACTGCAATGTTTCGTACGGAGCCCCTTAAGTGACATGGATGAAAATATTTTTATTTCGTTATTTCGAAATAGTATTTCGTTTAAACGAAATAGTATTTCGTTATTTCAAAATAGTATTTCGTTTAAACGAAATAGTATTTCGTTATTTTGAAATAGTATTTCGTTATTTCGAAATAGTATTTCGTTAATTCGAAATAGCATTTCGTTTAAACGAGATACTATTTCGAAATAACGAAATACTATTTCGAAATAATGAAATACTATTTCGTTTAAACGAAATACTATTTCGAATAACGAAATACTATTTCGAAATAACGAAATACTATTTCGTTTAAACGAAATGCTATTTCGAAATAACGAAATGCTATTTCGAAATAACGAAATACTATTTCGTTTAAACGAAATACTATTTCGAAATAACGAAATACTATTTCGTTTAAACGAAATACTATTTCTAAATAACGAAATACTATTTCTAAATAACGAAATACTATTTCGAAATAACGAAATACTATTTCGTTTAAACGAAATACTATTTCGAAATAACGGAATAAAAATATTTTCATCATGTCACTTAAGGGGCTCTGTAGTTTCGTTTATAAAACTCCACAATTATATCGGCAACCCGTTAGTTATAATCAGTTAAAAAGCTTGAAGTCCTGGTTCTATCATATACCTATTGTAAAATACCTAATATGTCGAGGCATTCCGCGGCAATGAAAGGGAGATAATGTGCTCAATTTACTGATAAACGGTGGATGACAGATAAAGTTTGCATTGGAGATTCGTCATTTATAAATATTGCTGCAGAAATGAACCATTCCTAACTTACTCAGCTTGACCGGAAGACGATGGGTCTGCAGAGGTCATCGTACTCAGATCTATCGACGAAAAGGCGGTTATGTCACCACATTCATTCTGAAATAAAAAGTTGAAAAGTATAGAGCATGTGTGTATTTATTTGACGCAATGCCATGAACGTATCCGATTGTTGAAAGTATAAGCTGTTTTAATAATTTCTCTACTGCGTCATGTTGGATAAAAACAAGGCAAACTTTCCTTTCTGTTTTTCAATTTTCAAGTTTAAAAAATCTGGCAATGCTCATTTTGGTCGATACATCATAAACTTTCATGAAGTTTCCTCTAAGAAATAAAAATTGTCAGTAGGAAAAAAATATGAATTGCTCACAGTGCGTTGCGGTTTCCTGGACCAGCAAAGATTTGATGCCGTATAATGTCTTAAGCAAAGTACTTGACTCCGGGAGTAAATTATGTCCTGATATGGCATTTAACACCGGTCAAGTAAATAATGCACAGTTCTCTATGCAATATTTTGTCATTTATATGACAGGTTGTCGCTCCCCCAACACGGTCTGCCGACCGTTCAACTCCCAAACCGTCATCCAAAGGTTGTGTTACGTGCTTAGGCTCGAATAAAGAGTAACATAGAAAGAGTGAAAATAACAAGCTTGTAAAACTTAAACAATTTATTGAGCACAAATATTTTCAAGAAAAGAAAAATAAACTTACGGTTTTAAGAATCAATTCCAAAATTAATCCAAAAATAATTCAAAATATTATCCACTAGATATATTACAAAAGTCCTGGTGATAGAATGTCCAAATAATTCTAAGTTCGAATCCCAGCGAAGTATCCAATATGGAAGACAATGTCACTTGATAAAGTCAGTTCTTGTTAATAAATTTCTATGAGTACAATTAATTTCCAGATAAATAACAAAATAAATCCTCTTGAATCCAAACGAATTGAAATAATTTCCAATATAAGGTAACTCAAAACGATACAACTTAATATTCTAACAGCCCAATTTCTACTCCATAGCTCGCTCCAAAACATAGTTTATATATCTGTTTTTACGTAAACAAGAAAGGAGTCACATGATATTCTAGAAACTCTTAGAAATAATTTACGTTCAAAACTCACGTACACACCTTATGACCCAACTAAAAATAGAAAGATGTTTATATAAAGCTCCATATTGTCCTTGGAACGAACCAAACATTTTAAAAGCTTCTTTACAACTCTGAAACCTGGTCAGAAGTGAGGTCAACACCTGGTGTTTACTCTGTAAAGTACAGGTCACCCCCCCCCCCCTCTTTCAATGAACGAATCTTAAAACTTAAAATGCCAAATTTAAATCTAACAAACAAAGAAAAATAAAATTAAATATAAATGACTTATATCAAATATACGTAACAGTTGTATTTCGCTTACTATGACATAAACTGTATTTTTTTATTGCCTGCTTGAAAATCTAACGTTTGGTCAATATATCTTCAAACATTTTGCTGTAAATGCATGTGTTTAAATATTTCATCTTTCTTGATTTCCATGGTCAAAGGGGGAATGATGGTTAAAATATGAAGTACATTTTACAAAAGATAATTATATAAGCACCTTAAGTACTAGGTGTGGTGAATTTCAGCAACATGATTTAAGAGTTCTGAACAAACTATCAGAGACAGACAATATCACTGTATCCGCTTCGCTAAAGCCTGAGGATACCACCTGTATTGGAAGTATATCACAAATTGACTGAGCTTATTGTAAATTACATAGTACAACTTTAATTACTCACCTAAATATAATTTTTACGATTTCTTTGCACAAATCGGGACGCAATTAAAACTAGTTATATATGTGTGACTGTTGGTATTAATATTTTTCATCAAATAGTTTACAGTTACCAAATGAGATCTTGCAAAACCATTACAGTTAGAAATTTCTTACCTCCATCAGAATATGACATTGATACATTGTAACTTGAACTATTACGATAATTCAAATATAATGTTTGTGAGAGGGCCCATTTACCTGTCTCAATCAATCAATCAATAAGGATAAAACAGCCTATAAGAATAAATAAATATTTTAATGAAGTTTTTGAAGAATTTTAACGACAAAGACAATAATGCACGTTGTTTGCTTTATGCTCTTGCTATACATGCAATTAAATGTTTAGAAACAGGCGCCAGTCAAAAGAACTGCATTACTTATTCATTTTGCAATATTCTCTCTCTCTCTCTCTCTCTCTCTCTCTCTCTCTCTCTCTCTCTCTCTCTCTCTCTCTCTCTCTCTCTCTCTCTCTCTCCACTCGCGCAAACACTTCTATGTATTTTTTCATACTTACCCCAACAGTTTCCAAATCTTCGCATCGCTCTCTTTTTCTGTTCTTCTTCCTCAGAACACAGCACAGATTATTTACTACCCACTTTTTTAAATTCGACATCCATCGGAATCTCATCGATTTCGATTTCATGACTACAGATATTTGTTTCTTTCAAATGATCAAATGTAATCCAGACCGAAGGCTTACTAACTATGTTGGTTACTACCCTGCTTCTACGTGACGTTATTCATAGCGCGGGTATTGTTGACGTCATGCAGCGATAAGAAAACGTATAAATTCATATGTTTTCGCTTTTATTAAAATAGGCAAATCACGATGAAAAAATAAAACATGAAACTGTTGTATTTTATTGGGGAAAAATAGTCATATTTTAATTTCTGCTATGAGAACATAAAGTAAGCATCGTGTAAATAAATTCAGTTATATTAGGGGAAAAATATATATAAAAGTTGTTAACAACCTTTTTCAGAGAATGAGGACCTTTCTTAACTTCAAACAAAATTTTGCAAACTCCCACATGCTAATAGTTGTACTTTTATGCTAACTTCAACCCAAAAACAAAACTTTATACGAAAGAAAAAAACAAAAAATGCCATACCTTCATTTGGCATCAGAATATCATCAAGCCTTGACAGTATTAAAATTCATCTCTCTACAGTTCTGAAAACGTTTGTCTCGAAAACACCACTTTGGCTCTTTAAACAACCCAAAGAGCTTTTTACGTTACACGATGGGGGAAAAACTGAGACAAACCCTTCCATCTTCCAGAACTCTAATCGTGAACTCCTCATCGAATTTAGAAACTACACTAGAAATTATACTGATGGATCAAAGGATGAGGAAAAGGCTGCTGCAGCCTTCGTTAGTGGCAAACAAACTACAAAAGTTCGTTTGCCAAAAAATGCGTACATTTGTTCAACCGAAATCAGAGCATTAGACCTTGGTGCTCTGAAATTTATTGAGAATAAACGTATTTTAAATAGTATTATCTTCTGTGATTCACTATCAGTGCTTCAGTCAAGACACAATAGAAAACTGGAAAACCAATTATTAACCCATCTCCTCGTTAAAGTACCTTCGCCAGAGGTGGCAGGTATCGTGGAATGATGCAGTGAATAACAAACTTCACGCCATCAAAACAACCCTGGGAGAATGGACTCCTTCCTACAGAACCATCCGTAGGGAGGAGGAAGTCATTGCAAGAATCAGAAATGGTCATACATACATAACCCACTCCCACATACTAAAAGGTGAAGATCCACCAGAGTGCGTTAGTTGCAAATAACCATTCACTGTTAAGCACTTTATGACCAAGTGTTCCGAGCTGCAACCTACGCGTGATAAGTATTATAATGTATATGACATGAAAAAACTTTTTGATACTCCATATCACCTGCATTTTATTGAAACTATAACTTGTATGCCATCACCTAGAGCATTTTTTTTTTCTTCTAATGTAAATACCACCCCTTATTTTCAACATCTTTGCATCAACATACACCATTTAAATCTTCCGTTGATTGGTAAGCTTCATATTTTACTGTTACTAACATCTTACCATTTTATGTTGAACTATTTGGTTTTTTTATATCGCTGGTCGAATTAAAAACTTTTAGTATTTTTAAACATGTATTCATAGGCCTGTATGTATGGCGCTTAATAGCCTAAAAGTGCTGGTGCGCCGTTAAAAGTATTAAATCAACCAATCCAATGTCAGAGGTTGGGGATGGGGGCTTTGCAGTCATATAATTATAGATGATGTAAAGCGCTTAGAGCTTCTAAAGATCATGCGCTATACAACGTCCTCATTATTTGTAGTAGTTGAAGTAGTATAAAGAATTGTAGTAGTTGTAGTGTATTAAAAACAATAAGTCTTCATGTTCACTTATTTATGGAAGAACATGATTGGTAATGGCATATTTCTAAATAAATTATTATCTAAATTATTAGATTGTATTTATTGATTGTGGGAGTCGTTGAGTGGAGAATATTGGAACATAGAAAGGTGTTTCTTGACCGAGTGATGTGAAACCTTGGCGCGAATCCCGCTAGAAATCATAAGTTTCCCCTGATTCCAAAAACTCCCATACAACTAATGTTGCAAACTGGAAAGTCCAACGTGTCCATTCCATAATTAATGTTACTCTAATTAATACAAGACTATATTAATTTTCCGTCACCAGCAATTCACACAGTGAAACTATACAACTCAACTACATAATACAGGGAACTATTTTTACTTCGCCGTCTTATGTTATTCAAATCATTATTTTAGGACACATTTCGTCTTTCACTCCACACCATATTTAATAATAATAATAATAATAATAATAATAATAATAATAATAATAATAATAATAATAATGAGGACTTTAGCAACAATAAATGGAGTGCTTGGAAAGCACGGAGTGAATAGTTGTAACGGTCTCCTTTTGCTCCAGACATGCTACGAGCATGAACTACTGATTACCAATACATTGGTTCGTCTCCCCACCCGCAACCGGACGTCATGGATGCATCCACACTCAAAGCACTGACACCTCATCGACTACGTCATTGTAAGAAAGAGGGACAAGCGGACAAGCAAGATGTGTGTGTAACCAAGGCCTTGTCCGGCGCTGTCTGTTGTACAGACCACCGCCTTATTATCACCAAGCTAAACATCCGCATTCAGCCCAACAGATACCCACATGGAAAGAAGGCTCCTAATCGACTGAACATCACCAAGCTGAAATGCATCAGTAGCAAACAGTCTCGTGGATGCCCTTAAAGAACGTCTAAAATCCATTCCTCTCGACAATCAGAATGTGTTGACTGAATGGGTGGCATTTAGAGAGTTGGTCTACAGCACAGCTTCGGTAATCCATGGACCCTCAACCAGAAAGCATCAAGACTGGTTTGATGGGAACTGCGACGAGATCAAGCAGTTGCTGGACGAGAAACAAATCCTCCTTCAAAACTACCTCAACAACCCCAAGTCCACCTCTAGGAAAGATGCGTGTCTGGGCCTACAGCCTCTGAATCATCCCCCTTCTCAGCGCAGACGGCAACACACTAACTACTGACAAAAGGAGCATTCTTTACCGATGGGCTGAACACTTTGACAGCGTCCTGAATCACCCTTTATCCATCAATGATGAACCATCAGTCGACTCTCCAAATTACTCATCAACGAAGCACTAGATGACCCTCCAACCTTGATGAAAACACGGAAAGCGATACGTCTGCTCTCCAGTAGCAAAACATCTTTTACAGATTCCACCTCTGCTGAAGTCTACAAGTCCACAGCCTTGATAGAACAGCTGCACCAACTGTTTTTACTGATGTGGCAGTAAGAGACGATCTCCCAGGAAATCTAAGATGCTTCCATAATCCACCTGTATAATTGCAAAGGGAACCAGCAGGCTTGCGACATCCAGCAGGGTATATCTTTAATCTCAAAAGATACTCGCCAGAATCCTACTGAAGCGCCTCACTACATACCTTGACCATGGACTACTGCCAGAAAGAAAGTGTGCATTCCGAAAAGAACGTGGAACATTCGATAAGGTGTATGCCGCGCGGCAGCTACATGAAAAATGTCATGAACAAAACACTGACCTTTTCTCTATCTACGTCAGCTTGAGAAGGCTTGTGGAAGGTAATGGATATAAATTTTCTTGGGCATCTGTAATTGGCCATTACCTTCTACAAGCCTTCTCTGCTGACAGCATCAAAGGCTTGTGGAAGGTAATGGCCAATTACAGATGCCCAATAAAATGTATATCCATAATGCAGCATTTCCACGATGGCATGCAGGCACGAGCTCAGGACGATGGAGAGACATCTGAACCATTCCCAGTAACCAATGGTGTCAAGCAGGGTTTTGTTCTCGCACGACACTGTTCAGTATATCGTTTTCCGCCATGCTGACTAATACTTTCAGGGACGGAGATGTTGGAGTCGGCATCAGGTACCAAAAAAGATGGAAAACTATTAAATCCCAGGAGGCTTCAAAAGCATAACCCGACATACACCATCTGGGACATGCTATTTGCTGTTAACTGCGCGCTCAATGATGACTGGTCATCAGTGCAGCGTTGACAAGTTCTCCAGCTCCTGCACAAGCTTTGGTCTCACCATGAGTACCAATAATACTAAAGTCATGCATCAGGTGGCCCTGGATAGTCCAACATCAACGGCCAAAAACTCGACCAAGTGAACCGCTTCACCTACCTTGGCAGCACGCTGTCACATAGCGTAACTATTGATGATGATTTGACCTTTCGCATTGCTAGAGTCAGCGAACCGTTTGGCAGATTTTACCCACACTACTTTACGCATGTGAAACAGGGGCGGTGTACAAACCCAACACCATGAAGCTTAACCACTTTAACATCAAACGTCGCAAGATAATCCTCAACATCAAGTGGAAGGACAAGGTTCCATACACTGACGTTTTCTGACAAGCAGTTATCCGAAACATACACCCGATCCTGATGCAGTGCCAGCTACGCTGGGCGGACATGTACGCATGCCAGACCACCGGCTGCGTAAGATATTCTTCTAATCATGAGCTACAAGGACAGCGAGCCCACGGAGGTCAGAAGGAGTGCTTCAAAGACAATCTGAAAACTGCATTGAAAGCGTTCAACATAAACCCTGATTCCTGGAAGCAAACAATAAGCAATCGAGTCACTTGACGTTTCTCTTAACATACAGTCTCCATGTTGTGCGAATCTAGCAGGACAGCAGCAACAGAGATTAAGGGGCAAGCCAGAAAAACACGTGCCATCAATCCTCCTAAAGATGTCCCACTCATCCCCAGTTCCTTATGCAAATGAACATTCCGTGAAAGGGTTGGCATCATCAGCCACTTGCACACACAGAGAACAGAACCAGCCCATCGAACCCTCAGATGGCTAGAGAGATCCTCGTCGACTAGACAGTCCCGTCCGGTCACAACGCGTGTTGTGTTAAGTCACGTTTTTGGGCGCTGTGGTAAGGAGTTTTAACAGAAAGTTTTATATAGACTTCCTTTCTCTGGCAGGGTCGTTTATATCATAGACCTTTCTTAATTCACCCGTGCATTTTACCATTGATCATTATGCTTCCAGAGAATCACATTACAAATAATACGCCAGATACAAATAGTACGGATCGTCATTGCAATGAGTTTTAATGCATTTAATTTATCAAGAAATAAAGGTAGTGATAACTAACCCTAATGATACAAATAAATTTGCTAACCCATTTAATCGCTGAAAAAGATAACCAAAATTATTTTTTCATGTCATTTCCGCACCAGCTTAAGTCAGTAATGGAATATGTACAATACATTTATATTACTGATATTTCCGGAGGAAGTGGCGTGGCAACCTCTGGGGAAAATCATGGGGAATATGGCCACACATCTTGGGAAAATTCCGGGGACGTGGCAAAGTGTCCTCACCCCCTGAGGAAAATCGGGAAGGGATCCTGACCATAGTTGTTCACACCTAGGGAAAATCGGGGGTCGGATAAAAGCCTTCCAACCCCTAGCAAAAATCATGGGTTCGGGTCATAAAGTTAGAAACTCTTCTGGAAAATTGGAGGGTCGGTATTAAAATGTCCCGACAACTCGGTGAAAGTTGGGGAGATTGCAAACGTTTACCGACCCATTGGTGAAAATTGGGCGGAGAAGGGGTAGGGCCAAAGTGACCCCACTTGCTGAGGAAAACGAGGGGGTGGCGGTCTGGGTAAATGCAATAAACTCTATAACCACCATTTGCTATAGTCATTGCACAGATTAGGTTTGTGGTGCTAGCATCGCCAATCGTTAAATGTTCAAAAAAAACACATGGGTAGGAACTTTAGATTTTCCATGGTTTTCCAGAGCACGGAATTGGTCATCAGCTTGATTAAATCCTATTCAAACTACGTTGGTGTCGGTCATTAGCAAATCTGTATTCATCATGATGTAGTGGACAATCGATGCGCGTTGGTGCAATCGCAACACTCGAAGAATTAGAGACACACACATTCTCATCAGCAGATACACATGTAATTTTAGTACGCGGTTGTCAGATTAGGAATTCATTTGGTGCATTCGCTGAATCAGTCCATACTATCCCTCAAGTGCAAACTGGTACGATGACCGCCACGTTCGGAAAACTGACAATGCTTCTGTGGCAAGTAATTAAATATTGTACGTGTGATGAAGCTAGTCAAGTTATTCCAAGTTGACTTCCGAAGATGTATTTATGGTCGATGTTCCTGTCATACTCGCGTATATATTTATGAATATCCACGTGTGTGGGATCTATCCAAATAACTCGCCTACGGGTTCAACAGCGCCCAATCATATACTATGTTTGCGTAAAGGGTAAGATATATCAGAAAGGCAAGGTCGTATTAATCTACGCTTTGTTGTTGGCTCGAGAGTAGTGATAGATAGCCATGGAAATTATATAGTTTACGATAAACTTATGTTGATTGATGGCAGTAAACAATTCCAGCTCGAGTTTGTACACGCACAACGAGGAGCAACACATTTGCATGCAGGTATACATTGATGGTATTCGCCGAGATTTCCACAACCAAACGCGGATCGGACACTGTATTTGTGCACGTTGTCTACGGAGAAACTGTATTCGCGAAAACAAGATCTCAAACAGTGGCTTTGTGACATAATTGTATTAGGGCTTTTAACACTCTTGATCCCATGTTGTTTTTTTCTGTTGAGACCAGTTTGATTTTTTAGTTTATTATGAATTTTCTTCAAATAATTTGAATTCAACAAGATTAACTCGTTTCTCTTCAAATATTTGAATGCTTATACAGAATTCTTTGACAAATATATATTACTTGTAATTTTGTTCTAAATTCAAACACCGGAGTTTAATTTCTAATGGTTCTGAAAGGAATACTATAAAACAATACTTTACATGTTACATCATAGGTCGTAGCCCGATATCTTGAATTTTCATCGGGGCATAAACTTTAATTCATTACAACCATTACATTATTAGAACTTCTAAAATTTAATTCAAGAAGAATTCTTGGATTATTTTTGGATTTGATTCTTAAAGCTGTTTGTCTTCATCATATTTTCATTATAACATTGTTTTTACTGAAAATAAATTTGTTGTCAAATTCTTCAGAACTTGTTGTTTTCACTCTGTCTTTGTTACTGTTTATTAGAATATAAACAATTAACAATTAGACTAGAGTAAAGTTGAATTAGTTCATGTTTGAATGTATGGGTAGAGGTCAGCAGCAGAGAGGGTGAACCCTACAACAAGCGACAAGCGTCGAAATCGTAAAAAAGCGTCGAATCGTATAAAAAAGCGTCGACAACCAACGCTTCCTCGATGACTTCGTCAATGACGCCAGCGTCGTTGTCATTCACCCTCTCAGCTGCTACGGGTTAATAATTTTTTTACGAGTTCAACCGAATATTTGATTGAGTCCGATACGATATCGTGTCCGAGGATCGTGTAAATTTATTGTTATAAATTCATACGGGGTTGACAGAGCGTTACTAAAGAAATTTTTAAATTGATTGAAATTCATATCAGAGCACCATGTCGGCCAAATATTTCGTAACGTATGTGTATCAACGCCGTTAAACATAGCAAGAATATTACAGTTATCTCTGATCACTTTTGGAATCTGAGTGTATCGTTGAGTGACATATATCACGTCGGTGTTTTTATGCCTGCCTCTGGAAAAGATCCTAGCAGGATTTTTTTGATTGTCTAACATCACATCATCGTATACGACTAAATTGTTAATACTCCCATCGAGATCTTCTACTGATGGCGCCTCGTCAATATCGGTTATAAAATCAACGACGTTCTCACCGCTAATTTCTGATGCATTCTCGTTAAAATCCTTTAACACTTCATAACATCGTTGATCATCTACGCTAGGGGCAATTAAATACAACTTATCCCACTTCATCCATCTCATTATTAAATTGAGTAACAATTGCGTCTTGCCGGATCCAGATGGCCCGATTATAATCATCCGGATAGAGTTTGGTAGCGCTGCATGATGCTTAACCGGTTCTCTTGCTTTAGTCGCTGAAAAATCAATTATATCCATATCTCTATACATAAATTATGGATCTATATTGTGTGAAGTGTAAAACGCGTACTGGCACAGATGACTTGACGACGATTACAACTAGAAATAACCGATCAGCGCTTTCTGGTAAATGCGTGCAATGTGGTACAAAAAATTTAGATTTGTGTCTATGATATCTGATTTTAAAAAAAACGAGGAGGTGATATCGCAGCCAAATTGGCAAAGTTCCCTGGAACCCCATGGGCAAAGTACCCCGGAGAAAAGCACCTTCCAGGATATAGCTACTGTGGCCCCGGAACACGATTAGATATCAGACTTGATGATCAAAATCAACCCAGATCCGGCGAGTATCCGATAAACGCCATTGATAAGGCGTGTCACGCTCATGATGTTGCATATAAAAGCAGCAATCTGCAACACAGGCATCTCGCAGATGTGAAATTAATTCATGCGTTAAATGCTATTCCTGATAAATCTTTCAAAGAAAAATTGGCTTCGTGGTTGGTAAAATCAGCTATGAAAGGCAAATTGATGATGGGCGCTGGTAATTAATAATATGGAATCTATTTATTATTCTCCGAGAGGATACTGGAAGGGTAACGCTGCAATCAATAAACTCGCCAACGCCGCAAAAGTGAAAAAGGCCACTGCGGCTAATTGGTTATCCAAACAGGCACTATGACAAATTTATCTACCGCGTCCTAAACAAATCAATTTTTCGCATTTTGATGTTACCGGACCCAATGAAGTTCATCAAGCTGATTTATTGTTTTTACCACATGACAACGGTTACAAATACGCGCTAACCGTAGTTGACGTTGCGAGTCGATACAAACAAGCAGAACCGCTAAAAACAAAGTCATCACCTGAAGTTGCTTCTGCATTTGAAAAGATTTATCGAAAGGGTCCTCTGCGTTGGCCAAATCTGTTACAAGTTGATCCTGGCAAGCGATGAAACATCACAATGTCACCATCAGATGAGGGCATACTGCGCTACATCGCGATCAGGCAATTGTTGAACGATTTAATAAAACCCTTGCTGAGCGGTTATTTGGATATCAATACGCGAAGGAGTTTATTCAGGATAAGAGATCCCGTGAATGGGTTAAGAGATTACCAGCTGTGATTACCGCGCTCAATAACGAGATTACTCGAACAATTAACATGAAACCTGTCAACGCGATTAAGAAAGCGTCTATACCAAAAATGGAAATCCAAGGAATTTCACAAAAAGATTTCAAAGAACCAATTCTTGGTAGTAATGTCACCGTGAGATATATATACGAACCAGGAGAGCTTGAGGGTGGCACAAAAAGGGCTACTGATCCTATTTGGAGTGTCACCGTACATAAAATATCCGGCATAACACGATCAACTGGTAGACCAGCAATCTATAAATTGGATTCAACTGCCCCTCAGCGGGGGTTTACACGCGAACAATTACAAGTGATTCCTGACGATACTCAATTGCCACCTCATGGTCTTAACTAGCACCCCTTCGTCTGTTGCACTCAAGACAAGTCAGCATAACATTATCGTTGGTATGACCAATGCTGCTATTCTTTCTGTCTACGGTAAATTGGCGAGGATCCTTATCCGAATACTGCCAACGCATTATACAATTGCAACTCGCGCAGTGATTATTCTGTTGTTGTTTCAGCGTAATTATTAATTTAGCATCAATGTCAAATTCTCTATTATTTTTTTTATCCTGTTGTTTATAACCGGAGAGTTTTTTTATTAATGATGCTAGCATCATCCATTGTAGTGTCATCATCGTCACCAATGATTTCATCATCGAAAACAACTCTTCGAAGTTGATTTATTTTTCGTACTCTGGTTACTGCGAGATAGACTAAATTCGACCATTCGATGCGATTATCCACCATCCAAACAATTGTGTCTGTGATAGTCAATCCCTGTGAAGAATGTATCGTCGCTGCGTATCCTAGCGTCCACGGGGAATTATTAGCACGCATTGCATCTTCAACGACGCTGATATCAACCAGTACAATATCATTTAATACGAGAATTTGTTTTTCACGCTGTCCTGGAATATCAACTTCTATATTCTGTTTTCGTGTATCCGATGGTCTATAACATAACGGTACTGGAAGCGTTGCAAATTTTTCTTTATGCAATTCAAATAACTTCATCTAAAGTGTGTCTCTGACTATTTTTCTACTTGCTACTATCAAATCATTTGGTCTCCACGTTTTCCAAAAATCATTCATGGGAGTTTCTGAAATTATTTCACGCGCTATTTCACATTGGATTTTATCCGGTTGTAATCTAATTAGCGCTTTGAATTCTCGTAATCGTTCATCAAGTGATCTATAATCAGTGGTAATTTCTTCATAGTAGTCTACAAAACCCTTTAGCCATTCATGTGGAGATGCACCGACAAATGGTGGTAGTTGGCCGTGATCACCGCACATGACGACTTTTGTGTTTTTGTTTAACAACCATTTGAGAAATGTTTGTAATACATCTAATGACACTGTGCATATTTCATCCCAAATCATGATTTCAGGAATGAATTTATCACCCATTCGATCAGGAGTCCATTTGTCACCCTTCCATCGAAAAAAACTATGATAGGTACAGGCATTTACCCCTCGCTGTATCATCTCTCTGGCGAGTCTGTGAGTCGGTGTTAACACAATCATATTTGACCGACGATATAATTCAATTGCACGAGTTGTCTTTCCTGACCCACCACAACCGTTTAAATAAACTGTCTTGTATCTACATATTGGATCAGATACCGTTGGTGCATTAGAAAATTCTGATTGAATCTTATCACACTTTAAGTACTTTTCATCCATGGTAACAACTGCCGATTCACAATACTCATGTAGTTTTTCCTTTTTAAATCGCCAACGTCACCACGCTTCCTCTTGGGATGTGAATTTAGCTACATCTGATTTGTATTTCTCGTGGATATAAATAGAATCAGTAGCTACTCTAACTGCGTTATTAGGAAATCTATTTATCATCGAAAATAAATTGATAGAAGCATAAGCTAGCATAGAACTTCTCAGATGCGTATATTGTTTAATATATCCATCACAATAGGTAACAACCGTACCCAATTTCTCACCATTGGATAGAAAAGCGTCTTTACGATTTACAAGTTTTCCTTGTTTCGTTAAATCCGCTACAATAAAATCGTATTCAGCGACGTCTATGATCAACCGCGAAGAATATTTTGCATTGTCGTATCGTCCACCTTGGGTAAATTTACCGATTATTCTTCGTCCAAAATCTTTTGCTTGTTCTTTTTTAATTTCAAATAACTTCTTAGACCAATTCATGACTTCTTCCTCGCTGAAATTCTTCGAATTTTGATCAGGAAACTGTTTTCGCTGTTCGCTAATTATTCTATCTAGATCGGGTTGTGGTAGCCAAACTTCTTTCTGAGCTCGATAGCATATAATCGCCTCACCGATGATCAACGATTGTACCATCTCACAATCAATCATATATCTCAATAGCACTATTGGCATCCAGTGTTTTTCAGATAGGTGTCTACCAAGCCAAACATAACTACACGGATGTAACCCTGTAGCGAGTTCAAATGATATCACACGAGCGAATCCGGTTAAATCAAAATCAGGTAATGGCCCATTAATCGCAACACGAGTCATTTCATGCGTGGGGTGTCCAAATCGTTTAAAGTATTCAGCGGCTTCTCCATATCCAAGAAAACTCCCTGGATAACACGCAGCTATATCAATTGAAATCATACCATCACGTGAGTATTTACTATTCCACAGTCCTCCATGACTAAATTCGACGCAACTCAATTTAACGTCCTCGAGAAAATCACTTCGTGTTGGACGCCATGAGTTTTTTTCTCTTGCGAAGTGAGCTACCACTGATGGAATAGTAAAACTATCCGTGAGTAGTTTTTCATGGAAACTCTCCGGTGAAAAATCATTAGCGATTTTTCTCATTCTGTTATTTAATTCTTCAACGCGATATAATTCACCATTTGGTCTTACAAATTGATCAAATCCTATTTCGGGATCTTCATCACTTCTAAGTAACTACACTGACACAGGATCATCTTTACACAACGCATGAATAGCATCGAATAATTTCTCATTATGAAAAACATCTCCGGAAAATTCTTCGGGGATATATCTCACGGTTCTATCTCGTGGAAATATTGTTACTGCAGGTGTCCACGCGTGTTTGTTATGATCAATAATTTGTATTGGAGCTCCATTTTTGTTATATTTCGGTTCGTATAAAACTTCTCCGGTTATCGTCATTACTGATATTGGGAATCTTAATGATGTTTCTAATTTAGCTATATCAGAAATCTTTGCACCGTGCTGTTTCACTGTCAGTTCCCATTCGGTTATTTTCCTTCGTCGCAGATCAGTTAGTTTATTTCCACGGGATGCATTTGTGAAGTGTTCCATTACCCGTGTTGCTACACAATTCAGTGAACTAGAATATTTCATAGGAGCTAGTTTTGCAATATCGGGTTTATCATTTAACGGATATATCCCATAAACAATTGCTGTTACAGGATAAGATCTCTCGTAGTATGGTTTGTCAATTCCAGTTAGAATTCCTGGTTTAGAATCTCTACTTACAATGACAGTTTTTTATCCTTGAGGATTGGTTCAAATTTATCCCTAATAATCCATTTGCCATCGACTTCGATAATGAATTTTATTCTGAAAAAATACTTTTGTTGGGAATTACTCTTTGATTTCCACGAAAATCCTTTGGATTTTACGCCAAGGTGTGAAATCACCTCAGCTGCTCTTTCATCATTCATGGTAGCATCGATGTTTGGTACATTGACATCCTCGTGTATAATTCGAAATGTCGACCAACAGTGTACTGCACCGTCTCTGTAGAATTCATTAAAACACTCCTTGATTTTACTTAGTATAGTTCTGTCACCGATTAGACGTTTTGGTTTATCAGAGACTCTATCGAGATTGAATTTAGTATTTCTCCAAGGTTCGATTTTCGATAATCTCTTGAACTCTTCCATGTTATAATTAAAACAAGTATTTAAATAGAAAAATATAGTATAATGAATCACTGCAAGTGGCTTATAATTGGATCAACAACCCCGTGTAACAAATCATGCAGAAGCGAATTCTGTGGGCATCATTTACAAAGCGTTCGGCGAGGAAGTTTTGGTCCTCTCCCATGCCTCCAATGTGGGGCTGGGGTAAGGGGAAAATCGCAGTTGTGTCTCACTTGCGGCGGTAAACGATACAGGGAACTAAAACGCTATTATGACAAACGAATCATTGACCCCAACGACCTTGATAAAATCAAGGACAAAATCATCAAAACCCCTCAAGACTACATTGATAGACTTATAATTAAAGCAAATAATAAATTAGACAAGTAGTATTATTATACAAATGAGCCAAGATTTCAGACCTCATCCAGTGCTTGTTAATTACGAAGCATCCCGTGATGGTGTTATTAGAAATTGCAGACTAAATGAACCGGTTGGATATCTGAATAATATGGGGTATTTGATGTTTTCAGCTGGGAGGAAGAAGTATCTCTGTCACAGAGCCATCTATGAAGCATTTTACGGATTAATCGAAGACGGCCTTGTGATTGATCACATAAATGGCGTGAAGACTGATAATTGTCTTGTGAATCTTCAAGCCGTCTCACAAAGTCTTAATGCAAAATTAGGTGGAACTGGCAAACATGCAAAACGCCCTAGAGGGATCAAATCGTTTGATTTGGAAAATAATCAAGAGAGAAGCTTTCAGTCGATAAATGAAGCCAGTAGATACTTTGACATTTGTAGGGCTTCAATACGATTTGTTTCAGAAAATATAATTAAAACTGCTCTGTCTAAAAAAATGGTCATAAAATAAAATTCGTATACACCTGAAACTATTCAAGGGAGATAAATCCCCATGGACAAATCCGCCGCAACTCACTAAGATCCCTTGTATTATGACGTCAAAGGAATTTGACGTCTGTTAACTAGGCGCGCACGTGACTGTCTACATAGTTTTTCGGTAGAATTTTATTTTTTTAGCAATTTCTAAAACGTTTTATTGTCGCTTGGCTACACTGTGAGTGCAGGATAAAAACCACGCGGGGAAATAAAAGCAAATGCATCCTTCCGATAAGAACCATATGTATACATCGCGAGTGGTTTCTATTCATTGAAGTAGGTGGGCGTGGTTAAAATTCCTGTATACAGCTCTTTGTGATCTAATCGATAATTTATTTGTCTAGTCACTGATAGTTACATTATATTTTAAACTGCTCCAATTTTATGTTTTCTGGATAGTTACAACAGTTAAATTATTATTCGTTTTCTTAAATACGATAGTAAAATTGTCTATTTTAAAAATCTCTTAATCAGATATATATATATATTAACAATCTCTATTCTGTATGACGGCTCCGTGGTGTAATGGTAGCGTGTTTGTCTTTTAAACATAGCTATCAACTACTACGTGTTCGGTCCTCATAGCAGATACATTATTTGATGGCGAAACGGAAGATGTTTTTTCTATTAATTGGGGGGGGGGAGGAGGGGCGGACCCCCTTAGCCAAACCAACATTGTAACTCATGCTATCGCATTCTCGGTAGCGTGGGTTGGTGTTTTTTCCAACTCATGCAACCATGAATTTAATTTCATGGGTTGCCATGTTGGTTTGGTTTACCACGCCCACACGCCACATAACATCCAATAAGCATATACCTTCTGAGAGATCTAATTCAGCCTTTGCTGAGTTAGACCCCTCGCCGGAGATAATGTGTTTATCAAAGTAATTGGATGTAAAAAAAAAGGTATAAATTGATGCAAAAAGCTCTACATTCACATGAGGAACCCCACAGGGTAGCACAGAATGGGCTACCGGCTAATAGAAACGGTGTTAGGGTCACAAAAGGGCATCCAAATGAATAGCCAAAAGAAAAGAGCATCCGGAATGGATAGCCAAAAGAAAAGAGCATCCGGAATGGATAGCCAAAAGAAAAGACCCTAGCAAAGACACAAAGGCCTGAATAAGGGACTCATGAATGAATAACCGCTCATAATTTATATACGTTTGCATTTTTTTTTAATAATTAGAGATACAGTATACTATATTTATATAAAACTATAAATAATGGATATCAAAGATGTAAATGCTATAATTGCTGAAATCTCAAAGTTAAAAAATAACGGGATAATATTATCTAAAGATCGCGACTGTGACAGGATTGCCTCGGAATATGAAGACATTGAGTATCAGTCTAGTAAGGGTCGTTATGTTTTACCTAAGATGTACAGACTCGTGAAAGGAATTCAAAAGTCCATCTATGCTTGTTTGTACAGTAACGATATTGATGTATTTATAACGCTATTTAGCACCGTTGAAGCAATACGTCAAAAGCTCGGCCAAGAGTATCAAAAACGAGCTGAAATTAGTTCTAAAGATCGTGATCTTAAAAAAATATTAAACGAGGAAAAACCAGTATCTTAACCACGTGAGTGATAGACTTTCAGTAATTTTTATTAAAAAATAATTTTTTTTTAGCGTTTTTTGTAACACTTACATGGGATTTTCTCCTGAAAGGATACTCAGCAGTTTGGGCCTGCTTATGCAGCTATGTGCGTACTGGATGATCTGGTTGTAGTTGCAAGTAATCACCGCGACGCCTCCATTTTCACGTAGTTGTTGTTGTTGCCGCGTCGTTAACAAAAATCGTTCATTGCCGTTCTCAGATATTACAATTCTGAAACCCCCAGCGATGTTATTTCTGAAACACTCGCGGATAGCGTCGTACAGTTTAACCTTGTCGGAGATGGATACGTTAGCTTGATAGTACATATCTAATAACTAAGCTTTTAATTGTGATAGTTTCACATTTGAAAAATTAGTTCACAATCAATATATGGTAGGTGAATCACTTACAACTAGATTAGCCCGAGAGCGGCTAGCAGCAATTAAAAAGTTTATACCGGTTCGAGACAGACTTCGCGAGAAACTTCAACAACGACAACAAGCGCAGACTGACTTTTCTGTGTCAAGTGAACAACTGTTCGCCCCGGTAACTAAGGCGACCAGCGATGTGAAAAAGTTAACTGAAGCAGCGATATATGGAGATATTCCTGAGCGAGAACGAGCAAAGAAGGCGCCGCTGCTTAATACGCTTGAAAAGATAGCAGCAGAGACCGAACAAACACGCGCAGGGATACAACAGTTATCCAGTGATATAAAAACTCAGCGCGAAATTGAAGAACGCGAAGAAGAACAACAAGGTGCAGCTGATATTGATGATTCTGCGCCTGAACCACAACCTGTTGATGTCGTCACCCCAAGAGAGAGGGTTAACTTTATAGACAAATTCACCAAAGAAGCTATAACAGAAATCAAACGACCTGAATTAATAAAAATAAAAGATTATGCGAGCTTTGGCTCTTTCGCTGCCGAAAGCTTTCATTCGATTAGAAAACAGTTTTTAAAAGACGAGTATAAAGACAGTAAAATAGACCGAGATGAATGGGTTAATTGGTTATATAAAATAAACAAGAATATTGCTGGTAAGTTGAAAAAGGATACAATTGAGTATAAATCTTTTAAAGTAGGAGTTGATAGTTATGATATACAAAAACAACAAGAACGAGAAAAACAACAAGAACGAGAAAAACAAAGTCGAGGCCGAAAAAAGCAATTACCTGATGATAGTCAAGGCGCAACTGGTACAACTGAGAAAAAAAGCGGAAAAGGATATTCGATTAAAAATCCAAAGGATTTCAACACTGGAGTCTTTGACTCTACTGTGACATGCCCTGGTAACATTCTCAGTGATATATCACGGTTAGAAGTTCTCATCGGGGGGAAACGAGCCGGAAACAACTCTCCGGAAATAATTAATGAGGCCGCTGATATCTGTAGACGATTATTTGCCGGCGGTATTATGGACATTAATGTATATCGAGAACTCATTGCTGAATTAGTTGAAAATCACAGAGACGCCCATGGTTATTACAGCGATTGATCACTAATTGAAAAATTACTAGTTTTATAACAAGATGATCATACACTACAACCATGATAAACCCGTAAGCGTCTACGTGGTGAACTCACGATTGCCTGTTTATAGAGCATATTACGGAGATGGTTTCGGCAATACCATTGCGGGGTTATTTACAAGAATGGCTCCCAAGGTGGCGCCGTTAGCTAAACAATTATCAATGAAGGCCATTGATGCTATCCGTGATAAGGGAATCAGCGCTGTTGGAAATCTTGCCGGAAAAGCGTTTTCAGCTGCGAAAGATAAAATAGCATCATTGGTGCGACGAAAAAAGAAACCGTTACCGTCTACAGCGGAAATGCCTGCAAGTGTTAGTAAAATTATAAATAACGCAGTAGATGAAAAACTAGCGCAATTGACTTCGTCAATAGTGGCTGCTTCGGTGACTCCGTCGCCACCGGTAACAGATAATAGCACTATCATGAACGCGATAGCAGGAAGTGGTTTGAAACAAAAAAGAAATTCGAAGAATTTTCAACGACGATGATTATAAAGAGTTTCACAATTGAAAGCACTAAATAATAATAACAATGTTTAAACGAACAGCTGATCCCGCTCTTGATATGGAAGCCCCAGTGCGCAAAGACGATTCCGTCCGCGATTATCAATACTATTCCTATCATGCAATACAACCCGACCTACGATCGCGAGTTGAACTTCAAGTTCAAGATACCAGTAAATACTTTTTGCCATGTGAAGCATTTATTAAAGTAGAAGGAGAACTTGTAAAACGTACTGATACCCCTGCTATACCAGCACCGTATCCAGATGGTGCCAAAGTCGGCTTAGTCAATAATGGTATCATGGCGCTATTTGACAATGCAAAATATCTCATTGATGGAAAAGAGATTGAGTCTATAGACCGTGATGTTGATGTTGCAACAACAATAACCGGATTAGCAAGATACTCCGATGATTATACAAGGTCTGCTGGTCCATCTATGATGTTTGCTAAGGATACTTCTGATCATCCTGAAAACGTTCAGTATTCTAGGGTAAAGGCGACACTAGATACCGCAGTTGATCCAGCACCAGCCGGATATGTAAGACCGGCCGCAGCTTTTGATGTCATAACTGCCACCATTCCTAATTTCAATTTAGGGTTTGGAACACGAGTATCAATGTTGCACGGGATACGTCGACAATTTTCATGTGCGATTCCACTCCATCACATATTTGGATTCTGCAGAAATGTCAGAAAAGTCATCTATGGAGCCAAACACACAATCGCGTTAGTGCGAAAAGGCGATGGCACTGATGCAATTTGGCGTGTTAATGGTGTCGATGATGGTAAAGTTATTTTAACTAAATTGGTATTGTGGATGCAAGTAATGACCCCATCAATTACCACAGAAGAGCGGCTGCTCTCATTTATGGAAACAGGCGGCAAATCATTGCTAAGTTGGCTAACAACAACGACTGATGTCAAACAGGATAGTGTTGCTGGTACATTTACATGGCACCTGGCTTCAAAACAAGGCGTTTCAGCTCCACGTCATATATTTATAGCGCTGCAGAATCAAAATCGATTAGGCTCCCAAGAACGCAGTCATATGATATTTGATAAATTAGGAGTCAATGAGGTTTCACTGAGAATAAACGGACAACAAGAACCATCTGAGGATATACAGCTTGATTACGAAAACAACCATATAGCACGTGTGTATCATCGGATGCTGTCATATATGGGTCGTGATCAAAATGTTGATACCGGATTGCAAATATCGCAACTTGATTTTAAAAACCTATATCCGATTTATTACTTTTCGCTGGAGCATCTTGATTTAACAAGACAATCCGTCGTTGACATACATTTTAGGGCTCGTATAGCTCCTGGTGGTGATTATAGAGCGATTGCTGTCATTCTCAGTGATAAATCAATGTTGTTAGAAGGGGTTGGTGGACGAATGAGACTTATTGATGCACCAGTGGAAAATATGTAAATGAAACTTGAAGAGTTTCCAATTAGATCAATTGAAAGCATAAATGTGTTTTACAATAAAATGACATATAGTGTTGTTAGTGTCAATCTGACTGATGGTCAGGTCAAGAAATTGCGATCAAAATCCGCTAAAGAATGTGGAACAACAATAACGTTAAAACCAGCGCAGATGTCCGGCGGTACACATAAAATATCATTGACGGATCGTCAAATAAAACATTTCAATGATGCGCTAAAGAAACGGCGAGGGGGTTCAAATTGTATTTTCAAAAGCTGCAATCGCGAACATGATAAAATCAGGTGGTATATTTCCATTGTTAGCTGCAATACCAGCATTGATTGCAGCGGCTGCCCCAGTAGTGGCGAAAGCGGCAGCGTTAGGAGCCGTTGGTACTGCAGCAGGAATGGCACTAAAAAAGGCAACTGGGAAAGGATATAAAAAAAGGGACGATCCGTTCACGGATTGGGTCTAAGACTACCAGGAACCCCGTATTCATGGTACAGCGGGAGATCCGTTCACGGATCCGGCCTAAGAATCCCAGGAACGGTTTATTAGTTGAAAGCCCAATTGTTGAGGAGTCTATGACTGAGGAACCTATGGTTCCCATGTCCAATTTTGATTTAATTGATGCTGCTAAAAAACTGGCGATAAAAAACTTCAGAGGGTTTTTTATGAAAGATCAATTACCGAGAAAACCTAAACGTGTTGAAACCGGTATCATCAATCTTGATAACAGTAACGGATCGGGAACTCACTGGGTTGCATACGCAATCGATCCGCGTGGGATTGTCTATTTTGATTCATATGGGTTAGCTCCGCCAAGCGAGTTTATGCGGTATATAAATTCCTCGATGAAACTCAAAGGGTTTCCGATTTTTTATTCCACGCTGCCAACACAACAATTAAATGTTCCACCGATATGCGGCCGTGAAGTATTAAATGTCCTCGCGGAGATTTCATCGTCACAGAAACCACCTCATCTGGTTGTAAAGAAATACACGAGTGGGAAATTACAAGGTAATTTTAGAGAATCAATAAATTGAAAATACTAGAGTCTTTACAATAATGATTAATATTTGGGGACAATCTCTGTCAATGTCGGATCCCACCGCGAAAACATCTGCGGGTTCTATCGAGGATGTAAAAAAAATAATTGAAGATGAAATCGCTGAGACGTTAAATTTAGTTAATGTTGACCCGAACGAAATAGTTGTATTTCAAGATCGCCAGGGTAAATTGAAAAGTAGTAATTTTGTCGTTGGATGATATATTGGTTAAACAACGAAACGCAATCGAGGATACCGTTGTGTTATTTTCCGATCAGGGTAAATTGAAAACCAGTGATGTGTCATTGGATGACATTTTAAAACGACAACACGACGCCGCTGAAAACTCTATTGCGCTGTATTCCAACGCTGGACAACTTAAACCCGGCGCACTTGTGTCTACGATCACCGACGCGATTGCTACCAACGAACGTGAGCTGAATGATCTTATACGAGGTTATAATAGTTTTCGCAAAAATGTTGTACATAAATTCTTTGGAACCCCGCTTGTGGTTGGCATGACTCTCGCTGAAATTAAAAACTATCTATCGCTATTCTTTTTTAACAAAGACGCGGGAAGGATGATGAATGAAAATGAAATCAAGGCAAATTATCTCGATATTTACAATGATATTTCTAAACTAGTAGAAAATCTTGAAAAGGTACAAAAACCCACTAACGACATTGTTGGCAAGTTCTTTGGAAACCCGGTTGTGGCAGGAATGAATCTCGCTGAAATTAGCGAGTTTATCGGCAAGCATACTCACAATGCCTACATTGCTAATAGTTTCTTTGGTGTCCCAGCTACATCTACGATGACTCTCAAAGATATTAATATGTTTATGGTGAGACAAACAACACTTAATACCATCGTGGATAAATTTTTAGGGAGAACACCTGTGTCTGAAACCACATCGTTGACAGGCCCAACTCTCGCGGAAATTAAAAGCGCGTTTGACGAACAAAAACTCACCAACGAGTTTGTTAAAAATTTCTTTAAGGGTTCTGAAAGTCACAATATCACGACGACATATTCTCAACTCCACGGGTATTATCTAATCCAAAAAGGTATAGAATCTAACTTACTTTTGATTTCATTTTTTAGACGCCGCGATGGGAGGATGATGCTTTCTAACGAAATCGAAGCAAATTATCTCGAGATTTACAATGATATTCGTAAACTAAAAGAAAACTTTGAAAAGATAAAGATTCCGCATCCATACATAAGAATTAAAAATGTCGTGTATACAGTCGATCATGGAACCATGGATTGGATAAGAGGTGTTAATACTACATTGTCCACCGGTCTCTGGACGAGGGGCGATGCGGGGGGCGATGATATCTACAGTACAACGAGGATCGAAGGTATCTACAGGCTAACGTGGATCTCTATCGATCAATTTAATATGTTCGCGGGTGGTAAAACCTACTCTGGTGGCACCGCGATGTTAATTATCAGGAGTAACGGTCAACACTTTAATGTCGTCGCGGTTGATAGCTCCACCATTAGATCAAAAATAACTTGGTGTTTAGAACTTGTAGATGATTTTTCAGGCTGAAGCTACCATACCTACGACATCCCAACCCATTTACCTACCTGGCCTGCCCTGACCCTTAGCGATGGCGAATAATTGAAAACACTAGCGGGTTTAAAATAACAATGACATCATTGACGGAGTCAACGAAATCAATTGAACCGATAATAATCCCGTTGACAGAGTCAATGGAATCACAATCGCAGATGACGCCGTCATCGCAATATCGATTCAACACCGTGAAAGAGTTTTCCGCGAACTTGAAATCACTTTCTGAGCGCTATCGTGAAAAAATGAAGAAATACCGACGCAGCGTAGCAGTCATCGACATCACCGTGTACTCGGTATCCGGTGTGATGGCCAGCGCTGGGGTTATTTTGTCGACGGTGACCATGATGGCTCCGATTGCAGTTCCAATTGCTATCTCCGCGGCAACAACAATTGCTGCAGTCGCCACCGCAATAACTAAAAAATTATCATCGTGTTCTCAGAAAAAACTCAGTGATTATACAGCTCGGTACAGGGTGGTATTTGACACGTACTCGAAATTATCCGAGTTGATCTCGCTGTCGATAGATAATTCGTTCATATCCGATGTTGAATTTTCCACGATGACCCAGTTGTATAACTCCGCGATGTTGAAATTGGAAATTGAAGACAGCGTTAACAATAATGTCACTACAATTCAACGAATTGCAACTGCTTCAACGAATCGCGGAGAATACCACTCCGATACGAACAAGCATGATATCAATAACATCAACAAACCCTGAATTTAGTGTGAACTTCCCTTCTCCGATTCCAGTGCGCGAGATCGCGCTGGCAAAATTACGAGTATATCATAGCTGGCCTAATATCAGATCGGTTGCATTTGGCGGTCAGCAACCCAATAACGCACTGGTATTCTCGTATAAGAATAAACCCGATGGTACTCCAGCGTGGGAAACTGTTTCGTTACCAACCGGATCGTACCAAATTGAGCAAATCGATGCTGAAATTTAGCGTAGAATAAAATCAATCACTGGAAAAGAATCAAAAATAGCTATTAAACTTCATGAACCGACGCTCTCGTCGTCGATCGAAATAAGCACAGAGGGATACATTGTAGATATATATAACAGCTCGTTAAGAACAGTGTTAGGATGGCCTGAAAAACTACCGGAGAAATCCACCGCCGACTTAACCACGGACGTAAAATCATATCATGAAATCAATCCCAGTTATCGAGATAATTTATCTGATATAAGAAAAGGAAGAATCGGCGATAGATTTATATTTACCAACAAAGACACATTGCAATGGGATTTTATCATTAAAAGAACAGCCGACTCATCTGTTACTATTTCATTTACGCTAACTGACGTCCGTGGTTATTTTAATGAAATTAAACAATTATATGACACACAACTAGAACAACTACGGAAAACAAAATCGCAAAAACACGTTGAAATACTAAATCAACTTATATCTGACATGGAATATATCTATGAACTAATTATTCAAACAATAATTAATGACAACAGCGACAATAAACAACGATTCCTAACCAATTACAATATCACAGAAGACAATCTACGTAATTTCAAGTTTCCCAAATACAACGCTGATGAACTAGCAAGAATTGTTAAAACCGATATCAAGGTGCTACAAAAATCAGATCCATTTGTCCTCCTCAAATATAATAATGATCCAGATGGCGGTGGTAGGAATATTGCCCCGCACAATGTGAATATTTCAACGGTGATTGCGCTCAATTTAGTATGTGATGCGATTGAAGGAAGTTATCAAATTAATCTAGAGCAATCAAATCAAGCTCAGCAAGGATATATTCTTTATTCGTTTGCACCAACAGCTCCTCCAGGATACCTAATTATTGAAAACCCAATTAATCCTGTCTACATGCGATGCCATAATAATTCGTTAACGAGAATTAATTTCCGACTCACCGACCAGTCAAATAATTTAATTGATCTACAAGAGGAGGTACTAGCGATTAGTTTGTTTGTAAAGTCCTAAGGACTTCCATCATAAATGATTTTCGTCCTAAAGACTCGATCAAATATTCGGTTAAACTCGTAAAAAAATTATTAACCCGTAGCAGCAGAGAGGGTGAATGACAACGACGCTGGCGTCATTGACGAAGTCATCGAGGAAGCGTTGGTTGTCGACGCTTTTTTATACGATTCGACGCTTTTTTTACGATTTCGACGCTTGTCGCTTGTTGTAGGGTTCACCCTCTCTGCTGCTAGGTCTCAACGAGGAGCAGGTCAAAATACATGTCTCTCTTGAACGTTGTCATGTTCAAGCATGTGTATTGATAGCGTACTTAGTAATTAATGATGACATTATTTTAGATTATGTTCAAGTTGATTTAACTTATGTCACTTGCTTAGATGCTTGTGAATACAAATTGACAGGATTTCGCGTACAAATATGGATAGTGTAAATAAGGTATATAGAGGAGGTGTGCGTGCGTGCGTGTGTGTGTGTGTGTGTCTGTGAACGTTACTTTAGTCAATCTTATAACGCTATCCTGCTATTTTCATTATGATTCTCGTTCGTTTTGGATTGGCTTAATTCTTCCATTCTACCTTTCCAATTGTATTTAATGTGTAGGTCAGACAGTATTGTTATTACTTGATTTTCATTAAAAGGTGGCTGTTTCTAGTTTGTTCAATGATCATACAAAAATATATTGATGTTGATAAAAGGCAGTTATGAATCCATCATAAATTCCATTTATGGTTCTATTTATATTAACTTATATTAATATTTCCACTGTTGATAAAACAAATTAATATAGAATTCAACCCTCAAATATAGAGGTAACACGATATATATATATATATATATATATATATATATATATATATATATATATATATATATATATATATATATATGTGTGTGTGTGTGTGTGTGTGTGTGTGTGTGTGTGTGTGTGTGTGTGTGTGTGTGTGTGTGTATACACCACTCTCAATTTCACACTATATCAGGTTTACGGTTGCAAGATATATTGGTAGGTTTCTTGTTTAGGTTCGTTTTGCATCAAACCCACCCCCCAAAGACAAATGACCTACTCGTAGAATTTTGTTATTAGATTTTTCGAACCTAATATAATAATAGAGTTTTTCTGTTTTCAGTGATAAATAAATGAGTACTCAATACACATTTCTCTTTATCTTAAAATGGATTTTGCCTTGTCTCAGTGGATATATTCACTGTAGAAATCGAGGATGGTTGGAAAGTTATATTAGTCCGATTAATAATAAAAACAATTATGTGATAGAGAGAGAGAGAGGGTGGGTGGGAGATACGTGTTTCTCTGAGGAAACTGGACACTTCCAAGCCTATTATCGAATGCTTGGTTGAAACGCAAATGCTCACTATTTGTGGAAATAGATAAAAAAAAATTAGCATCATATACAAAAAGATTTATTTCAGTTTTCGGTGGATAACTAAATGAAGACTCAATATACATTTGTCTTTATCTTAAAATGGATTTTGCACTGCATGAGTGGTAATATTCACTGTAGAAATAGAGGTTGGTTGGGATGTTAAAATAGTCCCTTTAATAAACAACAATTATGAGAGAGAGAGAGAGAGAGAGAGAGAGAGAGAGAGAGAGGGGGGGGGGGCAGTTATATGTGAGATTGGTGTCTCCTCCGAGGAAACAGGACGCCTCCTAATCCATTATTGTATGCTTGTTTGAACTGCAAATGCTTACCATTTAGGGAAATATATATTTCCTCTGCTCGGCGGTTCCGACATTGACAGCACCGGTACTAGAAATATATATTTACTATAATACACCATTCCTTATCGTACATGCTTGCTTGCACCACGTTTCATTCGGTTCATACGATTAAAATATACGTATACAGATTTCACATTTCATCTTCGTTTTGACTCACAATATTCCTCTGCTTTCCTTTTAATTATTTGATAACTAGATATGTATATATGTAATTAAGCATGTCCTCATATGCTATGAGTAAACATTTAATCAAAACGTGTAGCATTTTATTTATTTTATTTTATACCCACTACTGACTCATACACTCACATCATTTGGAAGATATATCGATGTTGATATGGTTTAATGTAAAGAAGCACAGGGGCGTCTTAATTGACATAAGAAATTCACACGATAGTCTTTTCTCAGACATTAACGTATCATTAGAATGCAAGGTTGGTTGGTGATATCATCCATGAGTTATGAGTTAAATTTAAGAAAGCCTGTTGTTTTCACTCTATCTTTGCTACTGGTTATTAGAGCCTAAACAATTAACAATTGGACTCCAGTAAAGTTGAATTATTTATGTTTCAATAAAGGATATTTTTTCCAAATCGCGTAATGACCAATCTGACTTTATCGTGAAAGAATACATAATATGAACAAAGACATCGGAGATTTTATAAACCTTATTGGATCATGTGTTTTGGTGTGCCAACTACTGAATTACAGGGACGTAACACAGTTCAATCCCCAAACTAAAATTATGTGGGGTAATCTCTCTTTACATACATCTTTAGTAGGCGTTATCTGTATCTATCTTTGATATTCACTTCCTCGTCTGTTCATATAAATCCTGAAACAAAATACAAGGAAGCTTAGTATTCAGCTACACTGTTCCGTTTCCATCTCTTTTTTGCAGCTTCTGATAACCAGCCATGGCTCATATATCCCTTGTTCTTAGTATAAACAAAGTCCAGAGATGGAGCGATAAGGTGGAAATAATATTTTAAACATAGATTTATGATAATCTCCAGAAAAATGTTGTGATTGATATTCTGAACCAGGGCCGGCTTAAAGGTTTTCCAGGGCCATCAACACTAAAAATATTATGGTGCGCCAACCCCACCCCCAATGTACAACTAAAATATCCCCACCCACCAAACAATTCTAATAGCTAAAGAGGTCAGAAAATGCCAGTGTTGCCATCATTCCAAATTAAAATACTCGCACATGCAGATCGAAATGGTCATATATAAGTCGGCACTGCACTAAACCTTCAGTGCAGTTGTTTGTACGTCTACGAGACCAGAGCCAGTGCACATTATGTTGTCATTAGACTTATGTCAGGGCTGTGAAGCTTCTGGTTAGCACCTTCACTGATTTAGTCTAGTACTTGCACCTTGAGTGTCTTGTAATAAATGCACCTTACTCTACTGTAACAACAGTGGCATAGGTGACTGACTTGCATCTTCCTCGTGCAGTATCATGCATCTTCAGCACCGTTTATCATCTTCCACAATATACGGTGTACTTTCGTGTGGGAAGCTTTCAGTGCACCTTCACTTGTGTATCTCCTGTTTGCACCTTCTGCCACGGTCATGTACAGTTTTTCACGGTCATTTACAGTTTTTCAGTGGTGCAGTTTCTGTATTATTTAAGAAGTTGATCTTAAACGCATCTGGAGAAATCAATCCTTTTTTTACGACACGTAAGAAATACGACATCTAGAACGGTCTCAGAATATTAGAGTTAACCATACAAGGAATTATCCAATTATATCTTTGTAATTTTCTTTACATCAGTGTTGGTTGTGTTTTGTTTAAAAAGTATGTACATTATTGATTTACATATATTAGCAACTGATCACCGCCATAACAATTTTTGTTGTTGTTGTGTTGACAGTTTTATGTTTTCGTTGTCTCTTCTGACCAGACGTAGGAGACCCACAGATATGTAACTGCCATTTGAGTCTGCTCAAAGTAGACCCTAATCGGCATTTACATTATTGATATTACTAAAGTTTTCAATTGTTCGTTTTCTAGCAAATGTATTTCCATTTAAAACCTTTTCATTTCATCTTCTTTACTCAATACTGAATTGCATTACCTCTTTTAATAAGAAGTAGTTATTATAAATAGTTGATCATCAATTTAAATTTTGAATCTTTAAATTAAATTTATCAATATTTGTATCAGTTCCATTGTTTTCGTGTTGACTGTATGTAATAAACACAACTTTGTATCATCACATTTCCGGAATAATCCACCACTATATTGCCCGTGCAATTCAAGTTTTAAACCAATTATATATTTTGTCACAGTGTGTCCCAAATAATCTAGGTAGTCAGATACATTTTAGAAACAGTCTAATCTTTCTTGTGCGTGGTTTTTTAAACTTATTTTACTTGTTCAGATCTTTTCACTTTAATTGCGGTTGATCTTAATACAAAATTATTTCTCTCCATACAATTTAAAACGGTTTTCCTGGTATTATAAACGTATTGACGTAATTTAAGATGGATGTCAGGTTATAATACTCAATTGCAATCACCAAAACGCATTATTTTGATCATTCTCCAACTCACAAATTCTCCGTTTTAATATTTTAGAAAAGTCCGGATTATTATTATGTTGCGCTAAATACAATGTGACTAAATATACTTTATTCTATACAAATAACCAGAATGACACAGTTACCATGGCAGTCTATTTTGGATGGGTGGACTTTAAAATATAAACTATTAGAATACAACAGACTCTTGTATTCGAAACCACAAGGACAAATGACACCACATTTCAGGAATATGAATGCAGTGCAAACAAACCTCTCCCCAAACATTATATCTATTTTTCCACAGAAAATGAAACACACTTGATCGTTTATATTATTAGTTGGTGCTGACAATTTAAAGAATAGATATAGATTATATCATGTAACAGAATTGTTACCGAATGGATGGTGGATTAAATGAACAACACAAACACAATATGTGAAAGAAAATATAAATTTATGAAATAAATTATTAATGAAAAATAATGATGTAACAACACAATAACTCATGCGTTCAACCCACAATTACACTCACAACCATTCACAATACATGAATAAATTAAATATTAATACAAAATAAAACACAGATACAAAGGAATCTCTTGGACTATACACAGATCCAAGGAACCTTTACAAAGGTTATATTACCGCAAGTATAAATTGCGATAACAAATACAAAACATCAAACTATACTATCGCACGTATGGATACCGACAACTAGCACGAACATATACATGTATTTAATCAAGTTGCTAACTGTTATTGAGATTCATACAATCCCTTGAAATACTATTGTGATTTGAAGTAACTATGTAAATATAACAATGTATTCAATTGTACTACAATTGCAACACACACATGTGTCTCGACCCTGTATAACCGTACGATTCACCAACTGTTGAATCTCCGCCCAGTTTACCCGAATACCTAGGGTTGACCAATACTTTTATCGGTCACTTGCCCTTCACGGATCCACCACAGTTATACGTACAGACAGCATACAGCATCTACTAGAACCAACGTTCCCAAATACCTAGATGCCACCCTGGATGTTTACAACTCTAGACAGCTCCGACACTCGGACTTCTAGATTTCCGGATATTTACACGTCACGACAGATGTAGACGGACAGACAATCCGACAAACAGACAGTCAGATACCTCAATTCGATCGCACAATTAAACAGCACAATCACGGCACAATCAATCACATTCAGCTACAATTCAGAGACATTCAGAGACGTTCAGCTACAATTCAGAGATGTTCCGCCACAAATCAGCTACGATATCAAAGACGTTATCAGCTACAATAAAGAAACCAGACTAATAATAGTTGTCTCAAAAAAAAATCTAAACCTTAGATTACGCTATTGCATTTAAAGTCTAATAGTGACTAGTAATTCCAAATATTCCACGTTTAAAATCTGCATTGTAATAAAGGCATCATTATATGAAATGATAAACTGAATAAAATTCACAATAAAACGAAATATAAATTTAACACTCACCCCTTGGCTGGAGATAGTATGACGAGCTATCTTTCCTGTGATAAGATACTTTTGGTCCCGTAATATTTATCATAAATATTCTGCCTTATTTATCCTCAAATAGGTGAGCAGAATTCACGGTAAAATTACCGTGCACCCCGTGAATCTAATGTTCCAGACTTCATGTGATTCGAAGTCTGGCACATGCAAATCGTTACACGCCGCTTACCTTGGAGAAAATCACTTATTCACCCCAGGTAACGCATGTAAGACGAAACAAATAAAATGGTGAAATTAGTTTGTAATTCAAGAAGAAAATAAATTCAATTTTCGCCTAATTCTGTGACATATCGATCTCCAAATGTTGAATTAACAAATGCTACTTGACGCTTAGGTTATTACTTTCAATAGAGATAAAATGTTAATTTAGCATAAAATATTATGAAGTAAAGATGAAGCAAGTAAAACAGATTCATATTCCGACTACAAGATACCAGCTAGTCACACTTCATAATTTATGCATTTTTTTATTGTGTAGCGCACACACACACACACACACACACACACACACACACACACACACTTTCTTGTATATTCTCTAATTTTATAGAAAATGTTACTCTATATATGATGTATACCTACTTAAAATAAACTTAATTCCTCTAAAAAGAGTTGTCCTTATATTGTCAGTCTCTCAAATTATACAACGTGATTTGAAAAATGCATTACCGTATAAGATACAACATAACGATCCTATGTACATACCCATATCATGCACAAGTATCAAAGCTGACGGGATTTTGTTGAAATAACTGAATTTGCAATGGAAGCAATTCAATAAAGACTGAATTTCACGTTTTTAATATTTCTTACACAGTTACGTCCCGTTGTCCGTGGAATTTAATAAACAAAATAACACGATCCCTATCCAATCCAAAATTTAAATTTAAGAAAAAAAAATATTCTTTTCTGTCCACTATGGAGATTTCTAATAAAATCTTGTCAGACATTATTATAAATAATCAGAAACCAGATAGACTATAGTAAACGTTTCGGATTACTGCACTCATCTCAAATAAATAACCACATCACTACCTAATATTGCGCATACACAGTGAATAAGTTGTGCGTTTAAATTACAAATATGCAGCAACCATTACTTTTTGTCCCTCAATGTCCTCTTAATGCTAATAATAATAATAATAATAATAATAATAATAATAATAATAATAATAATAATAATAATAATAATTAATGACAGAATATGAAAAATACAGGCATCAATACATTTGTAGCATTTACATTGTAATTATGAATATGTCAGTGGAAAATATAATGAGAAAAATGATCATAGAATCCTGGTGAATCCACTACATCTGTTACAGAGTGTGTGTAGGGGTTATTATGGTTGATATGAGTGCTCCCAATATATGATTTAAATTATTATAGATGGCCCACCCAGGCTTAGTTTTTGTAGGAAGTGAAATTAGTGATATAGAGATATAATTCTCCGAGCCTCCAGTCAGCAATGCCGACAGTTAAATTAATAAGTACACAAAAGGTGAGATTGAAATAAATAACAATTTAATAAAACTCAATAATCAATGGCAACAAATTTCCCAATCTCTCTTTTTCCTCTCCTTATGATCAAATTCCTTCTCCTCTCCCTCCCGACTTGCTCTAGATCTTTCTCCTCTCGACTTCTCAATACTCATCTTCCCTCTTCACTTTCTCCTCCTCGACTCGTTCATGACTACTTTGCCGACTGTTCTGCCAATCTCACTTCCGTCTCTCTTCTTAGAAACTCGAGATAACTATACCAGAAGTCTGTCCCATAAAAGCTTCCTGTAAAAACACAAGCACGTTAGCATATTTCCATAGCAATCTCGTTTCACGCTAACCAATAATCAATCATCCAATAAAGGCTATTTCAATTTCGATCAGGTTATTGTGCACATCGAAATATCCAAATATTCTTGTATGGTAAACAATGTCTTAATAAAAGCACGGAATCAACTACTTATCATAAAAACATCGATAAATTGCGTCACATGTATGTATATTTGGATATATTTATATATATATATATGTATGTATATGTATGTATGTATGTATGTATATATGTATGTATGTATGTATGTATGTATGTATGTATGTATGCATGTATGCATGTATGCATGTATGTATGTATGTATGTATGTATGTATGTATGTATGTATGTATGTATGTATGTATTCTGTCTGTCTGTCTGTCTGTCTGTCTGTCTGTCTGTATGTATGTATTTATGTATGTATGTATGTATGTGTATATATGTATACATGCATTACAATTATAATGCCGTGATATTCTGCAACAATCGAGCAAATAACTTACTGACATTGTCAAAGCTTTATCTTTCTTAGAATTGTCCATGTTTTCACGCCAGATTACGAGTGGCTTTCTCTGAGTATTGCTTTATAACCTTTCAGTAAGATGTTTAGTCACTCACTGAGCTCATAGCTTCGAAAGTACTAAGATAAATTAGGATTGAAAATGTTGACCACACCATCGCTCAATTCCGACTGGATGTCGATTTTTACTTGTTCATATTCAACTTAGCAGACAATGTCCCTGGCCGTCTGTCAGTGTGGTGAGATTTACGACACCAATAAGAGTCCTCTGTTCTTGAACATAACTTTCAACGTCCACGTGCGACTTTTCACACGCAATGAGCCGGGTTCTCGTACCTTTCAACTATAGCCCTGGAGTCTAACATATATACACGACTTTTAACAATTTCACTATTCTATTGACTGACGCAATCACGGGCAGGGCAACGTGATAGAGGGGTAAATAAAACCAAAATAAAACCAGAATAAAATTAACACATTTTTACATCCCATAGTACATTTACTCTTACTTGACTAAACCGGAAACATAAAGAAGTGTATATTAGCTATGTCACTTTTTTCACTCTCATGTACGAGGGAAATGTGTCCACATATTAGATTTATATAATATATGAAGGCAGATACTGTTTTATATTACTTCTGAATAGTCTAGACTAGTGGTTGGAACCCTATCTTACATAGCGTGCCACCTTTTCCGGATTATTTGCAAAATGTAGGAGTGCGTACCACCTGTAGGAGAGTAATACTGATAAAATCGATAATTTTTGGATGCCGTAGGTTGCCGAACTCTGGTCTTGCCAAGCCGTTATACAATGGTATTGATTTTCAAGAGAAAATGTGTTAATTTGGCATATCTCCATCTTAAGCTCTTGGTACATAAATATGGAAGCTCTGAAATCTGTTCTTCGTACCATCTATTTGCTTTTGGAGTTTTGAGATTTTATTTAAGATTTCTGTGACCACTCTGGTCGACAGACTTTAATTAATTATTAATGATCTCTTCAGACTTGTTGGGGGGGGGGGGGGGGCCGAGTGACCTAGTGGTCTAAATGGCTCACCGTTTTGGATCACTGCCATCTCACGTCTGTCTGCGTTGGTTCGAGTCTCGCGTGCGGCCAATGTGGGTATGCGAGAAAGCTTGGTACTTCTCTTGTTTTTCTTGGGTTCTTTCTCCATCATTTATACCTATAGCCTATATTGTGCCTAAAAATGGAGTTCAACCCTACAACAACAATAACGGCAACAACTCTTCAGGCTTGAATATCGTTGCAATTTTTATCCTTAAATGTCTCACGCCAGCAGGTGTTAAACGAAACCTTTTATTAACTCATATTGAGAAAATTTGTAATATTGTTATTGTTTCAAGTTCAACTCATTGTATACTACTTTATCTTACTAATCTATCTAAAACAAATTCTATAAATTATGAACTAAATACCACTAGGCTCTCTTACGGATTTGTTTGTCATTTATTGATCATATTTAACTTTTTGAGTGAGCTTATGTATTGTCACAACTCTGGGAATTACGAGATAAAAATTTATTTGGCTGATATATTCTAAATATAAGTACTTGACATAAATGTAATCTTTTTTTGTGGAGTTTTCATCTTTAATGCTGGTATATACTATGTGTCCAGTTGCAATTATTGATATGGACTATTAGCATCGTGAGGGAATTATTGATATGGACTATTAGTATCGTGTGGGAATTATTGATATGGACTATTAGTATCATGTGGGAATTATTGATATGAACTATTAGCATCGTGTGGGAATTATTGATATGGACTATTAGTATCGTGTGGGAATTATTGATATAAACTATTAGCATCGTGTGGGAATTATTGATATGTACTATTAGCATAGTGTGGGAATTATTGATATGGACTATTAGCATCGTGTGGAAATTATTAATATGGACTATTAGCATCGTGTGGGAATTATTGATATGGACCTTTAGCATCGTGTGGGAATTATTGATATGGACTATTAGCATCGTGTGGGAATTATTAATATGGACTATTAGCATCGTGTGGGAATTATTGATATGGACTATTAGCATCGAGTGGGAATTATTGATATGGACTATCGTGTGGGATGAAGTCACTGTGAAATTCATTGATTGGTATTGACTCGATTCAGTCAAAGTAGGAACCGTTACAGTAATCCTTTATTTAATTTAGTTCGTCAAGGAAATTATATCGTTTTTAGGTTTCAAAAAATCCTCAACTATATCGCATGCCGAAAATACAGTTATAGATCTTTCAGTATTAAATTATATTGACTTAAGAATTGTATATGGTTAACATATTAGTCAGAGTTATTACAATTTAAAGTTATGTGTCTGACATTGAATATCTACACTTTTTTCACTCTTTAGCTTTTCTCACGAGCTTCTAAAAATTATATAAACCTTCAGGAACTTTATATTTTAGTTGTATTCTTATCGTTCATAGAATTGGTATTTGCTCTTATATATAATTTACCATCTCTGTTATCCACTTGATTTTTCACATATCTTTCTTTTCAATATTGTTCGTTTATATTAAAATTTAACTAGGCTTCTCTGTTATATAATTTGTCGTCCGTTGTTAAGTAAGTAGAATCCTAGCTGTTTTATTACAACTCAGTCGTCATGCCGCTACGCCTTTGTATTCAGTAACTATTTTATTAAAATGATCATGACTTATTTTGCTATCGCTGGATTCTTTATTCATCAATAATATTTAGTTCACTATTAGCAGAGATTAACATCTGATCGGGTATGTTAATTTGTCTCTTAAAGTTGTTCCAACAATCCTTAGCAAAGCTTCATCGAACCTTATAAAATCCAGAGGATAAGAAGTCCTCCAATGCCAACAACTTTTCAACTAGCAGCTAGGACACCCATTTTACCGGAAACACTTGACATATAGATCTCTACAAAGTTAAGATTAACTTGGTTTATTACTGTTTTAAACTCGTTTCTTATACCCCTGTAATGATCAATCTATATAAATCAGTGGTTCTAAACCTCTTTGGGCGGAGACCCATATTAGTGTTGGTAATGTGAAATTATTGAGGTCTATCTAGCGGACCCACTCAAAATAGTATGGGGACCCATTGAACCATTGATATACATTATTATCGTTAATTTGATTATATTCATCAACCAAAAATGAATTCCATGATCGTTAGATAATTTCTCTACCAATTGGAAGTAATAATAACATCACTATATATATATATATATATATATATATATATATATATATATATATATATATATATATATATATATATATATATATATATATATATATATATATATATATATATATATATACAGTGAATGTCTTTAATCTTTTTCTCCATTAGAAAGTTGATCGTAAACTAACTGGAAGCAATTGGACAAACCAATTTTTGAATTATTTCTTCTATATCCATGTTAATTGAGAATTCTAATTTAAAATCAAATATTCTCTTCTAATTATACTCTTACTTTATTTTAGCTGTATTTAATGCCGCTAGGTAAATATTGTTATATATTTGTTGTTTCGCTTGCAATTTATTAATGTATATGTTATTAATCATTCGTTTTGGTCTTTAATCTGCTCTTGTTAAAAAAGTTAAACGACTAGTTATTCTATTAACTTCATAAATTAGTTTACAACATTTATGGAAATGGATGTCATTAATTTATAAGGGCTTAAACCAACCATGGAGTTAGTAGTCTATTCCGTCCGCTGTCGATGTTTTGATTAAAAAAAGATCTCGCACTTCATCGATAAAAGCAATAGCAATAACTACTCTGTCTATAAAAGCAATACATGTTGCTTGAATTGTTGCTGTCATGTGAGTATGTTTCTTAAAGTTAATTATCTCAGGCAATCTCAATTTTGATTCTGCTGTTTTGACATTTTCAATTCTTGTAAAGGTTCCCCAAGGTTCATCTTTGATCGTATCTTTGTTTTAGAAAAGTCTTTTTTGGTGATTTTTGATTGAGGAAATTCAGACGTTATTGGTCTCAACTTTTCTTTCTGAACTGTCCGTATAATTTGGAACGAAGTTACAGTTTTCTGAAGAATAACTACCAACAAACTACCATTTTATTAATTCACCTCTGAATGGTCTTTGTGTTCGCAACCAGCATCACCCCATCCCGTGTACCTATACCATGTTCAGAGATATACAAATGATAAAAAAGCATCATGTATATAATTTATTTTAGACATCTTAGTCATTGTATTCATTAGCTTATCATCATGGATCCTGGACCGCTCCGGTGGCCTAGCAATCGTCCGCCTCGAATGCGAGAGTCATGCCAAAGACTACGCACACATCTTTAAGATGTTAGTGTTAGGACTATTCGGCTTGATGTAAGTATAATGTGAGGTACGTGGGACATCATACTTCGTGTCTGCGGCTTGATTTCCCAGTGCTAGATATCGCTATAAACTGCCACAATGCAGATATCATATACATGAATATTGTTAAAAATCCAACACACACACACACACACATACCCTGTGTCCGTGACACAGCCATCCTTTTCTTTTCGCGCTTCAAACCAAAGAGAAATATCATGCTCTTCGTTTGGTTTTGCTTTCTTTTTTAAAATGCTAGCTGGGTATTAGTCTGATAAATTCCCCCATCTGTGTTGATACTGATGGACGATTTATGGGTGCGATGTCACCTGTTCATTACAATTTGCAATTTTGCTGCATTCAAACCTTTCTGGAAGAAACCCGTGTACACTTTAGACATATTGGTAACAGCCATATCTAGCACGAAATTCTTGGCACATGATTGAGGTTTGTTCTGTTCCACGTGGATTTACAAGTCACCAAACATAAGAGTTGCTGGTGAAGAATTGTTTATATCAGTGGCATGGAATCAGTGGCATGGGATGAAAGTCAGTGTCATAATTTTGCTGCTTATTTTATTTTTAAAAAAGTGTATTGTCACGGGAATAGGGGTATTGGGCAACAGTTACGTACTAAGTGGGGGGTGGAGGCGAAAGGGGAGGACCGCCTGGGGTGACAACCAAGAACGGGTGCCATCGGAACTTGATATCCCGTGTTTCTTGTATTAAATAAAATACAGTATTACCTGATCACTTAATTTTTACTGTCGTGGATATGTCTTATTTCCAATTTGCTTCTGACAATACTGTACTGTTTAAAAACTTGCTTGCAACATAATATCTTTTTCTCTGAGTTTAAAGTTTAAAATTATTAATGGGGTTCTTAAGAAAGGATCAACCTCGGTTGCATAATATTTTTGGAAAGGCCTTGGTTAGCAGATTTCTTAACGTGACTTGCCTGGCCAAGTTCAATGATATATATTTGTTCACAAAAATGGGTTAATGTTCATAGGGTGAAAATCTCTGGCCTAGCGATTCTCATACGATGCTTTGGGTTAGTGTTCATAGGGCGAAATTCTTTGGCCTAGCGATTCTCATACGATGCTTTGGGTTAGTGTAGAAGAAATTATATGACTTAGCGATGCTTATACAATGTTTCGGGTTAATGTTCATAGGGCGAAATTCTCTGCTATAGCAATTCTTATTCAATACTTTGAGTTAGTGTTCATAGGGATATATTCTATGGCCCAGCGATTCTCATTTCTTATACAATGCTTTGGGTTAGTGTTCATAGGGCGAAATTATTTGGCCTAGCGATTCTCATATAATGTTGAAATAAAGTGGCTGAGGATTTTCCATAAAACAATAGGAAACGTGTTTTAAGGTTTTCTTGACAAAATGAAAAGGGTAGTTGGTCACAAGATAGTTTATAAGTTTAACCAGTTGAACCTGTTTAAAGTGGATATTAAAGGTTTAGGAGCCAAGTAAATATAAATCAATTTTTTAGACAATATGAACGAGTCTAATGCAAATTGATAAATGCTTTTAAACAATGCATTTGATCATTTATATTGATGAACAACTTGCCTACTCCTATTGATGCAAGCAGATTTATTTATTTTTGAATAATTTTTTTCATCACAATTGCATTAGTAGTGTTATTTGGAGGATTTCAGATTGCATTACTGATTAGGGTTTATCCCGCCAGATCCTATGATGTTTCCTATTTCTCAAACGTCCATCCATCTGTGACTTATCCAAGTATGCTTTGAAACAAGTACCCATGGGCGGTTGAAGTCTGAAACCACTCTTGTTAAAGGTATCAAAGCAACATCGCCGATATCTGCGTTGGACGTTTGCAGTTTTTGTAGTTCTATCCTGAAAACACATTTGAATCGACTCCAAAGAGAACATGGTTGTTCAGTTATGTCAAATCGGCTTAACCTGCACACCTGGACAGATTCACATCAGCACCGCGTCGGGTTGATGTCAATATACATTTTCTCATGCTTCAAGAACAATCAGAAAGCGCGTACGGGGTCGGTGAACGGGCTTTACTTCTCGCGAGTGTATAAGGTGCTTCATTAAGTTGCCCAGATCGATTAGGGTTTGACATGGCAGAGTTTAATAAAAGAGCGCCCTTCTCTAAAACCTCGAAAATGTTTAGAGGCTAATCTACTATGTAAATGATCGACGACTTCACGTAGCAGTTCAAGTCCGTACGAGTCTAAATATGAAAGATGTCGAGGAGTTATGGTGTATGCGACCCAGTGTGCTCCAGGTCCAAAATTTTGGTTTCCCACCTGTGGAAGATCATTGGCACGTGTTCATACCACATAGAGAAATATACGCAATGCTTGACTAATTTTGCTAGTAAATTGAAAGTGGTCATTGGACGTCCGAGAAGCTTCAGTTTCTTGACTGTCAACAGCAAGTCTACAAAACAAAATCGTTGCCCGAGTGTATTGAGTGATTAGTCTCGGGTAGACGAAGACCTTGGCCTAAGGAGATTTTTCCCAGTCATCCCGGGAAATCGAAGATCATTTCGTTTTATTATGTGGCCTACAACCGTCTTCATTAAATCCAACCCGGATGCAGTTTCAGCAACCAAACGAAGCTGCTTTTGCAACCGCGAGATCCGCAAGCCATCACATAAGCTGCAATTGCTGCGGTAAATGGAAATATCCCACCACTACTTTGGATTCTCATTAACTCCGACGACATCAATACCTATATTGTTACTGAGATGCTCTTCTGTTTGTACTCCTGAACATGATTTATTTGTGCGTAAGGACATTTTACTTTGCCGGACATTCATTGTGACTTTCATCTCATTTCTTATTGCTCATTTTATTTTCGCATGCATTTTTTCACGACGAGGATTACAGCAATTCATTTGTAAATAATGACGCGATACTGAGACGTGCATACAAGTGATTATCAACAACAGGCTGCTTGTACAGATCCACGTGTTCAAAAGTAAAGTAATAAATCGGAAAACAAATTGAAGATGTTCAAGTAAATTTGCAAACTCTTGTCGTTGTCATGATCCTTGCTCATGTACTGCAATAGTTTGATACATGCATGTGCAACATTATTGTTTGCGAAGTCAAGCAAATTTAATTTGAAATAATAACATCGCACTGCAGCTATGTTAGTCATTCACCCGAACTATATTTTCAAACGCCACAGAAACGTGTATTAGTGCGTTCATACCTTGTTGGATAGTTATTTGCCAGAAGAACAGCTGAATGAAAGTTTCTATCTAATTTGTGTTGAGCGTGAAAGACAATAGGACTGACGTGCCTCAGGATCCCGTAGATGACAACATATGTATATCCACAGTCTAAGGGGTTGTCACAGTCAGCCCCAATATTAATTTCTGCAACTTAATTTTAGCAGCAGTGTCCCCGGCTTCACGCCAGATTTCGTATATGCTGGTGCCATTTCGACATAATTTGATTGTGTTTGGCTCTGAAAAATATCATTGTGAACACCACAAGAACACCAGCATATATAACGGAAAGAAATCCAAGGTGGAAATTTGGGTTTGAACTTTGTATAGCTAGCGACGAACATCAGATCTAGCGGTAATATTAGAGTTTTATGCGTTCAAAAGCAAGTTACTCAAGCTGATATGAGATATACGAGATCTCGCGAAATCGTCGCTTAATCTGGTGAGTTCGAGAATCGTAGTAGTGACTTCGATGTTGTACAAACATGCCTAGATTTATTTTCCATCGAATTAATAATGTGTGGTCTGAACACGCAATTATGTCGTTTTTTGACAAATCTAGGCTTGGCACTGCCAGGGTAAATGCCATTGTTATTTTGTATACGTTCCAACCGATGTCCATGAAGGCATCACACTAAAGAAACAAATTCCTGGATGTGTCCGGCACTTGTAATACCTCTTATGTTTATCATTGGGGAGCATATCTATGCTTGCATAATACTACAAATATCGTTTACTGTTATCTGGCAAACACAGATGTGTATAATGGCAAAGGCGGGATCGCAAACGTCTCTGAGTTTTGTTATTTTGAAACCGAATTTTGACTAATACATTACTTGTTTTGTCTAATACTTTTTGTGAGATTGCATTGCCCTCAAGTCCCACCCACATCTGTATTCTGCTTCTCATTGCCAATTTTGTAATCATCGAATCGGTATTGGTTTGTATCAGATGTTCGTGAGCTGCTTCATTAACGATTGTACCGACCGGGGCTGATATTGTTGCTGTTGATGCCGCCTTTGATTGTCGAGTTACCAATCATTTTAGCCTATCTGAAAACGGCTGAACGTCTGCAATCAGACAGAGTTTTCAACCGATCCACTGAAGCGCTTTTGATGCTCTCAACGGCTCGCATTGCAATGTTGCTTAGCAATTATTTCAGCGCGAGAGGTCTGGAAGAATCACCTAGACCATTTCTGTAATATGATACGTAAATGGGTTCTCTGGCGATCATAACACGAATGGAGTGTCAAACATAAACATAAATCCGTCAATGTATTAAATATCCTGTCAATATTTAATATACAGTTGTGTCGTCAAAGTCAAAGGCTGTCTGCGGAGGTCTAACATGTGTTCATTCTGGTCCACGAGAGAGAAACAATGGCAATGGACGAGGATTGTTATGCTGAATATACAACGATGTCTTCGGAGTAATCAAGAGCAGATCACCCGGGATGCATTAGTTGAGAACCCGAACAATATACAACACTGCGATTCTTGCGTCGTCTAGGTTGCGGACCTATGACTCCTACTGATGGCGTCACAGGTTAGATTAAAAAAAATCGTTAGAAGATCCTGACAATGTCATGCGCGTTATTGTCTCCGGACGCTTGGTTCTAAGCATACCATTCTTTTTCGCTTAAGAATTTCTTTAATAATTTCCAGTCAACCAATAACCATTCTCATCGACGACAGGTTCTTCAAACGCGTTCTTAGCTGATTCAATATAAACAGTCCAAGCTGAGTGTGGGCACGTGTTCGTGTAAGAAGAGTTTAGAGTTCGCGTCAGTCAGCACAGAAATCCTTTGTCGACTCTCTTAATTGGGTCAATATCAAACCCTTGGAAACTGTAACATTCTAAGCAGCTCCGTAGTCTGCTGAGAGCACAATCAGGTTACGAGCGTTGAAGCCGCCCCTTCCCCCCCCCCCAAAAAAATAAACCTCCCAAAAAAATAAAACAAAAACAACAACAACAATGTCGTGGTTGGATATTAGGGCAATGGTAATAAACATGCAACGATGCTAGTGCGGTCTCGAATGTTCGGAACTCTTCCCCGGAAATCGGCGTCAGAAAAACCACGTACAATTCCCGATTCGTTGAGTAGCTCTATATATAATTATAATAATCGATGTACCTCTCTGTATTCTACTTTCAGCGACAAGCTGCATCGCAGCACTGATTATTTTTAAGATACAAAGTACACAACGGAACAACCTCAGAACTCATAATCGGTTCTACACAAACGAAATTGGTCATAAACATCATCGATGTTTGGGCATTAATAGGCGAAATGTGTTTGAGTCTATGATGTCGGTAGTGAGTAAAAGCTGATAAAATGATGTGGTTTTGAAGATTGCTTATGATTTCTGGTGCGTTGTCTCCGGCCAGAAGAGAGCCCACAATATATTGCAAGTGATCGTGAACCTGATGGTCTATGGTCTGCGATCATGGAATTAATGATAGGCAGATGTTTCTCCTTTGTGATAGCTTCACCTTTTCTTGCAGATATAAGATGTTGAGTTTGATGGTGTTTTAGTGTCACCGAAGTAATCACGGATACGTTGCAGATGTTCCCAGGCAGGTCTGTGGTGTCGGTTATCAGTCTCATCTATTATAGCATCGTTGGCAGTTTTTAGCACTTTTCAAGTTTTTCCTAGCTTTTAGATTGCTTCACATTTTCGTGTTTAAACTACCACGAGAATTGCGCGGTCCACAGCCCAAGTCGATCGTAAGGAAACCAAACGGTTCTAGGGTGAACATATTGAAAAACTCATCATACGAAGCGTTGATGGGGAAGAGAAAGCCTAGTATCATTGGCTACTAAATAAAACAAATATTGATTTTGTGAACCACGTCCGGATTACTCCAAGTCTACCTTTGAAGTAATATATGCGATCGCCATTGCTGTCGTATTAGTACATATGTTTGCCGACATCAATATGCGCTGGATCTATTCACATAAACTCGACTATGGACAGTGCTCAATAATATCATTTTTTTTCATAATTGAAATCCCGTTCCGAATACAACGTTCCGATGCCGGTAAACAGTTCCACTTTCATTTTAGCTTTCGAAAGCAGTGAATCCAAAGCCATTCCAGGCAACGAAAAGTAATGCGCAGGTTTGATCTTGTACACACACGCATAGCAGCATCGTGGAAAGCTATAAACACATCCTGAGCGCAAACACATCTCTGTACAGGTATACAGCATCGTAGTCACCGAGATTTCGACAACCAACACGGACCAAACACTGTACACGTACGCGTAGTCGTGGCAGAAATTCGTTCGAGAAAGAACGAGGAATAGAAGGCCTAAGTCGGTAGTAACAGTTTCAGAAACGTCTACTAATAGCTTGTTTCCTAATTGGTTTGCTCGTTAGCAGCTTGAGCCTAGAATTAAAAAACTAACTTCAGCGAGTTACTAAACTGCAGATGGCCTAATACAAACGTCATGCTGTTTTGAAATATGTCAGTTATATAGTGTAAGATTCCAGTTATGAGTATATATATATATATATATATATATATATATATATATATATATATATATATATATATATATATATATATATATATATATATATATATATATATTATTGAAAAAGTGTTTTGTATGACTCGGCTGTGGTTAGATCCCCGCGACCTTCCACATCAGAGGCGGACTCTCTAACCAATAGGCCACCGGAGCATGTAATTAATTGCAAAACAATGTCCATGTAAATACTTATTGGTTACTGAATTTGTATGGGAAAACATGAACGAGATTTTCAGATACAAATACTGCAAGACCTTGGTAGTGCATTATTTCGATTCGACAACAGTAGTTCATATTTTACCATACAAATGCAGTACCTCTTATCATATGCCCATTTTCTTATTTTACCTAAGGCTTAATTATGTAAACAAAAATACACTACAAGAAGCAAAGTAACTGAATGCATGTCTATTCCAACCAAAGTAAGCAAGAGCAGATTCATCATTACACAGCAACAATAGTATTAGTGCGCACATAACTTCTCCCAGACGAAAATGGCGTTTTGGTCTTCGTATAATTAAAATTTGACCTCATATTGTAAATTAATTCGCATTGAAAAAACGTTTCCATTTGATATGGAATGAATAGATCATGGTATCTTTTTCGTTTCTATGAAACTGCGTGATTATGGACTTGATTTACCGGTGCCAATTCTCATAAAGTTCGTCGGATTTCAGCGGCGATGCAGCATTTTGTTGACATCTGTAAATGTCTTTCTGTTCTGTCATTGAATGTTTGAAATCATAATGTAGGGAAAATATGAAGTCTTTGAATTGCAATTATCAAAATACGTTATGGAATATAATGCTCCAACGTTTAATTTCGTCCAAAACAAGTAGAATTCTTCACTGGTGTTAGAATGATTCGTATAAATTTATTCTCATTTAAAAACCATAAGATTTCTCCCGATTTAACGCGGAATGGGAGCTGTCAAAATACATGTAACTCTTGAAAGTTGTCATGTCAGAACACGCGTACGACGTAATTATTAATTGATAACGATAGCATTGCAATTTTGCTCACAAAAATTTTTACATTCATCTGAACACAAATTTCTAGGATTTACATGTATCAATTTGAATAGTGTAAATATGGTACATAGAGGTTGGGTGGTTGTGTAGGGCTGATAGGGGTTGCCTTAGTATTTTAACGCTTTCCTGTTCTTTGTGTTAAGATTTTCAATAGGCATTTGCGTTATCTTTCTACGCTTATCTTTAAATTCTCTTTGTGGTTTATGTCAATCAAACATAGAGGTTAGGCGGTACTTTTATTCCCGGATTTTCACATATGCCTGTTCCTTGTTTATTAAATGATCATACAAGTAATATTGCCGATGACACAAGGCAGATATGAATTAAACAGTTGAAGGTGATTTATTGTTGCCTGCGTCTCGGAGAATCAATGATTTTCCTATCTCTGGTCTTTCACTAATAAATTACTACTGTTAACAGAACACAATAATGTAGAATTCTACACAGAATATATATATATATATATATATATGTCACAGAATGAGGCGAAAATTGAATCTTTTTCTTCTTGAATTACAAACTAATTTCACCATTTTTTTTGTTTCGTCGTACATGCGTTACCTGGGGTGAATAAGTGTTTTTTTTCCTAGGTAAGCGGCGTGTTACGATTTGAATGTGCCTGACTTCGAATCACTTGAAGTCGGGAACATTAGAATCACGGGGTGCACGGTAATTTTGCCGTGAATTCTGCTCACCTATTTGAGGTTATATATGGCAGAATATTTCTGATAATAATTACGGGTTCAAAAGTATCTTATCACAGGAAAGATAGCTCGTCATTCTATCTCCAGCCAAAGGGGTGAGTGTTAAATTTATATTTCGTTTTATTGTGAATTTTACTCAGTTTATCATTTCATATATTGATGCCTTTATTACAATGCAGATTTAAAGCGTGGAATATTTGGAATTACTAGTCACTATTAGACTTTAAATGCAATAGCGTAATCTAAGTTGTAGATTGTTTTAGAAATAAACTATTATTTGTTTGGTCTCTTTATTGTAGCTGATTTGTTGCGGAACATCTCTGATATTGTAGCTGAACGTCTCTCATTTGTAGCTGAACGTCTCTGATTTGTTGCGGAACGTCTCTGATATTGTAGCGGAACGTCTCTGAATGTCTCTAAACTGTAGCTGAATGTCTCTGGATGTCTCTGAATTATAGTTGAATGTGATTGATTGTTCCGTGATTGTGCTGTTTAATTGTGTGATCGAATTGAGGTATCTGATTGTCTGTATGTCGGATTGTCTGTCCGTCTACATCTGTCGTGATGTGTAAATATCCTGAAATTTAGAAGTCCGAGTGTCGGAGCTGTCTAGAGGTGTAAACATCCGGGGTGGCATCTAGGTATTTGGGAACGTTGGTCCTAGTAGATGCTGTATGCTGTCTGTACTTATAACTGTGGTGAATCCGTGAAGGGCAAGTGACCGATAAAAGTATTGGGTCGACCCTAGGTATTCGGAGTATCGGGGCGGCGATTCACTAGTGTGTGAATCGTACGGTTATACAGGGTCGAGACACACGTGTGTGCTGCAATTGTAGTACAATTGAATACATTGTTATATTTACATGGTTACTTAAAATCACAGTAGTATTTCAAGGGATTACATGAATCTCAATAAAAGTTAGCAACATGATTAAATACATGTATATGTTCGTGCTAGTTGTCGCAATCCATACGTGCGATAGTATAGTTTGATGTTTGTATTTATTATCGCAATGTATACTTGCGTTAATATAACTTTTCTAAAGGTTCCTTGGATCTGTGTATAGTCCAAGAGATTCCTTGTATCTGTGTTTATTTTGTATTAATATTTAATTTATTTTTGAATTGTGAATAGTTGTGTAGCGTGATTGTGGGGGAATGCATGAGCTATTGTGTTGATACATCATTATTTTTCATTAATAATTTATTTCATAAATTTACATTATCTTTCACACTGTGTTTGTGTTGTTCATTTAATCCACCATTCACTCGGTAACAATTCTATTACAATATATATATATATATATATATATATATATATATATATATATATATATATATATATATATATATATATATATATATATATATATATATATATATATATATAATGATGTACCACGAACTGTATTATTTTTTCGTACAAGGAAACGAGACTTGCCGAGATTCCTTTTAACAAAAAAAATTGTATTTAACGAGTCTGATTTGTTTTATTTGTTCGATAAGGATTTTTAATGGCGCTTTAACAATTTTTCAGTCATATTGCTACGAGGTCTGTAGTCTGGCAGTTTACAGTGATGTCTAGAAATGGGGCATCATGCCGCAGACATATAGCATGACGTCCCACCCAGTCACATTATCCTGACCCCAGGCCGACCAGTTCTAACACTAACCTCTTAATGATGAGAGCCAACCGAGGCAGCTGCTAGTACCATTTTTTCAAATCTTTGGTATGACTCGGCCGGGGGATTGCACCCAAGATCTCCCGTTGCTGTATTCTTAATTAGATGGCTATTTCTAGGGTATCCTATGATCACACAAAATTATACAAGCGATATAATAGCATAATATACAGAGTTTATCTGTACAAGAACAACTGTGTTGATCTGACTTCATGCAATAAATTGGTTCTCAACCTTCAAGCATGGCCCTATAAGCGATCATGGGCGCTGAGAAATGAAAAACCCAGACCTTTCCTAGTTCTTGTTCAAACAATATTTCTTTAATAAAATTAAAAAGTGTTGATTTATCCCCGGTTGCCAATAATCACGAAGTGGTTGTCCCCCTTTCACTATATCATTAACGTTGAAAATAAGGGCAGTTTTTCTTTGCTCTCCTTTTGGTCAACATAAGCAGCGATTACGATTTTGCTATAGGTGATTCTATAGGTAGAACGTATTACTAGCATATAGTTTGCACAAGATGGAGATTTGCCATTCAAATGCTGAGACCATATACGGAAGCAGTAGTCAGTTGTTGTTGTTGTTAATGTTGTTGTTGTGGTGTTCAACGCCATTTTTCAGCGCACGATAGGCTACACATGGCGGAAACTATAAATGGTGGAGGAAGAACCCGGGAAAATCAAAGGAAAGAACCCCCGACCCACGAGAAGCTATTGGCACACTTTCTCACATACCAACATTTGCTGAATCTGAGACTCAAACTTACACAGACAGAGGTGAGATGGCAGTGATCCGTAACGGGGAGCGCTTTAGACCACTCGGGGACTCGGGACCCCGCCCCCCCCCCCCAATAGTCAGATTTGATTATGTATCTTGTATCAAACTCAGAACATGTTCCATGGTAAGCATTCTAATCTAGAAACGTATACAGGGAAGTAGAAATTGCATTATAGTCTAGAAAAGTATACAGACAAGTAGAAATAGCATTCTAATCGAGAAAAGTATAATTTACTTTAATTTATTGTCTGTTAGAAATGACAAAACTAGTATCGTCTTGGAGTTATACCAACGTGTAATAATACAGAGCAATACCAACGTGTAATACTACAGAGCAGGAGAGTGTCAGCACATCATAACTGAAACCAGTATATCAATTTAAAGTACCAAATCAGTAGGAGGTATACGGGACCTTAACACATTGATGAAATGACATAATGGATGGTCTCGTAACCTTGATTGAAATTTGAAACAGATTGATTTCCGGGGAAGTAATACAGACTGAATATCCAAATTAACAGGGTATTGGGGTGATCTTTTCTTTACTGGTAACATAGCTACGTTACTTCGACATGCGTAATGTTTGTCTACCTTTGTGTGATATTTACTTCCTCGTTTATTAATGTATCATTTCTTGAATAAAATACATCGCAACCTGCTGCAATGTTTGATCTGGATAACTAGGAGAAATGTCCTTTCAAGATGCTACAATGGTACGTTGAAATTTTTTGTCATTTTAAAACCATCACATTTTCCCTGTTTTAATATGGAAGAGGATGGGTCTCACAGAGTGGCATGATAAATTACATGCATCTCTTGAAAGCTGTCGTCTGAGAACATGTGTATCGGTAGAGATTTCCCACACTAGCGTTGATAGTAATTCATAGTGGTATAATTTTGCTACTTGATTAATTTAGGTTTCTTTCAGGTCACGTGCTAAAATGCTTGTGAATACGCATTGCCAGCATTACACATATGAATCGGATTGGTGCGAATATTCTACACAGATGGGTGGGTGTATATGCTTATAAGTGGCAACCTTGGTCAGTCTGTTTTATTACCCTTTCGTATTATTTTTGTTTGGATTATTATTATGCATATCTTTACCTTTCAACAGTGATCTTCCACTTAATGTTGTTTAGATGAGATACAAGCTTTTAGTTTTTTTTTATTATTACTGATTATCTCAATAACGTGACTGTTTCTAGGGTGTCCAACGGTCACACAAAATTATACTGGCGATATAATGGCATCATATATCCAGTTTATCTGTACAAGAGAAAAAGTGTTAATATGACCTCATGCAAAGCATTTTTTCTCAACCTTCAAACATGGCCGTAAAAGCGCTCACAGGTAAAGAGGAATTAAAAGCCCGGTCCTTTCCTACTTCTTGTTCAAACACGATTTTTATTTATTTTTATTTAACTAGGAGAAATGTCCTTTTAAGATGCTACAATGGTACGTTAAAATTTCTTGTCATTTTAAAACCATCACATTTTCCCCGTTTTAATATGGAAGAGGATGGGTCTCAAAGAGTGACATGTTAAATTACATGCATCTCTTGAAAGCTGTCGCCCAAGAACATGTGTATCGGTAGAGATTTCCCACACGAGCGTTGACATTAATTTATGGTGCTATTATTTTGCTATTTGATTAAGGTTAGATTTCTTTCAGATCATGTGCTGAAATTCTTGTGAATACGAATTGCCAGCATTACACATATGAATCGGATTGGTGCGAATATGGTACATAGAAGGTGGGTGGGTGTATATGCTTATAAGGGGCAACCTTGGTCAATCTGTCTTATGACGCTTTCGTATTATTTTTGTTTGAATTATCATTATGCATTGCTTTTTCTTTCAACAGTGAATTTCACTTCATGTTGCTTAGATGCGGCATATGTACACGCTTTTGGGTCTGTCTTTTGTATCTGGATTTTTTAAATAAGATGGCTGTTTCTAGGGTGTCCAATGATCACACAAAATTATACTGGTGATATAAGGGCATCATATACACAGTTTATCTGTACAAGAAAAACAGTGTTCATATGACTTCATGCCATGCACTGGTTCGCAACCTTCAAGCATGGCCGTATAAGCGATAAAAAATGTCTCTGAGGAATGAAAAAAGGCATTTCCTAGTTCTTGTTCAAACAATATTTCTTTAAATAAATTAAAACGTGTTTATTTATCCCCGGCTGCCAATAATCATGATATTGTTATCCCTCTGTCACAATATCATTAGCATTTAATAAAAGGCAGTTTTTCTTTACTATCATATGGGTCAACATAAGAAGCGATTAAGAATTTGCTATTGGTGATACTAGAGGGAGAATGTATTACTAGTATGTATTTTACACAAGATAGGGATTTACAATTCTATACTGAGACAATATAGAGACGCACTAGTCATATTAGATTTTTTATCTTGAATCAAACTCAGAACATATCCCATGCTAATCATCCTGTGCTAAATAAGAATACTGAGAAGTAGAAATAGCATTATAATCTACAGATGTATACGGACGAGTACAAATAGCATTTTACCTAGAAAAGTAATGAACGCTATCCAATCGCCACCTGCCTCATGTTAGTATTTTAATCTAGATAAGTACAGGTAAAGGTGTCCTATGGCCTCATGTCCCAAAGTAAGCATTCTGAAAGAGTGCAGCTAATGCTACCCTATGTTGTTTAGATAAGGCCAATATTTTAATTACTGATTATCTTAATAAGATTGGTTTTTCTAGGGTGTTCAATGACCAGACAAAATTATACTGGCGATAGAATGGCATAATATATACAGTTTATCTGTACAAGCAAAACTGTTAATATGACCTCATGCAATGCAATGGTTCTCAACCTTCAAGTATGGTCCTATAAGCAATCACGGTCGCTGGGCAATGAAAAACCTGGATATTTCAAACAATATTTCTTTACTAAAATTAAAAGTGTTCATTTATCCACGGTTGCCAATAATCATGAAATGGTTGTCCCCCTTTCACTATATCATCAACGTTAAATATAAGGGCAGTTTTTCTTTGCTCTCCTTTAGGTAAACATAAGCAGCGATTACGATTTTGCTATAGGTGATACTATAGGTAGAACGTATTACTAGCATGTGGTTTGCACAAGATGGAGATTTGCCATTCAAACGCTGAGACCATATACGGACGCAGTAGTCAGTTGTTGTTGTTGTTAATGTTGTTGTTGTGGTGTTCAACGCCATTTTTCAGCGCACGATAGGCTATACATGGCGGAAACTATAAATGGTGGAGGAAGAACCCGGGAAAATCAATTTTATTATTATATATTATTATCGTATTATTTTTGTTTGGATTATCATTATGCATAGCTTTATCTTTCAACAGTGATCTTCCACTTAATGTTGTTTAGATGAGATACAAGCTTTTAGTTTTTGTTATTACTGAATATCTCAATAACGTGGCTGTTTCTAGGGTGTCCAACGGTAACACAAAATTATACTGGCGATATAATGGCATCATATATCCAGTTTATCTGTACAAGAGAAAAAGTGTTAATATGACCTCATGCAAAGCCTTGGTTCTCAACCTTCAAACATGGCCGTATGAGCGCTCACGGGTAATGAGAAATTAAAAGCCCGGGTTTTTCCTACTTCTTGTTCAAACAATTTTTTGATTTATCTCCGGCTTCCAATAATTATGAAATGGTTGTACCCATTTCACTAAATCATTAGCGATAAATAAAAGGTAGTTTTTATTCACTATCATATGGGTCAACAGAAGCAGCGATTAAGATTTTGCTATTGGTCATACTATAGGGAGAACGTATTAACAGTATGTATTTTGCCCAAGATAGGGATTTGCCATTCAAATGCTGAGACCATATACGGAAGCAGTAGTCAGTTGTTGTTGTTGTTAATGTTGTTGTTGTGGTGTTCAACGCCATTTTTCAGCGCACGATAGGCTATACATGGCGGAAACTATAAATGGTGGAGGAAGAACCCGGGAAAATCAAAGGAAAGAACCTCCGACCCACGAGAAGCTATTGGCATACTTTCTCACATACCAACATTTGCTGAATCTGAGACTCAAACTCACACAGACAGAAGTGAGATGGGAGTGATCCGTAACGGGGAGAGCTATAGACCACTCGGCCACTCGGGACCCCGCCTCCCCCCCCCCCCCCCGAAGTATTCAGATTTGATCATGTATCTTGTATCAAACTCAGAACATGTTCCATGGTAAGCATTCTAATCTAGAAAAGTATTCAGGGAAGTAGAAATAGCATTATAATCTAGAAAGGTATACAGACAAGTAGAAATAGCATTCTAATCGAGAAAAGTATAATTTACTTTTATTTATTGTCTGTTAGAAATGATAAAACTAGTATCGTTTTGGATTTATACCAACGCGTAATACTACAGAGCAGGAGAGTGTCAGTACATCATAACTGAAACCAGTGTATCAATTTAAAGTACCAAATCAGTAGGAGGTATAAGGGACCTTAACACATTGATGAAATGACATAATGGATGGTCTCGTAACCTTGATTGAAATTTGAAACATATTGATTTCCGGGGAAGTAATACAGACTGAATATCCAAACTAACAGGGTATCGGGGTGATCTTTTCTTTACTGGTAACATAGCTACGTTACTTCGACATGCGTAATGTTTGTCTACCTTTGTGTGATATTTACTTCCTCGTTTATTAATGTATCATTCCTTGAATAAAATACATCGCAACCGGCTCCAATGTTTGATCTGGAAAACTAGGAGAAATGTCTTTTTAAGATGCTACAATGGTACGTTAAAATTTCTTGTCATTTTAAAACCATCACATTTTCCCCGTTTTAATATGGAAGAGGATGGGTCTCACAGAGTGGCATGATAAATTACATGCATCTCTTGAAAGCTGTCGTCTGAGAACATGTGTATCGGTAGAGATTTCCCACACTAGCGTTGATAGTAATTTATAGTGGTATAATTTTGCTACTTGATTAAGTTTAGGTTTCTTTCAGGTCACGTGCTGAAATGCTTGTGAATACGAATTGCCAGCATTTCACATATGAATCGGATTGGTGCGAATATGCTACATAGATGGGTGGGTGTATATGCTTATAAGTGGCAACCTTGGTCAGTCTGTCTTATTACCCTTTCGTATTATTTTTGTTTTGATTATCATTATCCATACCTTTATCTTTCAACAGTGATCTTCCACTTAATGTTATTTAGATGAGATACAAGCTTTTAGTTTTTGTTATTACTGATTATCTCAATAACGTGTCTGTTTCTAGGGTGTCCAACGGTCTCACAAAATTATACTGGCGATATAATGGCATCATATATCCAGTTTATCTGTACAAGAGAAAAAGTGTTAATATGACCTCATGCAAAGCATTGGTTCTCAACCTTCAAACATGACCGTATAAGAGCACACGGGTAATGAGGAATTAAAAGCCCGGGCCTTTCCTACTTCTTGTTCAAACAATGTTTTGATTTATCGCCGGCTTCCAATTATTATGAAATGGTTGTACCCATTTCACTAAATCATTAGCGATAGATAAAATGTAGTTTTTTTTCACTATCATATGGGTAAACAGAAGCAGCGATTAAGATTTTGCTATTGGTCATACTATAGGAAGAACGTATTAACAGTATGTATTTTGCCCAAGATAGGGATTTGCCATTCAAATGCTGAGACCATATATGGATGCAGTAGTCAGATTTGATTGTTCATCTTTGATCAAGCTCACAATATGTCCCATGGTAAGCAATCTAATCAAGAAAAGTATACAGAGAAGTAGAATAACATTCTAATCTAAAAACGTATTCATATAGTTTGAAATAGCATTCTAATCTAGACAAACATACAGAGAAGAAGAAATACAATTCTAATCTTGAAATGTATACTGACAAGTAGAAATAGTATTCAAATGTAGAAAAGTAGTGAACGTTATGCTATAGCCACCCGTCCCATGTTAGTATTTTAATCTAGATAAGTGCAGCTAATGGTGTCATATGGCCTCATGTCCCAAGGTAAGCATTATGAAAGAGTGCAGCTACTGCTACCATATCGCCACAGGTCCACATTATTGGACAATTATTTAAATGATCATACACATATGACAGGTCAAAATCGTATATTCTTCGTGGTATCTAGCACGAAAATATATTTGCGGCAGGGTGAAGCATTTATCATACCTGACAAAGGAAACTAAAATTGCATATTGTAATTTGTGCCAGGTCATTAATCTATTTAAGTTTCTCAATTCGGTATAATTTACTTTTATTTATTGTCTATTAGAAAAGATAAAACTAGTATCGTCTTGTATTTATAATATGTTGTAATACTACAGAGCAGATGGATGTTAATACATCATAACCAAAACCAGTGTATCAGTTAAATGTACCGAATCAGTAGGAGGTACAACTGACATTAAAACATTGATGAAATGACGTAAAGGATGGTATAGTAACCTTGATTGAAATTTGAAACATATTGAATTCCGGGGAAGTAATACAGACTGAATATCCAAACTAACATGGTATCGGGTTGATCTTTTCTTTACTGGTTACATAGCTACGTTACTTTGACATGCGTAATGTTTGTCTACCTTTGTGTGGTATTTACTTCCTCGTCTATTAACATGTCATTGCTGGAACAAAATACATCGCAACCTGCTCCAATGTTTGATCTGGAAAACTAGGAGAAATGTCCTTTTAAGATTCTACAATGGTACGTAGAAATGTATTGTCATTTTAAAACCATAACATTTCCCCCGTTTTAATATGGAAGAGGATGGGTCTCAAAGTGTGGCATGTTAAATTACATGTATCTCTTGAAAGCTGTCGCCCAAGAACATGTGTATCGGTAGAGATTTCCCACACGAGCGTTGACATTAATTTATGGTGCTATTATTTTGCTATTTGATTAAGGTTAGGTTTCTTTCAGGTCACGTGCTGAAATGCTTGTGAATACGAATTGCCAGCATTACACATATGAATCAATCTATCTTAAGACTCTTTAGTATTATTTTGCTTGGATTATTATTATGCATTGCTTTTCTTTCAACAGTGATCTTCCACTTCATGTTGCTTAGATGCGGCATATGTACACGCTTTTGGGTCTGTCTTTTGTATCTGGAATTTTTAAATAAGATGGCTGTTTCTAGGGTGTCCAATGCTCACACATAATTATACTGGTGATATAAGGGCATCATATACACAGTTTATCTGTACAAGAAAAACAGTGTTCATATGACTTCATGCCATGCACTGGTTCGCAACCTTCAAGCATTGACCGTATAAGCGATAAAAAATGGCTCTGAGGAATGAAAAACGGGCATTTCCTAGTTCTTGTTCAAACAATATTTCTTTAAATAAATTAAAACGTGTTTATTTATCCCCGGCTGCCAATAATCATGATATTGTTATCCCTCTGTCACAATATCAGTAGTATTTAATAAAATTCAGTTTTTCTTTACTATCATATGGGTCAACATAAGCAGCGATTAAGATTTTGATATTGGTGATACTAGAGGGAGAATGTATTACTAGTATGTATTTTACACAAGATAGGGATTTACAATTCTATACTGAGACAATATAGAGACGCAATAGTCAGATTTGATTGTTTATCTTGAATCAAACTCAGAACATATCCCATGGTAAGCATCCTATGCTAAATAAGTATACTGAGAAGTAGAAATAGCATTATAATCTACAGATGTATACGGACGAGTAAAAATAGCATTTTACCTAGAAAAGTAATAAACGCTATCCAATCGCCACCTGCCCCATGTTAGTATTTTAATTTAGATAAGTACAGGTAAAGGTGTCCTATGGCCTCATGTCCCAAGGTAAGCATTCTGAAAGAGTGCAGCTAATGCTACCCTATGTTGTTTAGATAAGGCCAATATTTTAATTACTGATTATCTTAATAAGATGGTTTTTTCTAGGGTGTTTAATGACCAGACAAAATTATACTGGCGATAGAATGGCATAATATATACAGTTTATCTGTACAAGCAAAACTGTTAATATGACCTCATGCAATGCAATGGTTCTCAACCTTCAAGTATGATCCTATAAGCGATCACGGGCCCTGGGCAATGAAAAACCTGGATATTTCGAACAATATTTCTTTACTAAAATTAAAAGTGTTCATTTATCCACGGTTGCCAATAATCATGAAATGGTTGTCCCCCTTTCACTATATCATTAACGTTAAATATAAGGGCAGTTTTTCTTTGCTCTCCTTTAGGTAAACATAAGCAGCGATTATGATTTTGCTATGGGTCACACTATAGGGAGAACGTATTACTAGCATGCATGTTGCACAAGATGGAGATTTGCCATTCAAATGCTGAGACCATATACGGACGCATTAGTCAGTTGTTGTTGTTGTTAATGTTGTTGTTGTGGTGTTCAACGCCATTTTTCAGCGCACGATAGGCTATACATGGCGGAAACTATAAATGGTGGAGGAAGAACCCGGGAAAATCAAAGGAAAGAACCTCCGACCCACGAGAAGCTATTGGCATACTTTCTCACATACCAACATTTGCTGAATCTGAGACTCAAACTCACACAGACAGAAGTGAGATGGGAGTGATCCGTAACGGGGAGAGCTATAGACCACTCGGCCACTCGGGACCCCGCTTCCCCCCCCCCCCCGAAGTATTCAGATTTGATCATATATCTTGTATCAAACTCAGAACATGTTCCATGGTAAGCATTCTAATCTAGAAAAGTATTCAGGGAAGTAGAAATAGCATTATAATCTAGAAAAGTATACAGACAAGTAGAAATAGCATTCTAATCGAGAAAAGTATAATTTACTTTTATTTATTGTCTGTTAGAAATGATAAAACTGTATCGTCTTGGATTTATACCAACGCTTAATACTACAGAGCAGGAGAGTGTCAGTACATCATAACTGAAACCAGTGTATCAATTTAAAGTACCAAATCAGTAGGAGGTATAAGGGACCTTAACACATTGATGAAATGACATAATGGATGGTCTCGTAACCTTGATTGAAATTTGAAACATATTGATTTCCGGGGAAGTAATACAGACTGAATATCCAAATTAACAGGGTATTGGGGTGATCTTTTCTTTACTGGTAACATAGCTACGTTACTTTGACATGCGTAATGTTTGTCTACCTTTGTGTGATATTTACTTCCTCGTTTATTAATGTATCATTCCTTGAATAAAATACATCGCAACCGGATCCAATGTTTGATCTGGAAAATTAGGAGAAATGTCTTTTTAAGATGCTACAATGGTACGTTAAAATTTCTTGTCATTTTAAAACCATCACATTTTCCCCGTTTTAATATGGAAGAGGATGGGTCTCACAGAGTGGCATGATAAATTACATGTATCTCTTGAAAGCTGTCGTCTGAGAACATGTGTATCGGTAGATATTTCCCACACTAGCGTTGATAGTAATTCATAGTGGTATAATTTTGCTACTTGATTAAGTTTAGGTTTCTTTCAGGTCACGTGCTGAAATGCTTGTGAATACGAATTGCCAGCATTTCACATATGAATCGGATTGGTGCGAATATGCTACATAGATGGGTGGGTGTATATGCTTATAAGTGGCAACCTTGGTCAGTCTGTTTTATTACCCTTTCGTATTATTTTTGTTTGGATTATCATTATGCATAGCTTTATCTTTCAACAGTGATCTTCCACTTAATGTTGTTTAGATGAGATACAAGCTTTTAGTTTTTGTTATTACTGAATATCTCAATAACGTGGCTGTTTCTAGGGTGTCCAACGGTCACAAAAAATTATACTGGCGATATAATGGCATCATATATCCAATTTATCTGTACAAGAGAAAAAGTGTTAATATGACCTCATGCAAAGCATTGGTTCTCAACCTTCAAACATGGCCGTATGAGCGCTCACGGGTAATGAGAAATTAAAAGCCCGGGTTTTTCCTACTTCTTGTTCAAACAATTTTTTGATTTATCTCCGGCTTCCAATAATTATGAAATGGTTGTACCCATTTCACTAAATCATTAGTGATAAATAAAAGGTAGTTTTTATTCACTATCATATGGGTCAACAGAAGCAGCGATTAAGATTTTGCTATTGGTCATACTATAGGGAGAACGTATTAACAGTATGTATTTTGCCCAAGATAGGGATTTGCCATTCAAATGCTGAGACCATATACGGAAGCAGTAGTCAGTTGTTGTTGTTGTTAATGTTGTTGTTGTGGTGTTCAACGCCATTTTTCAGCGCACGATAGACTATACATGGCGGAAACTATAAATGGTGGAGGAAGAACCCGGGAAAATCAAAGGAAAGAACCTCCGACCCACGAGAAGCTATTGGCATACTTTCTCACATACCAACATTTGCTGAATCTGAGACTCAAACTCACACAGACAGAAGTGAGATGGGAGTGATCCGTAACGGGGAGAGCTATAGACCACTCGGCCACTCGGGACCCCGCCTCCCCCCCCCCCCCCCGAAGTATTCAGATTTGATCATGTATCTTGTATCAAACTCAGAACATGTTCCATGGTAAGCATTCTAATCTAGAAAAGTATTCAGGGAAGTAGAAATAGAATTATAATCTAGAAAGGTATACAGACAAGTAGAAATAGCATTCTAATCGAGAAAAGTATAATTTATTTTTATTTATTGTCTGTTAGAAATGATAAAACTGGTATCGTTTTGGATTTATACCAACGCGTAATACTACAGAGCAGGAGAGTGTCAGTACATCATAACTGAAACCAGTGTATCAATTTAAAGTACCAAATCAGTAGGAGGTATAAGGGACCTTAACACATTGATGAAATGACATAATGGATGGTCTCGTAACCTTGATTGAAATTTGAAACATATTGATTTCCGGGGAAGTAATACAGACTGAATATCCAAACTAACAGGGTATCGGGGTGATCTTTTCTTTACTGGTAACATAGCTACGTTACTTCGACAAGCGTAATGTTTGTCTACCTTTGTGTGATATTTACTTCCTCGTTTATTAATGTATCATTCCTTGAATAAAATACATCGCAACCGGATCCAATGTTTGATCTGGAAAACTAGGAGAAATGTCTTTTTAAGATGCTACAATGGTACGCTAAAATTTCTTGTCATTTTAAAACCATCACATTTTCCCCGTTTTAATATGGAAGAGGATGGGTCTCACAGAGTGGCATGATAAATTACATGCATCTCTTGAAAGCTGTCGTCTGAGAACATGTGTATCGGTAGAGATTTCCCACACTAGCGTTGATAGTAATTTATAGTGGTATAATTTTGCTACTTGATTAAGTTTAGGTTTCTTTCAGGTCACGTGCTGAAATGCTTGTGAATACGAATTGCCAGCATTTCACATATGAATCGGATTGGTGCGAATATGCTACATAGATGGGTGGGTGTATATGCTTATAAGTGGCAACCTTGGTCAGTCTGTTTTATTACCCTTTCGTATTATTTTTGTTTGGATTATCATTATGCATAGCTTTATCTTTCAACAGTGATCTTCCACTTAATGTTGTTTAGATGAGATACAAGCTTTTAGTTTTTGTTATTACTGAATATCTCAATAACGTGGCTGTTTCTAGGGTGTCCAACGGTCACACAAAATTATACTGGCGATATAATGGCATCATATATCTAGTTTATCTGTACAAGAGAAAAAGTGTTAATATGACCTCATGCAAAGCATTGGTTCTCAACCTTCAAACATGGCCGTATGAGCGCTCACGGGTAATGAGAAATTAAAAGCCCGGGTTTTTCCTACTTCTTGTTCAAACAATTTTTTGATTTATCTCCGGCTTCCAATAATTATGAAATGGTTGTACCCATTTCACTAAATCATTAGCGATAAATAAAAGGTAGTTTTTATTCACTATCATATGGGTCAACAGAAGCAGCGATTAAGATTTTGCTATTGGTCATACTATAGGGAGAACGTATTAACAGTATGTATTTTGCCCAAGATAGGGATTTGCCATTCAAATGCTGAGACCATATATGGATGCAGTAGTCAGATTTGATTGTTCATCTTTGACCAAGCTCAGAATATGTCCCGTGGTAAGCAATCTAATCAAGAAAAGTATACAAGCAATATTTCTTTACTAAAATTAAAAGTGTTCATTTATCCACGGTTGCCAATAATCATGAAATGGTTGTCCCCCTTTCACATTATCATTAGCGTTAAATAAAAGGTAGTAACAAATGGGTCAACATAAGCAGCGATTAAGATTTTGCTATTGGTGTTGCTATAGGTAGAACGTATTACTAGCATGTATTTTGCACAAGATGGAAATTTGCCATTCAAATGCTGAGACCATATAAGGATGCAGTAGTCAGTTGTTGTTGTTATTAATGTTGTTGTTGTGGTGTTTAACGCCATTTTTCAGCGCATGATAGACTATACATGGCGGCCACTATTAATGATGGAGGATGAACCCGGGAAAACCAAAGGAAAGTATACAGACAAGTAGAAATATCATTCTAATCGAGAAAAGTATAATTTACTTTGATTTATTGTCTATTAGAAATGATAAAACTAGTATCGTCTTTAATTTATAGCAACGTGTAATACTACAGAGCAGGAGAGTGTCAGTACATCATAACTGAAACTAGTGCATCAGTTTAAAGTACCAAATCAGTAGGAGGTACAAGGGACCTTAAGACGTTGATAAAATGTCGTAATGGATGGTCTCGTAACCTTGATCAAAATTTGATACATTTTGAATTCCAGGGAATGAATGAAGAGTTGGTATGATAGTGACACCGGCCATAAATGTCATTTGTTCACTGGTTTAAATCGTCAAATTTTATGATGGTTGGTTTTCCGTTGGGAAGGAATGGTGAAACATCCCCACGGGTATTTAGCGCACAAAGTGAGTTTGTTAATTTTGGCAGTCATGTCATACCACTAAAATGTGGCTAATGACATGAATGTAAGGGTGTGGTTGAGTGGGAATAGACCCAACACACATTCAACCCTATCAACCAATCAGAAGTAACGTACTAGTGGTGCAATGGCACGAAATGGTGACGAGAGAAAAATAGTTTTCTCATATCGTCATTTTTGTTGGAGTCCGGTCGTTGAAAAGGAGGTAAAGATCCCGGAAAGCCAGCCGTTGTCCTATATGGATGTCGTTTACGCCCTGGAACGCCCTAACCGTACTTATTTCAAATTCAGTCCAGTTATACCAATGGACAACGTAATACCAATATTATGTAGGCCACCTGTGCAATTGTATCAAATAAATGAGTAATATAATTTTTCTTTAACATCTAAATTATACCAATTTTCTAGTACAATAGTGTACGTATCATAATTCCCTAACAAATTTGTTTAACTAATATGTCTATACGACATATAAAAGTGTGGTCAGTGTTTGGTAAATAGATTGTAAATTTTGAGCGGTGTTCAAAATTGAAGAAGTCAAGTTTTGTAATAGAGAGTGTTCAAAGAGGGTTTCTCGTACCCAAATGAGAACCCTATTATTCAGGCAAATGAATGGCAATGTGAACGCTATTCACATCTGGCCATACACCACAATTAATTTTACTATATGTTCTCTACATATATTTCTCAGCACTGACCTTTCCACAGTGTGACAATCAATAAAAATCATATGAAAATCTAAAATACCCCCAAAGATGACTTCACGGTGAAATTCTTGCCAAGGGTTGACCGGCATTTTTTTGAGTGGCTGCACTGTAAACAGAGCAGCATGTATACAGAACACTGATTTCACTTCCGGATCATCACGAAGGTCTAATTACACAGTGTGCACTGTCGCCAAAATACATACAGACAGGCACTCTCAGAGCTCCTATTCTCTAGAATAAACAATGAACGTTAAATCCATACCAAAGATGCATCAATATAACTCTTCTATCACCACCAAAAGGAGAGAGGACAAAATGTTCTAAAAATAGACTAGAACTACATTCGTGGGTACTGAACTGGAAGTATTAATTGTGATGTGATTCCATCTGCACCGCAGGCCGTCTCTCTCGGAGTGCTGTAGGTTAGCGGTAACAGAGTAGCTCATGTTACAGCCAGTTTTCCTTGTAGTTCCCCAGGCATCAAGACATTTTTCAGGTATCGGTATTTTTAATCCACTGTTCCTCTCCATTTCTATCCCCGCCACTAGTGCAGTCCATACTTTTGATGAAACTCGTGCTGGAACGTCCATTTTGATTTCCATGTGGCCGCCGCCATTTTCCTTTGTTCTTGATTCCATGAAGAATAATTCTTTTAACGAGTTGTATAGTGGCGTAGCTCAGTAGTGGTTTTCCTTACACTACTCCGGTTACCGTGATGCTCGTATGGTTGCACTTCATTATCTACAATCCTAGTCGGCACCATTTATTTACTTTCCGCTCTCGCACGCCGAAGCCCGCAGAAAACCGGTCCTGCCTGCTCGTAGTACACTGCCTGAACTATGAGTAAGGAATTCCGGCGAAGTAATACAGACTGAATATCCAAACTAACAGGGTATCGGGGTGATATTTTTTTTACTTGTATTATAGCTACGTTCCTTTGAAATGCGTAATTTTTGTCTACCCTTGTGTGATACTTACTTACTCGTCTATTAATGTATCATTCCTTGAATAAAATACATAGCAACCTGCTCCAATATTTTATCTGGAAAACTAGGAGAAATGTCCTTTTAAGATGCTACAATGGTACGTAGAAATTTAATGTCATTTTAAAATTATAACATTTTCCTGTTTTAATATGGTAAAGGATGGGTCTCAAAGAGTGGCATGTTAAATTACACGTATCTCTTGAAAGCTGTCGACTGAGAACATGTGTATTGGTAGAGATTTCACACACTAGCGTTGACAGTAATTCATGGTGGTATTATTTTGCTACTTGATTAAGGTTAGGTTTCCTTCAGGTCACGTGCTGAAATGCTTGTGAATACGAATTGCCAGCATTACACATATGAATCGGATTCGTGCGAATATGGTACATAGAAGATGTGTGTGTGTATATGTTTATAAGGACAGCCTTGGTCAATCTGTCTTATGAAGCTTTAGTTGAGTGAAATATACATGATTTTTGAGGTTTTTTATTACTGATTTTCTTACTAAGATGGCTGTTTCTAGGGTGTCCAATGATCATACAAAATTATACTGGCGATAAAATGACATCATATACACAGCTTATCTGTACAAGAAAAACAACGTTGATATGACTTCATGTAATGCATTGATTATCAACCTTCAAGCATGGCCCTATAATCGACCATTGGCGCTGAGGAATGAAAAACCTGGATCTTTCAAACAATATTTCTTTAATAAAATTAAAAAATTTTGATTTATTTCCGGTTGCCAATAATCATAATAAAATGGTTGTCCCCCTTTCACTATATCATTAGCGTTAAATATAAGGGCAGTTTTTCTTTGCGCTCCTTTGGGTCAACATAAGCAGCGATTACATTTTTGCTATTGGTGAACGTATTACTACTATAGGTAAAACGTATTACTAGAATGTATTTTGCACAAGAAGGAGATTTGCCTTTCAAATGCTGAGACCATATACGGACGCAGTAGTCAGTTGTTGTTGTTGTTGTTGTTGTTGTGAAGTTTAACGCCATTTTTCAGCGCACGATAGGCTATACATGACGGCCATTATTAATAGTGGAATAAGAACCCGGGAAAACCAAATGGACATAGACAACAAATAGTTTTACTATATGGTCTCTAAATATATTTCTTAGTACTGACCTTTCAACTGTGTGACAATCAATACAACTTATATGTTAATCTAAAATACATCCAAAGATGACTTCACGGTGAAGTTCTTTTCAGGTGTTCACCGGCCTTTTATTCAGCGGCTGCACTGTAAACAGAACAGCATGTACACAGAACACAGATTTCATTTCCGAATCATCACCAAGGCCTTATTACTCCATGTGCACTGTCGCCAAATTACACACTGACAACCGCTCTCTCAGCTCGTATTCTCAAGAATAAACAATTACCTTTAAATCCCTACCAAAAATGCATCAATATAACTCTTCTATCACCACCAAAATGAGAGAGGAAAAAAATGTTCTAAAAATAGACTAGACGTACATTCGTGGGTACTGAACTGGAAGTATTAATTGTGATGTGATTCCAAATGAAAGAACCCACGACCCACGAGAAGCTGCTGGGAAGCTTTCTCATATGCCGACAATTGCCGAATCTGAGACTCAAACTCACACAAACAGAGGTGAGATGGCAGTGATCCGTAACGGAGAGCACTTTAGACCACTCGGCCATTCGGGACCCCATCCAGTAGTCAGAATTGATTGTGTATCTTGTATCGAACTCAGAACATGTTCCAAAGTAAGCATTACAATCTAGAAAAGTATACAGAGAAGTATAAATAGCATTCTAGTCTAGAAAAGTATACAGAGAAGTAGAAATAGCATTCAAATCTAGAAAAGTATACAGAGAATTAGAAATAGCATTCTAGTCTAGAAACGTATACCGAGAAGTAGAAATAGCATTCTACTCTAGAAAAGTATAGAAACAAGTAGAAATAGCATTCTTCCTCGTCTTGAAAATATATGTTTAGTTAACTCTCGTAATCTGAGACAAAAAATATAATACCATTGAGAATGTGTTTGGGCGTTTGTATTGTCCAGGATTTTGTCTGACCATCTCTTCAATTATGGACGACGTACCTTCATTTCTTTGATATTCTCAAAACTGCAATAAATAACATAGAACTATTTTACAATTGCCTCCTTTCGGACGTTATATCTATGATTATTTAGCTTGCATACGATTTTCGTACACGAAGATTTTGTCATATGTATTAAAACATCTAAGAATTTTTATAGATAAATTTCAATGCTCAATCTTTCATTAAAGTTGATCACACCAATTTCAAATATATTTTGTTCCAACATAGCAAAACTTTGTATCAATGTAATCATTAAGACTACCACATTGGGATATAATTAGCATATCTCCATGTATTAGTCTCTCTATTCAACTTATTTACTGAAAGAAAACATGTATTGTCTCAACCTTCCACTATCTTCTGGTTCCAGTATTTCGTAAACATTATTGGATATATCAAATTCATTTTTAAATTTCCTAGCCAAGTCTGTTTTAACCGGATTGTTTTGTTAAAACAATGAATTACTGCATTTATCTAAATTGAATTTTGATGGCGTTTATGTGCGATCACCTGATGTAGTTAATGTATTCTCTAGCTCATAAAATAAACACCTGTCGTCTTTTTTACATTTGTCTAAGCCATTCAGGCAAATCAATTTATTAGCGTTTCATATGTTGAATGTTAAATATAAATGTTGTCAAACATCCTTATTATACTTTTGTTTAATATCTATCTAAATTTCCTATGCAAAACGTCATATAATTATTCATTGATATTATCCATTTCACCTCTGTTCAATATATTGATCAATCCTGTCATGTAGTGACCTCACACTACCTTAAGTGTATTATTTTCTATGTCTGTTATTTAAGTTGAACTGAGCTTTACTGAGCAAAATTGTTGAATTTTTTCCAGTGATTCACTTCTTCAAATAAGATCCCGTTTCACTTAATATTTGATCCCAAAAATATTTTTTGTTGCCGCCTCAATACTTTTTTGAATTTCTCTAGTATACATCACAAGGTATTTAGTGGTAATCTGATTAAAGTTTGTTTATTTATTTGTCAAAATTTTCATCTATTTTAAAGACTTATTAAAGTGCCCTGTAATTTTTCTAAGTTGTTCATGTTTTTAGATTATAAAAGTCCAAATTTGCATCAATACGAAAAAGAAAATTGTCAGTGTATATTTCTGCAATTTGATATACTAAATATTATATTCCATAAATGATTAATTATTGCTTTTAATTTAATTTAATTCTGATATTGTAAAATATAGTAACCACCAATTGTTTACGATGTATTAATAATGAAAGTCACCTTTAAATATGAAAAACAATAATAATAGATTTTGTCATACAATTTAGTAACGGCAAAGGCCAAGTGACTGGCTGCTTGGTTCCTGCATTTACTGTACTTTACATAGTTCAAGGAGAATATCGTTTTCTCCTTGCTGACATGTGTTTCCCCAAACTACAGAACAAGCGCTATGACACTACTGTTTTCAGTCCAAAGTGGGGCGGGAGTGGAAATATACCCAGTCTTTTAACCTGTGATCATTGAGCCATTGGCAGTGAAATAGGTTACGCCTTATCTCTTATTGCTTGAATATTCTCTAGCGTGTCGAGGAGCTTTAAACCGAAATGTGCGTAAAAGAGTTGTTCCCAAATCTACTTATACGTTACATCAACGATTTTGTATGAAACGCCGCTGATTAAGTACTGATGCTAGCAATACCTGTAATCCTTACAACATACCCACAACAGTTAACGACATAAAGAAAAGCACAGGGACGTCATTTTAATTTTCAAGTGGGGTAGGGGTGGCAAAACTTGATTGGGGGGAGGGGCAAGACTTGACGGCCTTGTTACTTGTCGTATTTAGGCTACAGCAACTTTAGGACTCACTGGACAGTTTTTTTTAGCACATTTTCGTCCGACGATGACCTATTGCAGAAAAATGATAATAATATTACATTAAAGATACAAGAAAAAATAACTCATGTTTTTTGTTGAAAGGAAGCTTGTAAGATTCTGACTGAGGTATAAAATTAATTCCTTACTGGAACCAGCACTGCCACAAACCCCTCTTTTTAACATTCATTTTTTTTTACAGGAAAGACCTATTTTGAATATTTTCCTGTGACAAGACAGCTAAAGGACATAGTATGTGCCTTATGCATGAATAAAGTTCACTAGTACTGTAACAAATTAGCACTGTCTTGATGTGAAGTCAAAACCTAAAGTCATGTATATACTTGAAGAATTACGACAGACGACTGTGTGTATATGTATTATATGGTCTATTCATTTTCAGTTCTTATTCATAACGTTATAATGTCTCATGGTGAGATATTCCGATGAAATATAATACCTGGGATGGTAGTATACAATACAATGTGATTATATCTGCATATCATTGTATACAATGGCTGAAGAAGCTGGGATTATTCCATTTTTTTATACAAATGAATAATCCATAATGTTCATATATACGAATATGAGATTTAATGTTGCAGATATTACGATCTCGTTTAATATTGTTGTCAGGTTTACATTTAATTTCCTCACTATTATACTGGATCTTCAAAGCAGCCTTTCCCTTGATATTGTAAATAGAGTAAACCTTACTCGAGTAACGACCCTATTAGAAAAAGAGAACAATCATCCAATTTCCACTATACCCCTGTAATGGAAAGTAAGTGGCCCCTTGTATTTAGAAGCAAATTGTTGAAACAGTCATTTATCTAAAGAGGTGATTTTTCAAATACAAAACATAGGGTTGTGATGCTTGAAATGTGGCATTGATTCAAATTTCTAGGAAATTACGATTTACAATTTTCCTATTTAGGCTTCTGAGAATTCCAATAAGAATTTGATAGCAGCTATCGACTTTGGGACAACATTTTCAAGTTGGGCGTGCTCCTTCCGGTATGATTACGAGAGAGACCCAACAAAAATATTTGTTAAAGAGTGGAACAGCGGAGTAGGCATATCTTCCAAAGCACCCACTACAGCTCTCATAAGACCAGATGGCAAAACTTTGGATGCCTTTGGTTACAATGCTGAAGACAAATATGCGAGGCTGGCTGAAAACGATGACCACAAAGACTGGTATTATTTTAGAAGATTCAAGATGTCACTTTTCAAAGACAAGGTAATTTAAAGTTATCAAAAAAGAACTTACGTCCACCACAAATATGGAAATACAGTTAAAATCTGATTACATTATATTTGTCAGTAGCTTTTATATAGAAAAGCTTTTCACAAAAGTGAGTATACAGTTTTGTTCATCGCTCTCTAACTGTACATGGCAGTTTTAAAATCGTAAAGGTAACCCTAATGAAACAATATGATTATTAAAGCTGATGGGACAATATCGAAAATATAGATATTGTTACATCGCATAACGTGTGTGATACAAACAAAAGAGATATCTGATTTGCACGTAATCTTGGTGGTAGAATACGTAATTGGTACAACCTACAGATGCAAGATGAATCGGAAAAAAATTAAGCTGAAAATGGGAAAGTGTCTATAATATTCTGAAACGCTGCAATAAGCAAATATGTTTATAATTGTAAATTATTTTTGTAAAACAAAATCTGTTTTAAAGGTCAATACTCAGAAAAAGAATTTTATTTTTAAGATAACTTGGTACGAAATATGTAAGCAAAAATATATCCCTTCAATGATGATAAAAGGATAACTATTATTTTAATCTATGACAGAAAATCTGTAATTTTAACTGCTTTTAGAGCCTTACTCGTAAGACCATCATCGATGATGAAATGGGGAAGAAGATGGCTGCAATTAAGGTGATAAGCCTTGTTATTCGTTACCTGAAGGACGACCTCTGTGAGCAAGTCAAGTTGAAGATGGCGGGTGTACTTTTCCCCGAGGAAATTCAATGGGTTCTGACTGTCCCAGCCATATGGAATGACAAAGCTAGACAGTTTATGCGTGAGGCAGCAGTTCAGGTAGATTTCTGAGCCGCCTTTCAAAAATGTTTTTTGCTTTTTTTATTTTTCTTTCACGGAAGCATCTTATGCTAAGAATTCGCATTTATATATGAAAAGACAAAGGTAAAGTAAGGAAGTATTTTCATTTCACATTTGCCTTGAGGCGAAAATTGAAAAAAAATATTTTATATAGTATTTTCTTTAGTATTTTTGTTATAATAGGCTTGTTAAACTAGTTGAAGACACAAAATAAAATAATGCGGTCCACCCTTGTATCCAACGAACTTTCATCAGATCAATTCTGCATTAAATACCACATGGACGTATCAGTTCCTAACCAACAACCTTTATTTACTACTAAAAGAAACCTACGTATATTCAATAGAACCAAACGATTGCATGACATCCAAAGAAACCTAACAACTTGCTTACCTCCTACAGCAGAACAACTCGATATCTGCCTGCGTTCATTGCTTGAAAACCATGCCACAGCCACCAAGAGCAGACTATCAATTTAAATGTGTTCTTTGTGGTATAGCAGTGTTAAAGCCAGTTTCGCACTGCTAAAAGAGATCGCAGAAATGCAGGGAGGATTGGTTTTCCACCAGACTCCCTATTCATAAAATAAATATGAAGATGCTAATAAAAACATCACAAACATACCCCGTTTACCCAAATTAGCCTACTACAGTAGCAAAATTACAGAGAGTTCCAACAGCATAGAGGTGTTTGAGATTCGAAATTACTAGCAAACTAATGTCAGGGAACAAATTCACCACGTCCACTTGCCTTTTCTCCAGTAGACCTTACTGACCTGTTTGCAAATTTCTCCCGTGACAATGTACACACCATTAGAAATAAGGTTGACAACATAATTTCATTTGACTCGTCGCCACCATAGAGTTGCCATACAGAATTTCAACGACAACAGTTAGCAGCAATTGAACCTGACTCTATGGATTTAAAATAGAAAATCGTGATGAAGAGTGCACAAAAGTAATTTGAAGTTGATCAAATTCCAACATTATTGCTACTTGAATGCTTAGATCCAATAGTGCCTTCGCTGACTGTTGTTATTATTACCACTCCAATATCCGGGGAATTCCCATCATGTTTCAAACAACCATTGTAAAGCCTCTGCTAAAGTAACCAACATTTAACCAAAACCATTTAAAGAACTACCGCCCAGTTTCTAATCTCCAGTACATCTAGAAAATCTTAAAAAAAACATTGCTGTAGTCCAACTTGTATCTAATTTGAATTGAAACAGTCTTCTTAGCAATGTACAGACTGCATATTGCACTTGCCACAGTACTCATGCTACTCTTCGGAACGTAGTGAATGACAATCTCTCTGCTTTGAATAGCGGACAGATTACAGTCTTCACCCTCCTTGATCTGTCAGAAGCATTTGACACACTAGACCATAATAACTAACTTCACTGTCTCCAGTATTTATTTGGTTAATTGTGGTTAAAGTTCTTCTTAGTCAACAGGACACAAATTGTATCTGCAAATAGAATGCACTGGAACCCAGTTGATCTATGTTGTGGTGTTTTTCTCAGGGTTCTGTTCTTGGCCCTGTTCTCTTCATTATATACACTCATCCGCTCTCAAGGGTCATAGGTCATCACCCAGTGTCTCAGCAATTGTATTCTGATGATACCTAAATATACAAATCTTGACACCAAACTGAAGTTGACGCTACCATCCTGGAGAACAGAGGTGCATTCTAAATTTGAAATCATGGATGACATATAACAAGCTCCATATGAATGATGGTAAAACGGAGGCAATTCTGACACAAAAACTTTATCATTCACATCATTTACCTCAAACAATAAATGTCAGCAGTAATCGCACATTGCACAAACATGTCATGAACATATCCACGGCTGCAGATCTTGAGCTGAGACGCATCAGCTACATTAGCAAATATATTTCAGTTGATGCCACTAAAACACGTTTGTTCATTAGTACTTTCAAGACCGGACTACTGTAACTCAATTTGGGCTGGTTCCTATCAATTCCTACTCCAGTAACTTCAAAATGTTCACAATACAGCTGCTCGGATCGTCATTATAGTACCATAATAATTGCACATCTCCCCGCTTCTCCGTACCCTACACTGGCTATCCGTTCGATCCAGCTACGTTTTGCTGACAGACTCTAGTCCAATATACCTATCTGGCTACACGTCAGCAATATATTTTCCATCGTCTTCTGACAATCGTAAACTCAGTATTCCCACTATGAAACCGAATTACATGTATTATATATATATATATATATATATATATATATATATATATATATATATATATATATATATATATATATATATATATATATACATATATATAAATATATATATACATATATATATATATATATATATATATATATATATATATATATATGTGTGTGTGTGTGTGTGTGTGTTCCTTTGATGCACTGTGGTTGAAATTCCTTAGGACATTAAACATTATCTAAGCACACAGTAAACTAAAATGACAGCCTGAATTATTTTAAAATACACTTTCTTTTTAGCAGTTATTAAAAATAGGGAAGACTGATTTTGCCAGACAAGAAAATACTAGGTTCTGAAAGTGCAACGAATGAATTACCAAATATATCAAATCTAAAATGTCCAGGAAGTGCGAGTGAACAAGGCATGTCTCAAGTAAAGCCAAGCTGTATAATTGATAAGCCATATTACACATATCAATCATACATCAAAATATGGAGAATTACATTTTCTTTGAACAATACGTAAGATATAAGAAGTTTTTTTTAAATAGCCAGTATAATCATCGAGGAAAACCGGGAAAATATTTCTTCTTTATAAAACTAACCCATATGCAAAATGCAAAACTGTAGAGCGCCACACTATTAAAATGATTAGCCAAGATAAGATTGTAAAATATTTTATTAATTATGCCGACCACGTCGCTGCACGCCCGCTGATATATTTAATACACGTTCTGCATAGAATATGTTATTTTAAGTTTATTTCAAGTTTATTGTAAGATGTATTTCTCTTTTCCAGGTCATGTTTGTCTCAACAAAGTACTAATGTTTGAAAACAATTTGCTTATAATAGATAAATGTTAGAAACGTACATTCCAGTGAACATGTAATTAAAAGTTTTCCAAAATCCCACAGAGGGGGTCAAATCACAAGTATGGTCTAATTTGGTGACCTGCTCCATCAGTCTTGATTATGGTGTTATTAGCAAAAATTTAATTTTATTTAATTTGAAATGATTTCTGGATGTAAAGAATTAAACTAGTCTTTTGATTTAATACTGTTATGTTGATGCTATTTTTGTATGTTTTATTTTCCATAGGCTGGAATAAGTGATGAAAAAGTGCTGATCGCCCTGGAACCGGAATCAGCATCACTGTACTGTAGACACATTCCTTTGGAGCTAAAGGAATCTGTTGGTGCATCGCCCATTGTGCCTTTGTCTCCTGGAACTCGATATATAGTTGTTGATGCAGGAGGTAAAATATGTATGTATGTATGCACGCACGCACGCACGCACGTACGCACGCACGTACGTACTTACGTACGTATGTATGTATGTATGTATGTATGTATGTATGTATGTATGTATGTATGTATGTATGTATGTATGTATGTATGTATTTATGTATGTACATTGCAGAAAGATGGATTGAGTATTGTAAAGAATGGTGGGAAATCAGTGATGGAGCTACTAACACAAATCTGCAAAAAGAGCTAGCAGATAGGCAAATGGCCAACACAGTGGACCCAGTAACTGATTATAACACTCCCCAAAAAGCAGCATCAAGCTGAGCCAAAATTAGAGAACTACTGGACCCACAAGCAGAAGAAAATCGCTGAAGAACAGGCAGGGTTCCAGAGGGGAAGAAGCACAACAGAACAAATCTTCGATCTTAAGGTTATGTATGACAAGTACGCACAACATCAACAAGGCATCTATCATGTGTTCATAGATTGTAAAAATATTTTTGACAGGGTGTGGCATTAGGAATTGTGGGCCACAATGAAGAAGTATATCATGGGTCAAAAGTTAACCTATATTAAGGCTACCAGTGCATCAATTGCTCAAGGTTTTGAAGGGGACTGGTTCAAGACAACAGTTGGAGTACGTCAAGGGTGTTTCATGTCACCCACGCTTTTCAATATCTACTTAGAGCGCATCATGAGCGAAGCCTTGGAAAACCACTGTGGGACAGTGAGCATTTGAGGGCGTAACATCACCAACCTACGCTTTGCAGACGATATTGATGGGTTTTCTGGCAGTGAAGACGAACGTGCCATGGTAGCGAAGAATCTGGATGAACCATCTTCGAGATATGATATGGAGACAAGCACCGAGAAAACAAAGCTGACGACAAATAGTGGCAAACAAAGCTCTATTAACGTCAGTGGACAGGAACTGAACACAGTTAGCCAGTTCAAATATCTGGTTCCATAATCACTGAAGAAGGATCAAGAACAGAAGTTGTGTCACGAGCAGCACAAGCAACGTCATCTATGTCGAAGCTGAGACCCATCTGGAGAGACAAGAATATTTGTCTGAAAACTAAAATCAGACTATTGAGAGTACTAGTCATCTCAATATTTCTGTATTCATGTGAGGCCTGGACCCTGACAGCAGAATTACAACGAAGAATCCAGGCACTTTAAATGAGATGCTACTGAACCATCATTGGCATCTCGTACATGGACCACATCACAAATGAAGAAGTGCGCAACATCATCAGGCACAAAGTAGGCCGATATGAAGACCTCACCACTGCCAAAAAGAGAAAGCTGAAATGGTATGGCCATATCACTAGAGCCAACAGTCTATCCACAGCAGTACTGCAGGGTAGTGTCCAAGGTGGCACAGAAGGAGAGGTACACAGAGAATAAAGTGGACCGACAACATCATAGAATGGACCATGAAAAGTTTTGCGGAGACGACAGGTATTGGCACATGATTGAGACAAGTGGAGGGAACTGGTCAGATGTTCAGCAGCAGTTTCTCAAAGACCACACTCGGTCGTACCATGCATATTTTCATCATGTATATTATTAAATTCTTGTAAACACTCTACATTACTATCATATTTTACAAAATCTGACCGTATAAGAATTAACATAAGTAAGCTATTTCATTTTCAGGTGAAAATCAAAACCTATCGGGGATGGGAAGGGGCCTAAAAGTATGTAGGTGAGAAACCTCTGAGTAGGAAATCGAATTAGGGACCCAGGTAACTAGGCCTCTTGAAGGTCATTTATTTTAAGTGTTTCCAGGTCAAACGTTTAGATAACCTTTCTTTAAAAAACTTTTCTCTAGTAAACGTTCCGGCTGTTTCGTACTTATTTTTTTGGAGTGGAGTCGAGATCATCCCCATTTCATTGGTCCTTAATTTTCTAAAATTGTAACTAACATTTGAATGTTTCTCTGAGTAAACAAAAGAGTATTTAGTATTTCTATTTGACTCGGATAACCTAAAAATATAACTTTATTTAGCAATGCTTCTTTCTCTGAATACGTTATAATGCATGAAAAGAAACTAATAAAGCAAAATAATATCCCACCAGATTTTTGTTTAGCTTCTTATGATTTCGATCTTACCATAACAAAGTCTGCATAACCATTAAATTTAAGTGATCGGCACTTTCATTAAAACATTTAAATATTCTAAAAGCACTTAAGAAATCCTGATGCCTTTTCTATAGAAAGTGCCCACCTAATCCAAATATATTCCATACTATTCATAGTTCTCATTTTGCGCATTTTGTAGACGTCGGCCGGATTCTATTTTTGTAGTACAATAGCTACATCATATGTAAAATCATCAAAGACACAGTTGTAACTGTCTACATTATTATGAACTTGTAATATTTGTGTAATGGTTTTAATTCTTTGTTTCATAGCTTTATTCAAACTTGGGTAAATATTGATACGATACGTCCTACATACATATCGCAAGGAAGACGTTAGGTAACGTTTTCAAAAGATTAATAAATGTAAATTATGTTTGAATATACGATAAGGTAAACACTACCCAATCAGTTCAAGATCTATAAGCATTAAATTAGGTTTTCCCTTACTAAAATATTCCTCTCTGTTATTTAAACCGGTTCATTAAACTTTGGTTGTCGGAGGTAACTATCCTTATGTTTTGGCATACAAAGTCATTACAATAACTGCATGAATAGGCACTTAATCGTGAGAACTCATTTTCATGTATTAAATAGTGTGCCATATGTTGTTAATTTCCCAGAACTGAAAGAAAAAAATAAATATTCAAGCTCATAAAGACATACCTTTCCGTAATATCCCATTGATTTAAAAACAATATATTTTTTGTTTTGCTTTGAGGTTGTGAGACATTGGCCTGCTACGCGAAAATAATTTTTCGTCTCCACTACAGGTGGCACAATTGACATAACGATCCATGAAGTCTTAGATGATGGAAACGTAAAAGAGATGCATAAGGCAACAGGCGGCGCATGGGGTGGACAAGAAGTTGACGAAGCTTTCAAGCAGTTTCTCATCAAAATATTTGGACATCCTGTTCTGCAAAAATTTAAAGTGGATGCGATGGAAGATTACGTTATACTATTTCGGGATTTTGAACTAAAGAAGAGAATGGTTAGCCCAAACAGAAAAGAGGATGTAACGTTTTCTATACCCGCATCTTTGTTAGAAATCTTTAAAGAAAACACTGGGGAAACCCTGACGGAAGCAATAAATCAAACTCAGTTTGCAGCAAATGTCCGAGTCATTAAAGGAAATAAATTGAGACTGCATCAGTCTATTATGAGAGGCTTCTTTGATAGCTCCCTCAGAAGTGTTTGCGATCATCTGCAGACATTTCATGAAGATAATGAGAAATACGGAATATCCGTGGCCCTATTGGTTGGTGGTTTTGCTGAATCTCCGATGCTAAGTAGTGCGATTCGAGAATACTGTTCTTCCTGGAAAGTCTTAGTACCCGACGGTGCTGGTCTTATTGTGCTTAAAGGCGCTGTGCTATATGGCTACGATCAATCAGTCATCGTTTATAGAGTCGCTAGATATACATATGGAGTTGCTAAGTGTATAGATTTTATTGACGGTGTGCATCCAAAAGAAAATTTGGTAGTGACTGAGGAGGGAGAAAGGCTATGTATAAATGTTTTTGACAAATTTCTAACGGAGGGCACATTAGTAAGATATGATCAAATTGTGTGCAAGCGTGAATGGATACCTTTAGATTCCAAGGATGATTTCATGAATATTTTGATTTATGCGAGTACCGTTAAAGATCCAAAGTTCTACACGAATGATTGCTGCTTCCTCCTAGGGAACCTCAATGTTACTGGCCTCGACATGAGCATACCCTACAGGCAACGAGGGGTAGATTTCACCATTACACATAAAGGCACTGATCTCCATATACATGCAACAGATACACGCTCTGGCAGAAAACTCAACGCATGCATTGATCTTCTAGATTAAGCTGCTATTTCAAATCTTATTTAACACTTTACTTCACGATATAAAGATCACAATGATTTTATAATACATTTTGCAGAAAAAAATTAAAAATTCAAGGAGAAGATCAATGCAGAATAAATATCCTACGTTTCCTTTGTGTGGTCCCTGTTTGAGAATTCGCCTGTTGAAAGAAGTTGACCCAGTTTGGGATCTCTTTCACATTTTGAGGGAGGATCATAACGAACATATTTTCCAATGTAATGTTTGATCCGTAGAATGGGTTGCTGATAATTTGATTCTGTTGAATATTACACGTTTGTGAACTTTATCCACAGTCTGTTGCTGTACAGTTTGAATTTATTTGTCGTTAGTCAAATAATTGGAGCACGTCTGCTGTTGTTTGTCACTAATGTTTGAGTAGATGTTTATAGACTGTACATTTTTGTGGCCTGACATTTGCATGATATCAGTTGGGGGAGTGTTTTTGTCTCTTAACTTCTGAATAGGTATTTTCGGCTACTAGTGCTAGTGAATTTCTTTCTTTCTGTAATATTTGCTTTATCTGTCTTTTTTCATGATGCATCCACGTTTGGTAATTCCAACGACTTATTTCTCTTGCCAATTTAGGTTTGACGCTGAGATTAGCATAGTGTTGGTCGCAATATAGACAAGGATTTTAACGTTGACAAAAGTCTGCTGGTCTTAGCTCAGAATACCGTATGTAGATAGCAAGTGAATCTATCTCTATGTTGTTTTTGTTTGTATACATCGTATGATTAATATACCCGATGTCCTTGACATGGTCACCTGTTCTTGTTTTTGTCTGGTTTTCATTGAGTTTAAGACACTCGATTCCATTCACATCTTTCTTTACTGTAACCGCCCCCCCCTCCCCATCAGATTGTAATGTTAAGTCACTCCCATCAAGCCAATATGCACAGTTGTTCAACCACAATGTGTTAACAATGGCTTCAAGTATTTCCATCCCCATTATTGTTTGTGCTATAAAAAGCATTTATTTCTTAGTCTTTGATTGTTTTGACTACTATTGGGTTTGATTTCCTGTTCCTTTAGATTTAAAATCCTTTTGCTTAGCTAAAGATCTTCCCGTGTTAATGCAAAATTTGTGTGTCTGTTCCTCTCACGATTGTACTTGCATATTTCTTGGTTTTAAGGTCAATGGGGCTGATGATGCCTCTTAAGATGTTCGGTTCAAACTCAGATTTGTCTTTTCTCCTAAGATTGAGTATAAAACAAACCAGGTGCTGATCCAATTTCTGAATAATTTTTTGACTGCAAGAATCCTTTGACTAGCCTTACATCATAAAGTGTTATTTTAAAGTGATTGCGTTCTGCTTACTCTCTATCAATTTCAGTATATCATCATGCTCATGGTGTACAAATCCATCTTTCCTAACAAGCTCACATTTGGACATAGAATGATTTGTTTCATTTACAAATGTCTGAGCCATGTCTATCAAACTCTTCAATGAACTCACAGTCTAGTGGATTAAATGTTGCTTCATCATCTTGCTCCTTAGCTGATGTCGTAGTTTTCTTTTCTCCACAGAGTTGCAGTGTTTGATTTATGTGTGTTTGGTGTGGATATCACTTTCCGTTCTGTCTAGTGTATTTCTATATTTCTCTATAATTAATCGGCGCACCATCACTTTTAGGATTATAGAAGATAATTAATTATTAGTTTGTTTTGCGAGTGTGAATGCTACACACGAGTGCATATAACACCTATTCAGTCGTGTCAACTTTGGTGATTCGCTCTTAGTCGTATTTGGATTGTGATTGATTGCTTTTTTTAACGGCGCCCCAGCACTTTTAGGCTATTTAGCGCCATACAATAGGCTGCATGTAAACATGTTTAAAAATACTAAAAGGTTTAAAATCAACCAGCGATATAAAAAACAAAATAGCTAAAAGTAAAATAGTAAGATGTTAGTGACAGTAAAATGTGAAGTTCTTCAATCAACGGGAGATGTAAATGATGTTAATGAGTACAGATGAAAAGATGTTGAAAATAAGGGGCGGTATTTACATTAGATAAAATTGCTCTAGGTGAAGGTATACAAGTTATAATTTAAAAACCAATGTGACGGGTATCGTTTAGATGCAGTCATTATGTACTGAAAATAAATAATCATTTCGGTGGAATTTGTACATAAATTTAGAATAACTCACTATCATGAGAACAACGTGTTTGAAACTTGGTTAGTGTGATTGTCAACATATTTCAGATAGTAATTTTAAATGAAACGCTTTTGTCATGGTTTGGGGACATCAAGTTTTGAACCTGGGATCAGTACTTAGAAACTATTGAGATTCACAGAGTATAAAATATCTTTGTCAGAATTAGTCTGACATAGCGGCGATGTGTGGGGATATGTGTAATGTAATATAATTGAAACACTGCGACAGAGCCAACGCATATCTATATGCTCTTACTAGCATATTTCAAATTTATTTCCCTTGCAAACACATACCCCATCCAGACAGTGATCCAGGGATCATAATATAAAACCAGTCAATATTTGGATTTACCTTCTTCCCATGAATGCACTGGTACTTTACAAGTACGTTGCATTTGATTATGTTTGTGTTCGTTTAACCTTCGAGTAACTCTCTCAGGTCGTGGCTTCAATCCTCGGCCCAGTCCTACCATTGATTTACAAAATTAGTACTAACTACTGCCTCGCTTAGCGCTCAGCATTAAGATCCTAGTGTTAGGACTGGTCGGCCTGTCGTCATAATAATGGCACTGGGTTGGACATCATGCTACATGTCTGCAGAATGATGATCAAGTGGTAGACATCGTAGTGATATAACTGACAAATTGTTAAAGCTACGTTAAATAGCTAAATCAGACTCAGGGGGAGGCAACTAATTGGGTCATCCTTTGTGTGGACGGTTACAATATAGACACTATTATTATGACATTGTGTGGATTTCCTCGCAGTGGTTGATGAGATTTGATATGACGGTGATATGCATAGACACGAGAGGTTACGAAATATTTCCGCGGCTTATGTAATTAGTATTTTGATTTTAATTAAATAGTATTCAATTTATTTTACAATCTAAATTTATAGATATTAGTATTTTGCGTGTCTCGTCCCCGTCTCTGAACAGCGCAAAAGATATCTAAAAATATGGTTGTGAATTGTGATTCACAACAACAGAAGGTGTGAAAGTTCTCGAAAGAGAATTTGACATTCTTTTGTATTTGCGTGATCCTCGTAATCATATTGAACCCTTTCAAGAAAAGAAAGTGTGCTTGCTTCTAATACAACATATTAGTTTTTGAGCAAAACTAATCAACAAACATTCGAATTGGAATTCTATCTTGATAATATTCTAATAGAAACTTGGTATTCGAATATTTATTTATTTATATATCGTGATAGGCAGCATGTTGCAAGAGTGCAAGGAGGGAAAGGCCTATAAATAAAGATCTTATTAACATCAAAATTGTAGTCCTTCTTAACAACATCATATTTCTGAAGGAAAACTCACACTACATCATCTATTGAAGGAAAATTATCTTGAAAATCCAATACTTCCTTATAGAGCATATCATTAAAATCCAATACTTCCTTATAGTGCATATCATTAAAATCCAATACTTTCTTATAGTGCATATCATTAAAATCCAATGCTTTCTTACAGTGTATATCAATAAAATCCAATACTACCTTAGAGTGCATATCATTAAAATCCAATACCTTCTTATAGTGCATATCATTAAAATCCAATACTACCTTATAGTGTATATCATTAAAATCCAATACTTCCTTATAGTGTATATCATTAAAATCCAATGCTTTCTTACAGTGTATATCAATAAAATCCAATACTTTCTTACAGTGCAAGTTAAATGTACCTTCAAATATTACCTTGTTTATTTATTCCGAAACGTATTCACATTGTCTTAAAATTATTTTTGTTTGCTAAAATTATACGTACAAAATATTGCCCAAATATGTCAAGCTGAGTCGCCGGGACGACAGTCTTATGGTATTTTTGTTTGTTTACATTGCGTAATGGTTATACTGAGTTTAAATGTTAGCAGGGAAAACGGCACGTATATTCAACTGAGTTTTAGTCTGAGTTATAAAAGAAAATCAAACTTTACAAAGACAGAGGATTTATTTGATATCTGCACTGACATGTTAAAGTTTATCTAAGACATTCAACTTTTATTCCAATCTTTTATAATACATTCATAGATTATTAGAATCTTTTATAATACATTCAAAGAATATTCGAATCTTATCTAATATATTCAAAATGTATTCGAATTGGTAAGCTTCGTATTCGTTTATAATCTTTTATAATAGATTCAAGAAATATTCGAATATTTTATAATACATTCAAAGAATCTTCAATCTTATCCAATACATTAAAATAATATTCGAATCTTATCTAATATATTCAAATAATATTCGAATTTAAAAACTTCGTATTCGTTTCAGCTATGTTATTTTCAGACATTTGTTGAATTTTTAATTTTTTTCATAATCAGAACTTTAGGAAAATTCCTGAACTTATTTTTATTTTGTATTAACAGAATCGATCAGAAAGGAAACATAATTGCGTCAAACATCGATATCATAAAAAAAACAATACCCGGAATACAACTGACGTTTTGACATACCTGGAGTTAGGTATATTTTAACAAGGTGGGAAGACAAGTTCTAGCGGTTTGCATTTTAAAGAACTTTCGTCCGAAGGCTTACTTTGAAAATATACATTTGGAATAGAATTGAACGTAAATAGGTTGCTGCAAGGGACATGATACACATATACGTCTTATTTCTACTTATTAAATCGACCTAGTACTTACGTACTATGAAGTTTATCTATCTATTTTAACATTATATATGTCTACTTTTAACGGACTGCCAGATGTATATATTTTATCGGACTTGGTACTAAACTTGTAACTGTTTTGGGAGTAAATGAAATGATAACTGCGTGTTTGACAGATAAATGAAATTCATACGCAGTTTAGTTTTAATAAGGTGGCACAATTACCATAAAGGATATATCCTTTTTATTATGTGCTAAACTTGCTTCTCAAACAAAACATTGGAAGCACCCTTCGCTACACAACTCCCATCCTTCTTCGTTAAGTTCATCTTTGTTTTAAGATAATTTTAGCATTTATTCGCTGGTGCTAATATAAAATAATTTTAAAATAAGATAATCGTTTGCAATAAAATCAAGGTGTTAACGTATTATAATATATTTTACCATATATGGTCGCACAACAAATCAGATTCAGATTGAATTATGTTGGATATTGGATATTTTATATTGAATATTGTAAAGTTAGTAAAACAAACATAACTTTGTAAAAGAAGCAAACAATAGGGAGTCAGATATCTTTGAAAAGAATAATGTATATGTCTGAAAGATATGTGTATCTATATTATGTGTATTTTTCATGTGTATAGTTTGTAATGGTTATTTAGTTCATACTATTTTGACTAATTCTCCTATCAATCTTAAGTTCAGACGTTAGAGGTGAGTAATTATGCATTGTGCATCAGTTGATTCATAAAGTTTTAAGGTTGAGCATTATGAATCCAAATTAAATGTCATGTGATCAGTCTTCATTACATGTGCTCGGAACATCTGTGTTGACCTTATTCTTGATTAGTTAGTGTAATGCACATGACTTTGTTGACAGTCAACATTTAATATTATGCAGACTTCTATATTGAGTATTAGGTTAAGAACTGTTTACTGGAGAATAATACATTCTAAGTGGTAAACACCGGACGTGAACGTCATTCACATATGTTGAGAAGATTCGTTATCCTAATTTAATCATTCGTTGAAATTACAGTGCTCGAATGATTAGATGATTTGGATATATATAAACTGATACGAAATTACGGAATTTTCTGTGCACTCATTTAAAATACATTTTGGGGTTATGCCATTGTAATTCACCTGTACTGTTAGTACATCAAGTCAATACATCATTCGGAATAACACTGGAATTCATTCGGATTACTGGATCCTTTTGGAACTGATGGAACATGTAGGACTGTTTAGGATTGTATTAACCATACTGCTAATTATTTTTGTTTTTTTACTGTGTATTTTAGGAAATAAATTGTATTTTTAATTTTACAAACAGAAGCAAGCATCGCATGACATAGAGCGAAATCCTGTATTTTCACATGTGAAAATATTGATTCATTTTTCAGCATGTGAAAATATTGGGAAAATATTACAAACGTTCTCCAGTAATTTTCTATATTCAAACCCAATTATGTCATAGAAGACTTTACATGGACATTTATTATCATAAGTTTTTCTTGAGATATATTTTTAACTTTTCAATTTGTACGCTAGCACCGTTACCCGAAAAAAAGACCATATTGCATTATCATCTTGCATTTTTCAAATTAGTATACATTTTTATACATAATCACAGCTGGTGTAATTAACTGTGAAATGAGCAGTACATATACGTCTTTAACAAACAATTCTTGAGAAATGTGAGACCATGTCGTCATATGAGAGTATCAGGTTTGCAATGAATAATACACATGGCAAATTTAAGAGTCAAATTTTCACATACGTTTTAGTCTCTCAGTTTAAAATAAGTATTTTTTATTTTTATGTTGAAGATCTGATTTTTGTTTATATAATAATACACTTTCCAAAATACATAAAATTATAACCTTTCGTCCATCCGTTCATCGCAATTTTGCTTTCTGCATAATAGGAGTTTTTGCAAGATTGTTTGACTTCAACCACGTTTGTTTCGATCCTTGATATTTATAATAACTTTTTACTAAGTTTCATTGTCAGAGTTCCGGTGTCGTAAGTGGTTAGAACTTCCGCCATGGATGCAAAAATTGAGGTTTTGAACACCGGCCTAGTCATACAAAACACTTACAAAAATGGTACAAGCAGCTGCGTAGCTTAGCGTTAAGCATTAAGAGGTTAGTTGTAGTGCTGGTAGGTCTGCTGCCAGGATAATGTGACTACGTGGGACATAATGCTACATGTCAGTGCCATGATGCCACCATGTTAGATATCACTATCAACAGCCACACTTCAAACATCGTATTTGTTTTTTTGTTTTTCAGCATAATATAGGCTATACATGGCGGCCAGTATTAATGGTGGAGGAAGAACCCGGAAACCCCCCAGGAAAGAACAACCGACCCACGAGAAGCTACTCGCAAGCTTTCTCACATAACTACATTAGCGGAATCTTAGACTCGAACCCACGCAGACAGAGGTGAGATGGCAGTGACGCATAACGGACAGCGCTTTAGACCACTCGGCCGCACGGGGCCCCTTCAAACAAGTGGAAATGTCTGACTGCTCAAACTACCGTGGGATAAATCTGCTCTTTATTGCAGGCAAAATCCTTGCTATAGTGTTGTAAAACAGACTGATACCCCCCCCCCCCATTGCAGAAGAACATACTCCAGAGCGGTCATGTGGCTTCAGAGCCAATTGGGGCACAACTGATATGGTGTTCATCCTGATACAGATCCAGAAGAAATGTCGAAAACAAAACAAAGGAATATAGCTCACATTTGTAAACCTGACGAAGGCATTTGACAGTCACCAAAAATGGACTGTGGAAAATCCTTGAAAAGTAGAGATGTCCTCTAAATGTCCTTACCATGATCATCTAACGTCATAAAGACCAGTTTGGTCAGGTCAGAAACAATAACGACTTGTCACCAACCTTCCCCATTGTAAATGGAGTGAACAGGGCTGCGTTTCAGCCCCCACACTGTTCTCAATCTTCTTCAGCTTGATGCTACAAAAAGCAACAGAAGGCCTCAATGACGAAGGTGTCATCTATATCTGATTTCGTACTAATGGAAACCTCTTTAGTTTAAGGCGTTTTCAGGCCCACAACAAGGCTTTGGAAACACTGAACAGATGACTTCTCTTTGCCAATGAGACTGTCCTTGTTGTCCACACAGAAGACTGGCCAAGGCAAACAAGATCTTCAGCAGACTCTATAAACGAGTGTGGTACATTGCCAGTCCCAAGAGGTACAACGATCTGAGCTTTCGTACTGACCACCCTCCTATTTGGCGATAAATCCTAAGTAACCTATAGCCGCCACCTCCCGCCTCCTTGAACGCTTCCATCTTCACCTTCTCCGCACTATCCTCAACATCCTTTGGAGTGACTTCATCATCAACATTGAAGTCTACAAACAAGCAGGGATCGCCAGCGTTTAGGCAATGCTAGTGACGATACACCAAAGTTGGGCAGGGTACGTGTACAGGATGGAGGATCATCGCCTGCCAAAGATCGCACTGTATGACTGTCCACTTGCCACCGTGATAGAGGGGCACCTCTTAAGAGATATCAAGACTCCTTGAAAAAGACCATCACCACGTGTGGTATCAAGCAATGCCAATGGCATCACAAGCCGTGAAAGTTGGTGAAGTACAGCTCACTGAGCCACTACCACTTTTGTACAAAATAGACGGGCCAGCTTGGCGGAAAACGATGGCAAAGAAAATACCGGAAACCATCGGCAGCATCCACCACCACCCAGACATTCCCCTGCAGCCTCTGTGGACGGACATGCCTCTCACAGAATAGTTTATCAGCCACCAGCGCGTGCAATAGACGTGGACATCCACCTTCTAAATCTTCGCAAGCAAAATCAAGCCAGCAACAACTACTACCATTGGGTCCATTTATATTTGTTTTCACAATACCTCGATTGCATCTGTATACTTCATGAAGTTTGGAAGTACATCCAATAAGCATAAAAACAGGCAAATACGTTATACGTTATATGACATTCAATACGCTAGTATCTTTAGCCATATTAAAGTTAGCACGGGAGGCTTTTTATAAATTGCTATGAAGCTAGATTAATCCGGATTCGTACATTTGAATATTTGTTTTCTATATTATTAACTAAAGTAGGTGAAGCCTGGAAAATATGTCACAGTTCCCTGATTTTTTATGACGATAGTGTATGAACAAATATGTGCATACTTTCCCTTATGACTCGAGGTCTAGCGTTATGTACACAACTTGCCTGCAGGAAACCTAAATGGTCAGCAATTTAAGATGAACTCTTAAGCTAATGCAATAACATATCAATTATAGGTCTCACGGACCTTCTCTGGTGGCAAAGTGTGATACTAATAAATATGCAAACAATTGTTTCCAGCTAGATTTGTGATTCTAGCGTGAACAGAACTTTTAAAAAATAAACATGACACATTTTAACCATGGTCAGCGCAACTTAAAATCTGCGTCACTGTCACGTATAATTGCAGTCAAGGTGTGGTATTTGTCAACACGCAGCTCCAGAGGAAGATTCAAGATTCCATGTATAACAATATGTGTACCTTATTGCAGAAAACATGACTGAATGCAAAAAGGTTCCTAATGAATTTAATTAAAACAAATGCATGTATAAATGTACCCCTTCAGGACGAAAGACGCTAAAGCGAACGTCTAGTCATCTTTGCTAGCCAAGGTTCTGATGAGATACCCCTATCTGTAGATAGGTTATCATATCGGATACTTGGTTAGCAACGATGACGTGTAATATCATGAATATGTCGTAGTTCATCGAGGCAAGCTAAATTGTAAATGTTATCACTTGGCATCCTTTTCGACACTATTTGACAAAATGTTCACGCAACAAATATCTCGTGTTACTTGAAAGTAATATAACATGTTCCAAAAATGATCAAGTCAGCAAATAACCCCATAATAAGTGTTATAATTGTTTTTTATGCTGATAAAAGTACTCTACATTTGTCAAAATGTTTTATTCCCGTTGATCAAATACACTCATGAACAAATTCAAGTACGGTTTTAGCATTTGAAAGAAATAAAACCTCAAACACTAATATAAACAAAATAAAAAAACAAAGCAAAGCAAAATAAATTAAAAAGCTAAAACAAGCAAATAACAAAACAAAACAAAAGATGGGTCCAAATATTAGAGAAACATAAAATATAGTGATGGTCACGTGAGTGCGATACTAATATAACTTGGAATAACTGAAGCATTGGAATATTGGAGGAAATACTCATAATTGTTTAAGACATATAATGTATAGGAAATGTTAAATTATTATAAATTAGAGATGCTATTAATAGAGTTTTGCAAAATACTGGGCAAGTGTCATGTGGTAGGAAATACATGGACTTTCGAAGTCAATAATGTTTTGAGTATATAATTAAAACATCCAAAGAACGCTATTTTAAGTTCTGGAAATTTCAAAACATAAAATAAAATTTAACGTTTCATTGAACTTTTTTTAATGCAACTCATCATCATTAATTTTTATTTCCTCTTTTCACAGATAACGATTCTAACATGGGAAATACTAACACACGAAATTGATACAAACATGAAAAAGAAACAGAGAGAAAATGTATTAGTTACAAACAAAGGAAATGTAAGAGAGAAAAAGGTATTAGTTACATGAAATTAGTATAGCTGAACATGAACGAACGTGATACAAAATCTCTTGAAAAAGAATCTTCCCTTTGAGGATTCTCATTTGAGAGAACTATATTTTTTATTTTTAGTAAATTAAAGCGTACTCGTTTGGAAGTGTACCATACAATTTTCTTGTTTTCAGAAGTAATAATGATTCTGAATCTTTTATACATGTCAATCTTGGTTTCAATTGTTTTATACAAACTGACTGTACACACGCGAGCGCTTCCAAAGGAAACAACATAAACGAACACTACATTCTCACGAGAAGAAAGGCTAACACAACTTTAGGCCAGAGAACCGCAACAACTACTACACAAACAGACATAAGAGATAGAAGAACTTACAAACAGGGACATTGAAATAACAGACAAGGTAAAAGACATCGAAGCCAGAGAGGCAACTAAACATCTAACCGACAGACAACCAGTGAAGACAAACAGAAGCAGCTACCACAAATCGAGCACAAATCAACAATTCAAGGTGTGGAAGAACAGAGCAAAGTAAAAATAAAGAAAAGCACAAGGAAGTACTATGAAGCAATGGAAGCAAAAACCAACTTGATACTGAAGCAGTGACAAACACACAACAAACTTAGGTCAATCCAATGCGTGAATAATGGCCTTCTAAAAGGAGACAAGAAATAAAAGAGTGGTGCCACCAAAGAGAAATGAGAGACGCACACTCACACACACCAACTGTAAAACAAAATATGTTGAAATTAAAAAGACAACCTTGAACGATTTGAAACATCCATGCCAAGTAATATTCTAAACAATAACATAAAAAGTAAAAATACATTGTAAGTTCGCAAAAAAATGATTCCTGGCAAGAGTTGCAACTAATTAGAACCAGAAATGGGTGAAAGAAGAAGAAAAGACGGCCAACAGGTAAAATACCAGAAGGGCGGTGAGTATGGGACCAGAAAACCCTAGGATTACGACCATCAGAAAAACTACGAACAAACAAATAGTTACTTTAAATAACTAAACCTTCGGTTATCCAGAACAGTTTTTACCAGGGGACGCCTTGAAAATACTGACAACGCCAAATATGCTTGGAATGAAACTTTAAGAGGTGTCAGCAAAAACAGCGCACACTTCCATAGAAATCATTTGGGATGTAAAGCATATCAAAATCTATAATTAAACGTTTCATTATCTTTTAAAAATTTGAATTCTATTTTTTAAAAATATAAAATGAACGATCAATGTAATTGTTTTTGCCCATGATTGGCTTGTAATATGCATATATTTTGCATATCGATATCAAGTATGTGCGACTCCTACAACTTGATGGCAATCCCTAACAAACGTCCAGCAAAATATTTGTTCACAGATATTTGTAGACTCTGCAACTGATTTGCATACTTCAGTGATTTTGTGAATGATAAGCGTTTTTGTTAGCTTCTAACATCAGGATTACATTGTTTCCTTTCCCAGGTACTTAATTTCGTTTCATCCAAGAAAAATTGAAGTTGACAGATACAAGGTAGGAATCGTAGAACTGAGCTAAACGTCCGGGTCCCAACTTGTTACGTCATCAATGCGTGGATAATCTACCTTTTCTGATAAGCTTTCACAATCGAAATTACTGGCATCAACTGAGGAATTGACCTGAATAACGAAACACATACGTCTTGGGTTAATATATAGTTTGTAAACAATCAACGACGGAGCAAACAAAAACAAAGAAATTAAAATATCGAGTGATATGGACATAAAAAATTAAACAAGGCAACGGTTAAAATACCATTCTCTCATTTTTCGATGATATTACTTGACGTGACCAAGAATAACCATAGATGGGGATATTTTTTATAGTGTAAATAGTTGTCAGAACAAGATAACAGGGACAAAGGGCATATAAAAGTAATGCCATGTGTTACATCATATTATGGGATGCATGATTAAAAATACCTCTAATCCGTTCATTTTTGTATGATACCAAAAATTTATTTATTTAGTTTTTAGAAACTGTCGTATTAGTGTATGCTAAAAGACGGATATGCATCGGGTGGCAATGAGGGTCTAGTTGTATCTGTAAAAGGTTCTTAAATAAGATGTTTAAAGGAATCGCGTAATCCAAAACAATTGGTATATCAAGATTAACGGCTAATTCACAGCAATTAATTATCTTGCAGTTTGTTTATTTCTGCGTATCATTGCAATGTTACCTTTTTTATCTGTTTGTTTGTTTGGGTGTGGCGATGGGCGGGATTCAGAAAATAATATGGAGAGAGAGAGAGAGAGAAAGAGAGAGAGAGAGAGAGAGAGAGAGAGAGAGAGAGAGAGAGAGAGGGGGGTGTTAACCTTTGGAATAAAAGGTGGTTCCATTGTTCTGCCTCGTAAGTCCTCCCAGTGGAATTCGTTGAACCATCCGTGCATTGGTATTTCCTGCGCGGTGAGGCGTTTTACAGGATTATTTCTTACAAATAAAAGAAAGGGAATAAAGCCAATGCTTGAATGAAATTCATCAATGTATCATACATCAATTATACACATGGTGGTTATATTACTATGACATGTATCTTTTGGTTTTAAATGTTTAGCTATGTGTTTTGTTCTAAGCTAAATCTTGCTATATATATTTGCACGTTATCTTTAAAACAAATGGTTGACGCCCGTGAGGCTTAAGGAACAGTGCAATCTCTATGACAGAGATATGAAATATTGTAAATAAAAAAAAAGATTATAATGAAATAGCGGCAAAATTCTTATTCACTTTGTCGTTGTACGGGCAAGTTTGGCTATAGATGTTCAGCCTACTCGTTATTTACAGCAATAAACAAGTGGAAAACAGGATATAGTTATCTACACACGTGAAGAAAGACTATGGTGAGTTTTACAGTTTCATTAACATTTAAACTCTAACGTTTTATATACTGTGATATGATCAACTGTGTTTTCCCTTTTTCAAATTCTTTAAGAAGCTAAAAGAAGCACAAAGAAATAGTTTCACTTATACATCCACTGAAATCCGAGATTCAGAGTGAAATATCTACTGTGATACCTACAAACCTTATTTTTCTTTTTATCACAATGTATGTTTAACCACTATCCAGCTAACGTTTAAAATGTGTTAATTTCAAATCGTGTAGATTTTGATTTTGGGTACCTGGAGGTTAGACATTTGTTGTCTTCATTTTTCTTCTCGATGCCTATATTAGTCAGAGTATTGTCATCGTTCAACTCCTTTGAAATAACGTTTCTGGCAGATAACTAGAACGGTGAAATCTACTACTAAAATACCTTCTTTCTTGCATAAATTCCATATAAAATCTTCAGTGTTCCTATGTCCCTTCAGAGGATAACATCATCGATTGATTTCTCACTTGTGTTGTTGACGAAAGAGACCTTCCGAAATGATTTTTATATTATTTAGGAAGACGGCAGCATCAATCTCGTTTTTACCTGCATAATTTCCGTATGAAATCTTCGGCGATCTTCCTAATTTCATTTGGGAAGACAACATCATTGATCCCTTGTAAGATATTATAACATGTCTGCATGTCATTATCATCCTTGTCTGCAAAGAGGAAGCTGGAAGACGAAATGCAACTGTTGAAAAAAAAAAAACACCACTTCAAATACTGACTAGGTACTTATAAACAGGTACAGAAATAATAACATAAACGAACCGACATACAAGTTTTTCTGAACGTTTACTTAAGATAATAATTTTAAAATATATATGTTGAAATGTTTTAGGCCATATGTCATGTCTCCATCATGTGCCTTGTATCTCTTCTGAGTTATCCCACATAATGGAAATAAATTATCAAATACTAGAACTACAGAGGCCTAGTTATAGTGTTTCGAGCCCGGGGACAAGATTCATTTTTACGAACCCTTCCCCCCTCCTCCCCTCAACTCTGAAACCCATTATTTTCATCAATAAAATCACCATCACCAAATGTAACGCCAACGGCTATTAAAGGGAAGAGAAAAAGAAATAATGGATAGCTGCATAGTGCATACGGTCACATCACACGCGATATAATGATATTGTGAAATGCCACATACAACCTATTTATTTCAAAGCCCATTTTGACGCCTCCACTAGTCTGGCGTTCGATCACATCTGTCCCCCTCTGCCCCCACCTCCCCCCGCTACGCCTCTTTAGAACTAGATATTGTAAATATTTCACAATTGTATTTGTGAGATTCATGTGATTGTACACGATGTTAAAGGTTAAATATTCATTTACCATTCGTTGCATCCGATGCGATGACCGTAACTGAAAACGGCAACTGACAGATGCATCGCTCAAATGTCGAGGTAGAATGTAAAGTAGTGCATGCGATCATCATGCCGTGTTATATTTTTAATCACAGGGTTGGTAAATGATTTTTAATAAAAAGTTTTTAAAATGTATAAATTAAAGTTCAATATTTTTTATGGTTATGACAAAGTATGTGTATGACAATTAATTTTCTTTAATCGATATGGTTTACATCCTGTTCAGATTTCAAATGTGTCATGTTGGTAAGAGAGGACTAAAGTAGATGATTATATTCTCTGTTATATGTTAAGCATACATCTACATAATGATATATTGAAATGTTAGCTATTGTAACTTGAGCTGCACAAAAATATATCTTCGCGCTGTTGGAATGCATGTATTACACACACACACACACACACACACACACACACAGAGAGAATGACGTGTTGGTGCACTGCAAACCGTTTGCAACTACCGTATAGTGTTTGTCATTCTTACCTGCCAGAAAGCATTTCAAAAACAAGAGCTCCCAAAGACCAAATATCTGCCGCTGTGTCGTGCCCTTTTTTTAAAACCATCTCAGGGGCCATATAATCTGCCGTTCCACATAGCGTCCGGGTCTTTTCTCCTGGTATCACCTTCTTGGCGATCCCAAAGTCAATCTTTAGAGAAAAATTAACGCATAAATAGATACGTATTATATGTAGCTGAAAAGAAGAGTCTGTTCTGAAAAAAATACCCAACATAAGTTATGAGATGTGAAATATTTACTTAATAAATAGATGAATTCGGAGTGTGATGAGCTGTCAATGATTCACCGAATGCGATTTATTTTAATACGAAATGTGTTGCAAAGTATTTCCCTAAACGTTTTACAAAATCAGCGTGAATCTATGACACCGCACAGTGATAAAAGTACTATGAAACAAAAAGTTGCAAATCTATGGACTATAGGAAAAACAATGGTAGATAATGTTTATTCACCACATAAAAAATCATATTTATTATCAAAATGAAAGAATGAAAAACCAATAATAAAAACGCGATTTATAAGAATAAGTTTAGCGTATCATATTGACACGAAAGGCTACAAGAGCTAGACCACAAGTTTATCAAGGTTAGAACATGCCTCCCCTGACATATTCGAAATACAAAGCAAGCTATGTCAGAAAGGTTTATTGACTAATAATGAACGGTAATCATTTCCATAATTATCGGCATGAAACCATTTACGAGTATTGACGAAAATACTTTTCGTCATATCACTGTATGTGTTTTTCATATTTATACAAATTTGTTGAAATGCAGTGTATTAGTTATAACGCCAAATGAACCAAGACCATATTTGTGTTCAGAACGTACCTGGTCACATTAAGTGAAAGATTCATTTGAGATTATGCGGCATTTTCTAAAACTAATTCCATTGAATGAAATGTTAGTTCAAATGCCCTTTTCGGAATAAGGCGAAAAATAAAACTTTGTTTAGTCACTTTACTCCAATTTCTTGCGACTGACATCAGTAAACAATATATTTTTTTTTTAGATTTTATAATCCTCTTTTGATTTAATGCAAGCAACATTCCTCACTGGTGAATGAATCTCCAGGAACAATTATAGAAAATAAATTAATAATTTCTTATCGACTACAATGGGGTACAACAAGATCTGATTGGATCAGTCAGTCTTCCTAATCCATTCTAAGGCGGACTGTCAGATTCATGTTTAAAGAGTACAGTTCAAACATGTATGGTGTAAACTGTTGTTGACTTGCAGTTATCAGAGGAAGAATCAGTGTTTGAATATCCTACTATTAAAATAAGCAACACTATGGATGATACCAAAATCGGTATCCCGCTTATGTAAAGATCCGTACTGACAATATACTTTTTTTCCTGACAAAACCAAACAAGAATATGAATGATACCACCATTGACATCCCGCTTATGTAAAGATCCCTATTGACAATAGACTTTTTTTTACCTGACAAAACCAAACAAGACTATGAATGATACCACCATTGCTATCCCGCTTATGCAAAGATCCGTACTGACAATAGACTTTTTTTCCTGACAAAACCAAATAAAACTATAGATGATACCACTATTGCTATCCCGCTTAAGTAAAGATCCGTACTGAGAATATTCGATGATTCGCGACTATTAGTCCTTCTAAGTATCATTACCCTCTGGTGAATCACTCTCAATGTATGTAGTACATGCTATACCTTCTACCTAAGGCGACATAAATATATAGAATTGGAAAATATGTGTCCAGAGGCAACTTGTTCCACATGTGTTTCCCGTGCTGTTGAAATATCTAAAACTATTTGGGGAATTATGTTCTGTGAAAGAAAAATATTTAAGAGCATGCAGATAAAGAAAGTGATAGCTATATATTTATAGCCTTCTTATCACATCAATGGTTTGATAACAAAACAACAAAAACATGCAGTGGACTACGTTCCTCGTCAGGCCAAAAGTCTTCTAGGAGACAATTAATAATTGCAGACTTCATATATAGAAAATAAATTCGAATCAACAAAGCAAGCATGGAAATGGGTCGCGTTATGTGTTTTGCTCCAGTAACAAAGGATGAATGGTTAATGTGGTTTGAAGAAACTAACGGAAAAAGGCATTCAAAATACTACAACTAAAGAATTACGAAATAGCAAACGGCACAATAATAGCCATATATGTGTTCCAAATTTGTGTTCTAACATTTATAGAGATGTATTCATGGATTTCACAGCTATGCTCCAGAAATGTATGTATGATTGATGAATGAATGATCAGATAAATAGAGAAAAAAGATTAGCAGAAGAACTGTGAATATAAGGTTCTATTATAATGCTTATCCAATAAGTGCATCTTAACTTTAGTGTACAAGACTTTGAAGTTAAGCGCCCCTGCAGCTAAATTGGGGATAATGGATGGCAGGACAAATAACTGAATGAAAACATTACATTACTAAAACTTTATATTTGTTAAATGCATAAGACACGATTACGATTGTGATGTGTGTGCCAAAAAATATTCATATATATTATCGACCTGGGAGATAAGATACGGAAAATTGTTTATAACTAACAAATGTATCAACATACTAAACTGCCGAAACATTTTAGAAATATTGAAACTGAAGCATTGTGAATAGCACAAGGCGGATAAGAGCCATTAGACCAATACCAAGTTTCTTAGAAAAGCATTGATTTATTTAGAGATATACACCGAAAGTTAGAATGGCAGAGATGGTTTACGGGGAGACAGACGGAGAAAGCGTTAGCTACATACAAGGTTATGTTGGGTTGGCAGTGAGGAAAAGAGAAAAAATGAATAAGAAATATTCACGGTTTTGATTTAGGGTATCGTTTATATTTATCTTAACAGGGACTTCGTATAGCCAAACCATTTGTGTGGCGCCTAAAATGAAACGCGGTTCCACTCGTAATATATTTTATTTATTTAAAATTAGATCCACTTTAAAATTGTTATGTGTCTCAGTCAATGTGGGAGTTATAACGATCATATACAAGTCAATCAGAAAAAAATCTGAGATTTCGTCTGCTGCGAAAATATCTGCGCTGCAAGTTTAAATATATAAAAACTGTTGAAGAGTTCGGTAACCAACGATCAAAGTAATTTAATTTGATTGGATGCCGTCAGGTAATCATTTGGACAATGCAACAATAGTTTAGTGCGGAGCGATTCCAACATTATTGGCAGAGAAAACTAAGGCCAAAAAAATATCCTTTTGGTAGCCCCATACTACATTGTTTCTTGTATTTCACACAATGCAGCATGTCTTATATTCCACACGGACATTTTGTCGTGCACCAATATCTAGATAAATTGGATGAGTCATAGCCGAAAAAGCAATGAATGATTAAATATGGTTTTGCTTTTTTTTCTGTTTTAACTCTATATATATACTAGTTTTTCAGATTTACTCAGCGCATCGTAAAATATTTCAATACAATAAGCTCGTCTTGAAATTATATGTTTAGTTACTCTCGTAATCTGAGACAAAAAATACATTACCATTTACAATGTGTTTGAGCGTTTGTTATGTCCAGGATTTTGTCCGGCCATCTGTTCAATTATGGACGACGTACCTTCATTTCTTTGATATTCTCAAAACTGCAATAAATAACATAGAACTATTTTACAGAAGCCTCCTATCGGACGTTATATCTATGGATTATTTAGCTTGCATACGATTTTCGTACACGGAAATTTTGTCAGGAGTATTAAAACATTTCAGAATTTTTTATAGATAAATTTCAATGCTCAATTTTTAATTAATTTTGATCACACCAATTTAAAAAATATTGTATTTCAACATAGCAATCATTGTAATCATTAAGAATACCACATTGGGATATAATTAGCATATCTCCATGTATTATTCTCTCTATTCAACTTATTTACTGAAAGAACCCACGTGTTGTCTCAACCTTCCACTATCTTCCGGTTCCAGTATTTCGTAAACATTATTGGACATATCAAATTCATTTTTAAATTTCCTAGCCATGTCTGTTTTAACCGGATTGTTTTGTTAAACCAATGAATTACTGCATTTATCTAAATTTAATTTTGATGGCTTCTATGCGCGATCACCTGATGTAGTTAATGCATTCTCTAGCGCGTAAAATAAACACCTGTCGTCTTTTTTTGTCTAAGCCATTCAGGGAAATCAATTTATGATAGTTTCCTATGTTGAATGCTAAATATAATTGTTGTCAAACATCTTTAATATACTTTTGTTTAATATCTATCTAAATTTTATATGCAAAACGTCAAATAAATATTCATTGATATTATCCATTTCACCTCTGTTCAATATATTGATCAATCTTGTCATGTAGTGACTTCACACTACCCTAAGTGTATCATTTTCTATGTCTGTTATTTAAGTTGAACTGAGATTTACTGAGCAAAATTATTGAATTTTTTTTTCCAGTGATTCACTTCTTCAAATAAGATCCCGTTTCATTGAATATTTAATCAAAAAATTTTTTTTGTTGAAACCTCAATACTTTTTGAATTTCTCTAGTATAAATCACAACGTATTTAGTGGTAATCTGATTAAAGTTGAATTATACGTCAAAATTTTCATCTCTTTTAAAGACGTATTAAGGTGCCCTGTAATTTGTCTAAGTTGTTCATGTTTTTAGATTATAAAAGTCCAAATTTGCATCAATACGAAAAAGAAAATTATCAGTGTATATTTCTACAATTTGATATATTAAACAAGATATTCTATAAATGATTAATTATTGTTTTTAATTTAATTTAATTATAATGTTTTAAAATATAGTAACCACCAATTGTTTACGATGTATTAAAAATGAAAGTCACCTTTAAATATGAAAAACAATAATAATAGATTTTGTCATACAATTTAGTAACGGCAAATGCCAAGAAACTGGCTGCTTGGTTCCTGCATTTACTGTACTTTTACAAAGGTCAAGGAAAATATCGTTTTCTCCTTGCTGACATGTGTTACCCAAACTACAGAACAAGCGCTATGACACTACTGTTTTCAGTCCAAAGTGGGGCGGCAGTGGAAAGATACCCAGTCTTTTAACCTGTGATCATTGAGGCATTGGCAGTTAAATAGGTTACGCCTTATCTCTTATTGCTTGAATATTTTCTAGAGTGTCGAGGAGCTTTAAACCGAAATGTGCGTAAAAGAGGTGTTTCCAAATCTACTTATACGTTACATCAACGATTTTGTATGAAACACCGCTGATTAAGTACTGATGCTAGCAATAGCTGTAATCCTTACAACATACCCATAACAGTTAACGACATAATGAAAAGCACAAGGACGTCATTTCAATTTTTAAGCGGGGGGGGGGGGGGAGACAAAACTTGATTGGGGGGTGGGAGGGGCAAAACTTGACGGCCTTGTTACTTGTCGTATTTAGGCTACAGCAACTTTAGGTCTCAGTGGACAGTTGTTTTTAGCAAATTTTCGTCCGACGATGACGTGTTGCAGAAAAATGATAATAATATTACATTAAAGATACAAAAAAAAATAACTAATGATTTTTGTTGAAAGAAAGATTGTAAGATTCTGACTGAGGTATAAAATTAATTCCTTAAGCAACTAGTTGCTTTCATACTGAACCAACACTGCCACAAACCCCTCTTTCTAACATTCATTTTTTTTTTGTACAGGAAAGACCTATTTTGAATATTTTCCTGTGACAAGACAGCTAAACGAATCAGTATGGGCCTTATGCATAAATGAAGTTCACTAGAAATGTTACAAATTAGCACGGTCTTGATGTGAAGTCAAAACCTAAAGTCATGTATATACTTGAAGAATTACGACAGACGACAGTGTATATATGTATTGTATGGTCTATTTATTTTCAGTTTTTATTCATAATGTTATAATGTCTCATGGTGAGATATTCCTATGAACCATCATATTCCGAATGGGATTCTAAAATGCAAGGAAATAGATTAGTCTAGAAATGATGTACATGAAGGCGATGTAAACGTCTTGTCCTCACGTGGGATGGTAGGACACAAAACATTGTGATTATATCTGCATATCATTGTATATAATGACTGAAGAACCTGGAAGTATTCTTTTTTTTATACAAATGAATAGTCCATAATGTTCATTCATACGAATATGAGGTTTAATGTTGCAGATATGACGATCTGGTTTAATATTGTAGACAGGTTTACATTTAGTTTCCTTACTATTATACTGGATCTTCAAAGCAGCCTTTCCCTTGATATTGTAAATACAGTAAACCCGACTTGAGTAACGACACTACTAGAAAAAGAGAACATTCATCCAATTTCCACTATAGCCTCGTAATGGAAAGTAAGTGGCCTCTTGTATTTAAAAGCAAATTGTTGAAACAGTCATTTATCTAAAGAGGTGATTTTTCAAATACAATATACAAAACTTAGGGTTGTGATGCTTGAAATGTGGCATTGATTCAAATTTCTAGGAAATTACGATTTACAATTTTTCTATTTAGGCTTCTGAGAATTCCAATAAGATTTTGGTAGCGGCTATCGACTTTGGGACAACATTTTCAAGTTGGGCGTGCTCCTTCCGGTATGATTACGAGAGAGAGCCAGCAAAAATACTTGTTAAAGAGTGGAACAGCGGAGTAGGCATATCTTCCAAAGCACCCACTACAGCTCTCATAAGACCAGATGGCGAAACTTTGGATGCTTTTGGTTATACTGCTGAAGACAAATATGCGAGGTTGGCCGAAAACGATGACCACAAAGACTGGTATTATTTTAGAAGATTCAAGATGTCACTTTTCAAAGACAAGGTAATTTAAAGTTATCAAAAAAGAACTTACGTCCACCACAAATAAGAAAATACAGTTAAAATCTTATTACATTATATTAGTCAGTAGCTTGTATATGGAAAAGCTTTTCACAAAAGTGAGTATACAGTTTTGTTCATTGCTCTCTAAATGTACATGGCAGTTTTAAAATCGTAAAGATAACCCTAATGAAACAATATGATTATTAAAGCTGATGGAACAATATCGAAAATACAGAAATTGTTACATCGCAGAGCTTGTGTGATACAAACAGAAGAGATATCTGATTTGCACGTAATCTTGGTGGTAAAATACGTAATTGGTACAACCTACAGATGCAAGATGAACTGAAAAAAAAATTAAGCTGAAAATGGGAAAGTGTCTAAAATATTCTTAAAGGCTGCAATAAGCAGTTATGTATATAAATGCAAATTATCTTTGTAAAACAAAAGCAGTATTAAAGGTCAATACTCAGAAAAAGAAATTTATTTTCAAGATAACTTTTTACGAAATATGTCAGCAAAATATATCCCTTCAATGATGATAAAAGGACGGTAACTATCATTTTACTGTCTAACATAAAATCTGTAATTTTAACTCCTTTTAGAGTCTTACTCGTAAGACCATCATCGATGATGAAATGGGGAAGAAGATGGCTGCAATTCAGGTGATAAGCCTTGTTATTCGTTACCTGAAGGACGACCTCTGTTATCAAGTCAAGTTGAAGATGGCTGGTGCACTTTTACCTGAGGACATTCAATGGGTTCTGACTCTCCCAGCCATATGGAATGACAAAGCTAGACAGTTTATGCGTGAGGCAGCAGTTCAGGTAGATTTCTGAGCTTCCTTTCAAAAATGTTTATTGTTTTGTTTATTTTATTTTTCATTCACGGAAGCATTTTATACTAAGAATTTGCATTTATATATGAAAAGACAAAGGTTAAGTAAGGAAGTATTTTCATTTCACATTTGCCTTGAGGCGAAAAAATTGAAAGAATTGTTTTTTAAAAAAGTATTTTCTTTAGTATATTTTTTATAATAGGTTTGTTAAACTTGTTGAAGACTCAAAATAAAAGATTGCGGTCCACCCTTGTATCCAACGAACTTTCATCAGATCAATTCTGCATTAAATACCACATGGACGTATCAGTTCCTAACCAACCACCTTTATTTACTACTAAAAGAAACCTACGTATATTCAATAGAACCAAACGATTGCATGATATCCAAAGAAACCTAACAACTTGCTTACCTCCTACAGCACAACAACTCGATATCTGCCTGCGTTCACTGCTTAAAAACCATGCCACAGCCACCAAGAGCAGATTATCAATTTTAAAGTGTTATTTGTCGTATAGCAGTGTTAAGGCCAGCTTCGCACTGCTAAAAGAGATCGCCGAAAAGCGGGGAGGCTTGGCTTTCCACCAGACTTCCTATTCATAAATAAAAATATGAAGCTGGTAAGAAAAACGTCACAAAGATACTCCGTTTAGCCAAATTAGCCCACTACAGTACCAAAATCACAGAGAGTTCCAACATCATAGAGGTGTTCGAGCTTCGAAATTACTAACAAACTAATGTTAGGGAACAAATTCACCACGTCCACTTGCCTTTTCTCCAGTAGACCTTAGGGACTTGATCGCAAATTTCTTCCGTGACAAGGTACACACCATTAGAGATAAGCTTGACAACATAATTTCAGTTGACTCGTCGTCACCATACAGTTGCGATACAGAAATTCAACGACAACAGTTAGCAGCTATTGAACTTGTCTCTATGGATTTTGTATGGACAATCGTGATGAAGAGTGCACAAAAGTCATTTGAACTTGATCAAATTCTAACATTATTGCTATTTGAATGCTTAGATCCAATAGTGTCTTCACTGACTGTTGTTTTTATTACCACTCTAATATCCGGGGAATTCCCATCAGGTTTCCAAACAACCATTGTGAAGCCTCTGCTAAAGAAACCAACATTTAACCAAAACCATTTAAAGAACTACCGCCCAGTTTCTAATCTCCAGTACATCTACAAAATCTTAAAAAAAACATTGTTCTAGTCCAACTTGTATCTCATTTGAATTCAGACAGTCTTGTTAGCAATGTACAGTCTGCATATTGCTCTTGCCACAGTACTAAAACTACTCTTCGGAACGTAGTGAATGACATACTCTCTGCTTTGGATAGCGGACAGATTACAGTCTTCACCCTCCTTGATTTGTCAGCAGCATTTGACACAATAGACCATATTATATTACTTCACTGTCTCCAGTATTTATTTGGCTAATTGTGGTTAAAGTTCTACTTAGTCAACAAAACTCAAATTGTATCTGCAAATGGAATACACTCAAACCCAGTTGATCTATGTTGTGGTGTTTTTCTCAGGGTTCTGTTCTTGGACCTGTTCTCTTCATTCTATCAACTCATCCGCTCTTAAGGGTCATAGGTCACCCAGTGTCTCAGCAATTGTATTTTGATGACACCCATATATACAAATCTAGCCTCCCAACTGAAGTTGACGCTACCATCCTTCGAGTACAGAGGTGCATTTTAGATTTGAAATCATAGATGACATATAACAAGCTCCATATGAATGATGATAAAACGGAGGCAATTCTGACACAAAGACTTTATCATTCACATCATTTACCTCAAACAATAATTGTCAGCAGTAATCTCACATTACACAAACATGTCATGAACATATGCATGGCTGCAGATCTTGAGCTGAGACGCATCAGCTACATTAGCAAATATATTTCAGTTGATGCCACTAAAATACGTGTGTTCATTAGTACTTTCAAGACTGGACTGTTGTAACTCAATTCGGGATGGTTCGTATCAATTCCTACTGCAGGAACTTCAAAATGTTCACATTACAGCTGCTCGGATCGTCCTTATAGTACCATAATAATTGCACATCTCCCCGCTTCTCCGTACCCTACACTGGCTATCCGTTCGATCCAGAATCAAACACAAAATTTATTCATTGTGCTACATTTTGCTGACAGACTCCAGTCTAATATACATATCTGGCCACACACCAGCAAGATATTTGCCATCGTCTTCTAACAATCGTAAACTCAGTATTCCCACTATGAAACTTAAGTCAAATGGGCTTCATTCTTTTGCATATCAATGCCCAGCAACGTGGAATGAATTGTGCATTGCAATTAGACACAAGGACAAAGTGATCCCTTTCAAGAGCGCTCATAAAATTCACCTTTGTCGACTGATACATTTGCAACATGCACAATGTAGGAAATACATGTACATGTATTATATATATATATATATATATATATGTGTGTGTGTGTGTGTGTGTGTGTGTGTGTGTGTGTGTGTATGGATGTGTGTGTCTGTGTGTGTGTATGTGTGTGTGTGTGTGTGTGTGTCAGTGTGTTCCTTTGATGCACTGTGGTTGAAATTCCTTAAGATATTAAACATGATCTAAGCAGACAGTAAACTAAAATGACAGCCTGAATTATTTTAAAATACACTTTCTTTTTAGCAGTTATTTAAAATAGGGAAAACTGATTTTGCCAGACAAGAAAATACTAGCTTCTGAAAGTGCAACGAATGAATTACCAAATATATCAAATCTAAAATATCCAGGAAGTGCGAGTGAACAAGACATGTCTCAAGTAAGACCAAGCTGTATAATTGATAAGCCATATTACACATATCAATCATACATCAAAATATAGGGAATTACATTTTCTTTGAACAATACGTAAGATATAAGAAGTTTTCTTTAAATAGCCAGTATAATCATCGAGGAAAACCGGGAAAATATTTCTTCTTTGAAAAACTAACATCTATGCAAAATGCAAAACTGTAGAGCGCCACACTACTAAAATGATTAATTTTGAAAATAAAATGATTAGCCAAGACAAGATTGTAAAATATGTTATTAATTATGCCAACCACGCCGCTGCACCACCACTGATATATTTAATACACGTTCTGCATAGAATATGTTATTTTAAGTTGATTGTAAGATGTATTTCTCTTTTCCAGCTCATGTTTGTCTCTACAAAGTACTAATATTTGAAAAATTTTGCTTATAATAGATAAATGTTAGAAACGTACTATCCAGAGAAAATGTAATTAAACGTTTTCCAAAATCACACACAGGGCCAAATGACAAGTATGGTCTAATTCGGTGACCTGCTCCATCAGTCTTGATTATGGTGTTATTAGCAAAAATTTAATTTTATTTAATTTTAAATGATTTCTGGATGTAAAGAATTCCACAAGTCTTTTGATTTAATACAGTTATCTTGATGTTGTAATTTTTGTACGTCTTATTTTCCATAGGCTGGAATAAGTGATTAACAACTTCTGATCGCCCTGGAACCGGAAGCAGCATCACTGTACTGTAGACACATTCCTTTGGAGCTAAAGAAATCTGATGGTACATCGTCCATTGTTCCTTTGTCTCCTGGAACTCGATATATAGTTGTTGATGCAGGAGGTAAAGTATGTATGTGTGTATGTATGTATGTATGTATGTATGTATGTGTGCGTGTGTGTGTGTGTGTGTGTGTAGTCAGCAATAAGATCACTGAAGAATGGGAAGGCAGCTGGAGTAGACAACATCCAAGCTGAACTTATTAAGAATGGTGGGAAATCAGTGATAGAGCTACTAACACAAATTAGTAAAAAAATCTAGCAAATAGGCGAATGGCCAACACAGTGGACCCAGTCACTGATTATAACACTTCTATGAGTGAACAAAAGAGTATTTAGTATTTCTATATGTCTCGGATAACCTAAAAATACAACATTTTTAGCAATGCTTCTTTCTCTGAATAAGTTATAATGCATCAAAAGAAACTACAAAAGCAAAATAGTATCCCACCAGATGTTTTTTAGCTTGTTATGATTTCGATCTTACCATAACAAAGTTTGCATAACCATTAAATTTAATTGATAGGCACTTTCATTAAAACATTTAAATATTCTAAACGCACTTAAGAAATCCAGATGCCTTATTTATTGAAAATGCCCACCTAATCCAAATATATTCCATACTAAACATAGTTCTCATCTTTCGCATTTTGTAGACGTCGGCCGGATTCTATTTTTGTAGTACAATAGCTGCATCATATGTAAAACATCAAATACACAGTTGTAACTGACTACTGTATTATGAACCTGTAATATTTGTGTAATGTATTTAATTTTTTTTTTCCATAGCTTTATTCAAACTTGGGTTAATATTGATACGATACTGTCCTACATACATATCGCAAAGAAGACGTTAGGTAACGTTTTGAATAGATTAATCAATGTACATTATGTTTGAATATACGATAAGGTGAACACGACCCAAACAGTTCAGGACCTATAAACATTAAATTAGGTTTTCCCTTAATAAAATATTCCTCTTTGTTATTTAAATCGGTTCATTAAACTTTGGTTGTCGGAGGCAACTATCCAAAGGTTTTGTCATACAAAGTCATAACGATAACTGCATGAATAGGCACTTAATCGTGAGAACTCATTTTCATGTATTAAAAAGTATGTCATATGTTGTTAATTTCCCAGAACTGAAAGAAAAAAAAATATTCAAGCTCATAAAGACATACCTTTCCGTAATATCCCGTTGATTTAAAAACAATATATTTTATGTTTTGCTTTGAGGTTGGGAGACATTGGCCTGCTGCGCAAAAATAATTTTTTCTACACTACAGGTGGCACAATTGACATAACGATCCATGAAATCTTAGATGATGGAAACGTAAAAGAGATGTATAAGGCAACCGGCGGCGCATGGGGTGGACAAGAAGTCGACGAAGCTTTCATGCAGTTTCTCATCAAAATATTTGGAAATCCTGTTATACAAAAATTTAAAGTGGATGCGATGGAAGATTACGTTGGACTATTTTGGGATTTTGAACTAAAGAAAAGAATGGTTAGCCCAAACGGTAAAGAAGATGTAACGTTTTCTATACCCGCATCTTTGTTAGAAATCTTTAAAGAAAACACTGGGGAAACCCTGACAGAAGCAATAAATCAAACTCAGTTTGCAGCAAATGTCCGAGTCATTAAAGGAAATAAATTGAGACTGCATCAGTCCATTATGAGAAACTTCTTTGATAGGTCACTCAGAAGTGTTTCCGATCATCTGCAGACATTTCATGAAGATAATGAAAAATACGGAATATCCGCGGCCGTTTTGGTTGGTGGTTTTGCTGAATCTCCAATGTTAATTGAAGCGATTCGAGAAAACTGTTCTACCTGGAAAGTCTTAGTACCCGACGGTGCAAGTCTTACTGTGCTTAAAGGGGCAGTCCTATATGGCTACGATCAATCAATCATCGCTTATAGAGTCGCTAGATATACATATGGAGTTGGTATGAAAACGAATTTTATTGACGGTGTGCATCCAGTAGAATACCTGCTTGTGACTGAAGATGTAAGAAGGTATTGCAGACATTTTTTTTCCAAATTTCTAACGGAGGGCACATTAGTAAGATATGATCAAATTTTGTACGAGAGCAAAAAATTTAGGCCTTTTGAATCCAAGAAGGATTGCGTGAGTATTCCAATTTACGCGAGTACCGATAAAGATACACAGTTCACAACGAATGATTGTTGCTGCTTACTAGGGAACCTCAAGGTTACTGGCCTCGACACGAGCATAGCTCGCAGACAACGAAAGGTACATGTCACCATTACACATAAAGGCACTGATCTACATATACATGCAACAGATACACGCTCTGGCAGAAAACTTGACGCATGCATTGATCTTCTAGATTAAGCTACTATTTATAATCTTATTTAACACTTTACGTCACGATAGAAAGATCACAATGATTTTATAATACATTTTGCTGTAAAAATTACAAATTCAAGTAGAATATCGATGCAGAAAAATTATCCTACGTTTCCGCTGTGTGGGTCCTGTTTGAGAATTCGCCTGTTGAAGTTGAAAGAAGTTGAACCAGTTAGGGATTTCATTCACATTTTGTGGGAGGTCCATTACGAACATATTTTGCACGGTGACGTTTGATCCGTAGAATGGGTTGCTGATAATTTGATTCTGTTGAATATTACTCGATTAGATTTTTTGTATACTACAGTCTGTTGTTTTGCATTTTGAAATGTATTTGTGTGGGGTGAGGTTTTTATAGCATCATTACTTGGGTGGAAGGTGTTAGTCTAATAATTGGAGTACGTCTGCTGTTGTTTGTCACTAATGTTGGAGTAGCTGTTTATAGACTGTACATTTCTGTGTCCTGAAATTTGCATGATATCATTTGGGGGAGTGTTTCTGTCTCCTCACTTCTGAATAGGTACTTTCGGCTACTAGTGCTAGTTAATTTCTTTCTTTCCGTAATATTTTCTTTTCCTGTCATTTTGCATGTTGCATCCAAGTTTGGTAATTCCAACGACTTTGATCCTAAGTAATTTTAGGTTTGTCGCTGAGATTGGCATAGTGATGGGAGCAATATAGAAAGGCTTTTTACATTGTCAGAAGTCTGCATGTCTTAGCTCAGCATATTTGTAGATAGCAAGTGGGTCTATCTCTTTGTTGTTGTTTTTTTGTGTGTGCATGCATCTTAGGATTAATATCCCTGATGTCCCTGACATTGTCTCCTGTTCATTGTTTGTCTGCTTTTCATTGAGTTCAAGATAATCGAGGCCATTCACATCTTTCTTTACTTTAACATCTCCCATATCAGATTGTAATGTTAAGTCACTCCCGTTAAACCAATATGCACAGAAGTTTTAAACCACAATGTGTTAACAATGGCTTCATGTGTTTTCATCCCCATTAATGTTTGCTATATAAGGTATTTATTTCATCGTCTGTGATCGGTTGAATCCGACTAGGTTTATTTCATTTTCCTTTAGATTTTAAATCTTTTTGCTAAACCAGAAGATCTTCCCTTGTTAATGCAGAATTTGTGTCTGTTCCTCTCATGAATGTACTTGCATATTTCTCGGTTTTAAGGAGGCGATCAATGGAGTTGATAATTCTTCTTAAGCTGTTGGGTTCAAACACAGATTCGTCTTTTCTCCTAGCACTGAGTATGAAACAAGCAAGACGATGATCCAGTTCTGATGGGTGTATCTCATGTAAATTTCTGAATTCATTTTTTTAATGCAAGAATCATTTCAATAGCCTTACATCATAAAGTGTTATTTTTAAAGTTTTTGCATTCTGCTTACTTTCTATCAATTTCAGTATATCACCAGGCTCATAGTGTATAAATGAATCTTCCTTAACAAGCTCACAATTGGACACAGAATGATTATTTTCATTTACAAATATCTGAGCCATGTATCTATTAAACTCTCTAATGAACTCACAGTCTAGTGGATTAAATGTGGCTTCATCATCTTGCTCCTTAGCTGATATTGTAGTTTTCTTTTCTCCACAGAGTTGCAGTGTTTGATTTATGTTTGTTTGGTAGGGATATCACTTTCCGTTTTGTCTTGTGTATTTCTATATTTCTCTATAATTAATCATATATACCTTGAATCCGGAAATGACTATGTAGATAGAAGATAATTGATTGACTGATTGATTTTTAACGGCGCACCATCACTTTTAGGATTATAGAAGATAATTAATTATTAGTTTGTCATGCGAGTGTGAATGCTACACACGAGTGCATATAACACCTATTCAGTCGTGTCAACTTTTGGTGATTCGTGCCTAGTTGTGATGTGATTGTGTTTGATTGCTCTTTTTAACGGCACACAAGCACTTTTAGGCTTTTTAGCGCCATACAATAGGTTGCATGTATACATGTTTTAAAATACTAAAAGGATTAAATCAACCAGAGATATAAAAAACCAAAAAGTTCAAAGTAAAATGGTAAGATGTTAGAAACAGTAAAATATGAAGTTCTTCAATCAACCGGAGATGTAAATGATGTTAATGAGTACAGATGAAAATATGTTAAAAATAAGGGGCGGTATTTATATTAGATAAAATTACTCTAGGTGAAGGTATACAAGTTATAGTTTAAAAGGCAAGGTGACGGGTATCGTTTAGATGTGGTCATTATGTACTGAAAAAAAATAATCATTTCGGTGGAATTTGTACATAAATTTAGAATAACTCACTATCATGAGAACAACGTCTCTGAAACTTGGTTAGTGTGATTGTCAACATATTTCAGATAGTAGTTTTAAATCAAACGCTTTTGTCATGGTTTGGTGACATCAAGTTTTGAACCTGGAATCAGTACTTAGAAACTATTGAGATTCACACAGTATAAAATATATTTGTCAGAATTAGTCCGACATAGCGGCGATGTGTGGGGATATGTGTAATGTAATATAATTGAAACACTGCGACAGCGCCAACGCATATCTCTATGCTCTTATTAGCATATTTCAAACTTATTTCCTTGCAAACACATACCCCATCCACACAGTGATCCAGGGATCATAATACAAAACCAGTCAATATTTGGATTTACCTTCTTCCCATGAATGCACCGGGACATAACAATTACGTTGCATTTAATTATGTTTGTGTTCGTTTAACCTTCGAGGAACTCTCTCAGGTCGTGGCTTCAATCCTCGGCCCAATCATACCATTGATTTACAAAAATAGTACTAACTACTGCCTCGCTTAGCGCTCAGCATTAAGATCCTAGTGTTAGGACTGGTCGGCCTGTAGTCGTAATAATGGCGAATCACCAAACATTCGAATCGGAATTCTATCTTGATAATTTTCTAATAGAAACTTGGTATTCGAATATTTATTTGTTTATATATCGAGTTAGGCAGCATTTTGCAAGAATGCAAGGCGGGAAAGGTCTATAAATAAAGATCTAATTAACATCGAAACTGTAGTCCTTCTTAAAAACATCATATTGCTGAAGAAAAACTGACACTACTTCACCTATTAAAAGAAAATTATCTTGAAAATCCAATACTTCCTTATAGTACATATCATTAAAATCCAATACTGCCTTATAGTGCATATCATTAAAATCCAATGCTTCCTTATAGTGCATATCATTAAAATCCAATACTTCCTTATAGTGCATATCATTAAAATCCAATACTTCCTTATAGTGCAAGTTAAATGTACCTGGAAATCTTACCTTGTTTATTTATTCCGAAACGTATTCACATTGTCTTAAACGTAATTTTTTTTGGTTAAAATTATACGTGCAAAATATTGGCTAAATATTTCAAGCTGAGTCGCCGGACGACAGTCTTATGGTATTTTTGTTTGTTTAAATTGCGTGATGGTTATACTGAGTTTAAATGTCAGCAGGGAAAACAGCACGTACATTCAACTGAGTTTTAGTTTGAGTTATACAAGAAAAATCAAACTGGACAAAGACAGAGGATTAATTTGATATCTGCACTAACATGTTAAAGTTTATCTAATACATCAAACTAGTATTCGAATCTTTTATAATGCATTCAGAGAATATTCGAATCTTTTATAATACAATCAAAGAATATTTGAATCTTATCTAATATATTAAAATAATATTCGAATTGAAAAGCTTCGTATTCGTTTATAATCTTTTGATAATACATTCAAGAAATATTCGAATATTTTATAATACATTCAAAGAATCTTCAAATCTTATCCAATACATTAAAATAATATTCGAATCTTATCTAATATATTTAAATAATATTCGAATTTAAAAACTTCGTATTCGTTTCAGCTATGTTGTTTTCAGACATTTGTTGAATTTTTAATTTTGTTCATAATCGGAACTTTAGGAAAAGTTTTGAACTTAGTTTTTTTTTGTGTATTAACAGAATCGATCAGAAAGGAAATATAATTGCGTCAAACATCGATATGATAAAAACAAAACCCCGAATACAACTGACGTTTTGACATACCTAGAGTTATGTATATTTTAACAAGGTTGGAAGACAAATTCTCGCGGTTTGCATTTTAAAGGACTTTCGTCCGAAGGTTTACCTTGAAAATATATATTTGGAATAGAATTGAACGTAAACAGGTTGCAGCAAGAAACATGATTTAAGCAGATACACATATACGTCTTAGTTCTACTTATAAAATCGACCTATTATTTACGTACTATAAAGTTTATCTAATTATTTTAACATTATATATGTCTGCTTTCAACAAACTGCCAGATGTATATATTTTATCGGACTTGGTACTAAACATGTAACTGTTTTGGGAGTAAATGAAATGATAACTACGTGTTTGACAGATAAATGAAATTCATACGCAGTTTAGTTTTAATAAGGTGGCACAATTACCATAAAGGATATATCCTTTTTATTATGTACTAAACTTGCTTCTCAAACAAAACATTGCATGCACTCTTCAGTTCACAACTCCCATCCTTCTTCGTTAAGTTCATCTTTGTTTTAAGAGAATTGTAGCATTTATTCGCTGGTGCTAATATAAAATAATTTTAAAATAAGATAATCGTTTGCAATAAAATCAAGGTATTGACGTATTATAATGTATTTTACCGTATATGGTCGCACAACAAATCAGATTGAATTATGTTGCATATTGGATATTTTATATTCAACATTGTAAAGTTAGTAAAACAAACATAACTTTGTAAAAGAAGCAAACAATAGGAAGTCAGATATCTTTGAAAAGAATAATGTATATGTCTGAAAGTTATGTGTATCTATATTATGTGTAATTTTCATGTATATAGTTTGTAATGGTTATTTAGTTAATACTATTTTGACTAATTCTCCTGTCAATCTTATGTTCAGACGTTAAAGGTGAGTAATTCTGCATTGTGCATAAGTTGATTCATAAAGTTTCAAGGTTGAGTACTATTAATCCAAATTAAATATCATGTGATCAGTCTTCATTACATGTGCTCGGAACATCTGTGTTGACCTTATTCTTGATTAGTTAGTGTAACCCACATGACTTTGTTGACAGTCAACATTTAATATTATGAAGATTTATATATTGAGTATTAGCTTAAGAACTGTTTACTGGATAATAATACATTCTAAGTGGTAAACACCAGACGTGAACGTCATTCACCTATGTTGAGAAGATTCGTTAACCTAATTTAATCATTCGTTGAAATTACAGTGCTCGAATGATAGATGATTTGGATATATATATATAAACTGATACGAAAGTACGGAATTTACTGTGCACCCATTTAAAATACATTTTTGGGTTATGCCATTGTAATTCACCTGTACTGTTAGTACATCAAGCCAATACATCATTCGGAATAACACTGGAATTCATTCGGATTACTGGATCCTTTTGGAACTGATGGAACATGTAGGACTGTTTAGGATTGTATTAACCATACTGCAAATTATTTTTGTCTTTTTACTGTGTATTTTAGGAAATAAATTGTATTTTCAATTTTACAAAACTTGTTGGTTTTCTATCTTGTTACTTATTTTAAGACCACAAAGTTATAATTCTATATTTTGTTCAGACTCACAAGATGGTCGTTTTTCTTGTCTCAAAGTTCTAATGGTATAGAAGCAAGCGTCGCATGACATATAGCGAAATCCTGTATTTTCACATGTGAAAATATTAATTCATTTTTCAGCATGTCAAAATATTGGGTAAATATTACTAACGTTCTCCAGTAATTTTCTATATTCAAACCCAATTATGTAATAGAAGACTTTACATGGACATATATTGTTATCATAAGTTTTTCTTTAGATATATCTTTAACTTTTCAATTTGTACGCTAGAGTTTTTGCTAGATTGTTGGACTTCAAGCACGTTTGTTGCGCAGCTTGATATTTATAAGAATTTTACTAAGTTACATTGTCAGAGCTCCGGTGTCGTAAGTGATTAGAGCCTCCGACTTCCATGCGAATATTAATGGCTGAAATACCAGCCGAGTCATACCAAACACTTACAAAAATGGTACTAGCAGCTGCCTTGCTTGGCGTTCAACATTAAGAGGCTAGTCGTAGTGCTGGTCGGTCTGCTGCCAGGATAATGTGATTGGGTGGGACATGATGCTACGTGTCAGTGGTATGATGTGACATTGTTAGATATCACTATCAACATCCACATTGCAAACATCGTTGCGATAAGACTGAAAACCTGTTAAAGCTACATTAAAAATTCCCCCCCTCTCTCTCTCTCTCTCTCTCTCTCTCTCTCTCTCTCACACACACACACACACACACACACAGAGTTTCACTGACAGAGTTATACGATATCATTTAGCGTATTTATATTTATTCAGCACAATAACCTCCCCCCGGTTAATGTTGGACTTTAAATATTTTCTATACAGCTTTATATTGACATTAACTCAGTGATAATTAGCTTTCTATGTCATAATTCCGTTACCCAGATACGTTGTTTCAGCATAATACCTGAAATATTATATGTTGTTTTGTTTTAAAAAATTCTAAGCAATATTAGCATGCAGGTGACGAGATCTCATCTGGATTAAGTGTCATATTTAGTAAGTTAAAACCTTCCTTTACCACGGTATCTTAACTCATTTTAAGTATCATCATTGCCGCCAAAAGATCAATTATTTTAAATTAAAATACCAACTCAAGTCTTGGTCGGAACTTTTAAATATGAATGTTGATGCTACCACTTCGGTACATCACATAAACTAATTTCGGTAACTACTAAATCATGTGTTGGTGCAAGATTTGTTTTTTAAATATGGTTATGTGAATAGCCATTGATTGAACATTTAGCGTCGTTGCCACGTTACATCTAATACTGCTATTATTCGTATCATTTTAACACGATTAGAGTATCACAACGCTATTATATAATTCATTCCATACATACGACAGTCTATGTCAACAATTGATCTCTTGGAGTATTGGTAGGCCCAGGCGGATCAGGAAAACATTACGTTTGACTTTACAGGTTCGATACAAAACAACTAATAATATCCGTTGAGGAAACTAAATAAACAATTGTTAATCTTTCTCTCTGAATAAGACATTTAGCCGTTATGTGAGAGAAAGCTTACTTATAATCATTTTTCCATTTTCACGAAAATAGTAAATTCACACTATATTCCCCACTGCGTTCTTTCCGTAGGCATTATAGTTTGATTTAATTGCTAAACTTTCTCTCTCAATAAGATCTTTAGCCTTTCTGTGAGAGTAAACTTATGATCATATTCCAATTTTCACAAAATTAGGAAATTTACAATATATTTTCCACTGCGAAGGCATTATAGTTTGATTTAATTGTTTTAAAATAAATTATTCAAATGAGTATTTTCTTCTTTAATTCCCCAATTCAATTTGTTCATATTAGTCAAACGTTCTCCAGTTAATAGTATAAGTTCATTATTTTGTACGTTTTGAATTTTACAACAGTAGGTTTTATTTATTTATACATTCTTCTCAAATTCCCCAATTTGACCGATTCGTATCAGTCAATCATTCTCCAGTCCATGGTATAAGTTCACTAGGTTTTAGTGAGAATCCTGTTTGTGTTATTGAACGTTGTCCATGTTCATGTCGTCCCCTTATACTGTCTCAAGTCATCAACGCCTTTGCATTATCTTAAACTCCACTCGTATCCTGAATTTTACATGTTACGGTGGCAGGAGCAGTAGTTTGTCTCTCGGCTACATCATCAGCACTTGGATCACTCATTTGGTGATCTTCAAATGAATCTCATGAAAAAGTTATAAAATTAAAATACAACAGTACAATGTTAAACACCTACAGAACTGTTAAATCAGTTACCATTCTCCTTCATATGCATAATGAGCGGAAAGACACCAATTACTTCATCGTTATATCCTGCACTGTCAACTTACGAGACTGCGTTTGTTCTACCTTTTAAAATTAAAATGCAGAATATAAAAAGATTAAATATTGTATAACCTGAGAAAACGAAAACTTTCGAGGTGTGAGATAGAACAACAGTATAGTATGTAATGTCTGAGATTGTGCTTTAAGGTTACCATGGTAACTGTTGTAGTTGCCATGGGTATAACAGCAACCGATTACATTCTGCAAAACTACCAGGGCAGTTGCCAATACACATGGGTGTTGATGTTGTTTACTACAACATTTCCATTATACCGGAATACGGTGGTGTAGTTGCAACAATGACAAGAACGAAACAAGAACTGGTTTAATTTCTGAGTATATTTGTAACCTTGAAATGTACACGAATAAGGTCAAACTAAAGAATTGTTGCTAATAATGATAACGAAGACTGTACGGATGTTGAATGTTTTAAACATAAACAATGTCCAATCTGAGTAGCACTGGCATTACAATAGTAAATTGATGCCATTCAATAGCTTAAGATATATACGAATCTGATAGTCTGTGAAATTCTACCTGTTGAAATATGTGTCTAAAGATTTTCGCGAAGACTTTGTTTCATATAAGTTGAATGGGCTTTACATGGATTTACAACAAGATGCCACGTACACAGTGAATATGAAGATTGAAACGTTATAGACTTTCTTAAGCCTAAATGATAATCGTGTTATCATTTTAATTTTTCTGGTTAAGTTAATTGATGCAGCAATTAAACAGTTTGTACAAAAATATTCTAACACTTAGATGAGGAAAAAACTCTGCATGTGAATGATTTCAAAAATATAAAGACATGGAGTGAAACTGTAAATAAATTAATTAGCTTCTGTTGACAAAAGTTGTAATTAAAGAGCTTACAAAGCATCAAAAGAACAAACTAAAAAGGAGACGAAATGATAATGCATGCACTGATTTGTTTAAACAATTACAGAGAAGAGTTACTTATAGATTTGAATGATGAATAAACGCATGAACAGGATATTTAAATCTATCGTAAATTGCTTCGTCACAAACGATTTTGAGTTCATCAATATCACAACTTATCTAATATACTGAAATCAATATTTAACACATAGTCTTCCTATAGTATGCTTAGTTTTATAATTTTTCTATACCACACATTAAGATATAACACATGTGAATCTGATTAGTAAAAATAAGCCCATGAAATTATTGAGCAGTATTCTTTTATTGATTGCCTGCGATCGTGGGGAAATCTGTATCACACCTCCTTATGAAATGTTTTATTTTTAATTAACATTTTGGCCGCCATTTTTCTACTCGATTCAAGAACGAAAATAGGGACAAATGATCTAAATATTTAAATATGGTAAATTTACCCCCAACTTGGGTTTCTTATGCCATGTAGAATATATTATAACATGAAAAATTGCTAATCCCAAAGACAAGAACAAAATAAAAAACCAGTACAACTACAGGTATTACTTAGTTAATAGCGGGGCTGTGGGTGGGGGAGGGGCGGAATATCTGTAGATGGAATCCACCTTTAATACAAACGTAGCTTAAATGTTAACTTACAGACGTACATAAACTCACCTCTGTTCGCTGAATAATATGGACATTAACCAGTCTCCAAACTAAAAAAGGTTATCCAACCACTGCATATTTACCTGGCAAACATGTTATTCTGGGTCAAAATGAAATTTGCTAATTCTGTTCAGTCTACTATTCCAAATCAAATAATGCAAATATCTGGTCACAAACAAATTACAGTGAATATGGATATTTCTGCATGCATTAATCCGCTTTTTACATAAATATCGCAACACTGTAATGTTTAGTTGTGAAAGTGACATTGTACGATTAGCATATACTCTAACCAGTGTACCGTATCAAACAATACAACATGACACACATTTGACATTGTGAAAAATGATTTGGTCTGTGTAAACTTTTATGTCTATTATGGTGGACGCTTGTTCTTTGATTTATAGTATTTTTTGAGAAACAAAAAGAATGTAATTTTACTAGTTCAGTTTACGTTTTTCGACCATTTTAATGCGCAACAAATGAAAGGTGCAACGTCTGTCTTGTCAGAATAAACGGAATTATTCATTCTTCTTTCTATCTAAATAATTCGTACTGAAATAAAAACTGTGATAAAAAAATCTCAAATAAATATTGATTAACTATTTAATTTACTAAACTTGTTGAATAATGACAAGATTTTGCTCTCTCTCTCTCTCTCTCTCTCTCTCTCTCTCTCTCTCTCTCTCTCTCTCTCTCTCTCTCAGATGACGATTCGATTGGAACCCTTTGTCTTGATAACAACCAGAGCTCGTCTAATGAAAGCTCGTTAAAGAGAGTAAGAGGAAATGTATCATTGTCATTAATGATCCTTACTGCGCTAAAAATACTTATGTTTCCAAAAGTAAGGAGAGATATCAATAAGAAGTAGTTTTCTTAAACGGTTAAAGTAAATACTTAAGTGTGTCAAAACTGGGATTGATAATGACGGACCACCGTGATGCAGCATATTTGTTTTGTTTTCGTAAGGTGCTAGAAATCACTGAAATCTTTGAGAAAGCACATGGTTTTGCAAAACGATTACAACTTCTTTGCTAACGTACACCTTAAGAAATGGGACTGGAAAAATTACATTATTTATCGACACAAAAGAATGCTATAAAGCTCAGTGGGGAACATTAATTATTTCTTGCAATGGCAAAACTTTACAAATTTAGGGCGCCATCTGTTGTCATAATGCCATGCTAACCTCTAGTATGCCATTATGATAACAGATGGCGACACGAGTTGGACAACAAAACGAATACTGATGAAGCTTAGTATTTTCATCGTTGCGAGGCCAAATCTGTATGAAAAGAGCAATATGAATAATGTAATTGTAATATGGCAAGTTTATAATTAGAACTTACCAAGCTTGTAATAACGGACATAGCGTTTGCCATGCAACAAACTACATAATCAATTTATAATAATACTAATAATAATAATAATAATAATAATAATAATGAGGACTTGTATAGCGTCTAATTATTAGAAGCTCTAAAGCGCTTTACAACATACATAATGATATGACTACACTTACAGAAAAACAAAAACAAAAACCATGCAATTGGAAAACATGAAAACATGCTGAAAACATTTAAGGTTAAAAAAGCAAAAACATTATTAAGTCTCTACGTTTGTTCCTGCAGTCGAAAAAGATGAGTTTTAAGAGCACTCTTAAAAGGGACCACTGTGTCCTTGTGTCTAATTTCACTGGGCAATTCGTTCCAATTCGTGTCCTGGTATGCAGTTAGTAGTTGGCAAAAAATATATAAATAGAACTTGATATTATACAGTAATGCAGACGGAATCTAGCACTTGCAAATTGTCACGCACAATTTGCATCAATGAAGAATACAATATACATTAATATAATTATGAAAGTAACACATGCAAAAAGGCGTTTACAATAATGCATCAACGAAGATTGGAAAATACACGCATATCATTATGGTGGCAATCCACATCCGTATATTGATCTTATTAATACAATGAGCAATACGAGAGTGTAAGAATAAAAGACAGAAGAAAAAAAAACACTTCATTTCGCACATGGTTATTGTAATGATGGTAACCCAGGAAATATAGCAATATAATGTAAAATTAAGAGAATGAAGATATGTTACTTTTTATTGGGGGTGGAGGTATTAAATGGTTTATTGTGTTGTTAGTGTCTCTTTCATACCAAACAATAGAAGTTATTTTAACAAGTGGTTCTCATGCACGTATAGAACGCATCACTACAACTCACTTAAGTTGATTTTAAAGGGATATACCAGTGTTCTGTGTCTATTATGTAAATCTCAGCAGCTAAATGCATGAGTGTATTTTGGGGAAATGTTAACTTTCTGTATGTAAAGAATTTATTTTCCTTATGGTAGACCTCTATCATTCTGATTAAGGATTTTAAAAATAATATTAAAAACTGTGTTAAATTCTGTTTCTGGGCATGGATAAGATTAATATTTGATGTTTGAATCCGTTTAGATACTACAGATTAAGTTATCTTTAAGTTATCTTTTTGAAAAATGTTGTCGGTTCTTCCTGAAGTATGAAGCGTCTCTTCCGGATAGTATTGTTACACGCACAGGGGTATTCACTTGACCGAGCGGTGTCAAAACCCTGGCGCGAGTTACGCTGGAAGTCATATGTTTTCCCCAAATTTCCAAAGACTTCCATACAACTTGAGTTGTAAAATGGAAAGAAAGACGTGTCTGCTATAACTAATAATCTTTGCTCTAATCAATTGGCGACCCAGAGGAGACAACTTTCCCAAACGTCCATTAACTGCACCTTTGCATGGTTTCGCTTCATTATCATCCGTTTTCCGTACCGATAGCTTGTCATGCCATAGAAATTCCACTAGTATTCCCTTACTAACTGGGAAATATTTAACTGCGCGACCCTAGGCCAGTCAATCCACAGAATTTCCGGCGTATCACGCTCATATACATACGCCCATTTTCCACTATGGACACATAAACGGTACCTACCAAGTTCCAACTTATTGATTCCATTATATAATTTACTGATTTCCAAGCATAAATACTGCCTTTTCAATCACAATACTTTTATACACCGCGGAATTTTAATATGGACTATGTTACAAAAAGGGACAGTCATTCGGCTTGTACCCAAATTCACTACTAACGACCCCAGCATGGTTCAAATTCACTAACACTCGGCTCTGTGATGTTTGCTCCTACTAACTGGCTAACTATTTCGGGCGAGTAATGTTTCCATGGCACCGAAGACCAAATACTCGCACAAATTAAAAACGGGATGCTGTCAAATACACATACTCCAAATTTATTACAGTATTAACATTTTGCACTGTGATATATATATCCATTAACATCAATATATCGTAGTACCCTGTTATTAATCTTGTTCCGTGCATTAATTTCAATTGATGTGAATGATATAACATACCTGCCGTGAAAGTTATCCACATCTAAACATTCTTAACTTCAATAGTTTTGATTGGCATAATACGCCTCAGCAACTCCACTTTATCAGTAGATCATGCTGAATGACCGTATCTTGAATACAGTGGCTCAGTCTTACAAACACTTACATAATCATTATAGACATCCAAGTCAGCACATTCAAAGTCAGGATCTTCATAGCCGTCATCAATTGGAGTCAGCATCATTAGTCAGGATCTGTATAGTCGTCATCAGTTGGAGTCATCATCATTAGTCATGATCATTATAGTCGTCATAATTGGAGTCACTATCATTAGGGTCGGGATCATTCTAGTCGTCATCAGTGGACTCGGCATCATTAAAGTAAATTGAGCTAATGGATTTTAAACTGACGTGATTACCACTCATTGGCTTACCAAACATGTATGCTAATAATGGTAGCCAGTATGTCTTTTATATTTAAGCATGTTATGTTTGAGTGGTGATTTGATATAAGTACATTAGTTACATCAGAACACTAGACTCGGTATTATACACAATTGTAATTTTATCAATACGTGCAAACCTCACAGTTGTATACTCAGTTCTATACCAGCTGAGGTTACAGTTACATCAGTTACAGTAACAAATATTGACTCGGATATATTGTATAATACCTTTATGTAATAATTCTTCAATCACCATTTCAGCTAATATCTTATCGACGTTTTTATTCAATATGTCAGCTTTTTATAAAATACATTTGCTTTCAGTGTGTATTTCTGTTTTATTAGTTGGTCAGATCTACCTCCTTAAAAGATGTGGTATCACATCAAGACTGACATTCTGCAAACTTCAGAAGAAACCCCTGAATTCACCACTAAGAAAAACAAAGACTGGTTTGATCAAAACAACCAAGAAATCCAAGAATTACTTGCCAAACATAGATTACTGTATCAAGCCCTTCTTCCTCAACCATCCTGTCCACAGATAAAAAGCAGCCTGCTTATCTGCAGCTCCCTCTTGTGGAGACTTCGAGACATACAAATGAATGGTGGACAAAACTTACAGACACTGGTGACTACAGGTGGTTCTATGAAGTTTTGAAAGCAGTCTATGCTCCTCCCTTCCAAACACAGAGCCCCCTACAGAGTGCAGTTGGACAGGAGCTACTCACCTCCACACCCTCTTCAACACCAGCCGTACAGGCCAGGATGCAGCTATTGATCGCATCTCACAACAGCCACCACAGATGGAACTTGATGAGGCACCCTCAATGCAAGAGATTATATAAGCCATACAAGAGATGAAGACTGAAAAGGCTGAATGAAATTACGGTATCCCATCAGAGATATGGAAGAGTGGAAGCTCAGCATTACACAACAAACTTTGCGAGTTCTTCATTTGCTGCTGCGAGCAAGGGAAACTTACACAAGACCTCCGAAACTCAGTCACCTTGGCGTTTCAAACTACCGTAGGATAACTCTGCTCTTCATTGCAGGCAAAGTCCTTGCTAGAGTCTTTTGAAACAGACTAGTGCCTACCATTGCATAAGAACATGTTCCAGAGCTGTCATGTGGATTCATAGCCAACAGGGGCACAACTGATGTGGTGCTCGTCCTGAGACATATCCAGAAGAAATGTCGAAAACAAAACAAGGGACTATATATCACATTTGTTGACCTGACGAAGGAATTTCACACGGTGACTAGAAATGGACTGTGGAAAATCCTTAAAAAGCTCGGCTGTCCTCCCAATGTCTTTACCATGATATACCAACTGCATATAACCAGCTTGGTCAGGTCAGAAACAATAACGACCTGTCACCGACCTTCCCCATTGTAAATGGCGTAAAACAGGGTTGCGTTTCAGCCCCCACACTGTTTTCAATCCTCTTCAGTGTGATGCTACAAAAGGCAACAGAAGGCCTCAATGACGAAGATGGCATATATATATATATATATATATATATATATATATATATATATATATATATATATATATATATATATATATATATATCTGATTTCGTACTGATGGCAACTTCTAGAATGTAAGACGACTTCAGGCCCAAGCCAAGGCCTTGGAAACACTGAACAGAGGGCATAGTCACCATGAAGTCTGCGATATGCATTTAAACTCTCTCTGACGAGTTGAATTCGGAGGAGTTAAGTACACTTATTTGAATTTACTTATTTTTCAAACAATAAAGAGTTATCAGCCTTCTGTATTTTGCAGATAAACAATCATACAATAGATAATAAACATTGATTAAGTTGTAAGTGTTTAGGTTGATTGATTAGGCATTTAAAGAAAAAGAAATAGAACTTCTTTATTGCATGTGTTAATAACATCAGTTTTTGAGGACTCAATTTGGGTTGCATTTTAGTTAACATATTAACCCCTGGAGGTTTTTGCTGTTTTCGCATGCAATGCGAGTTGGAAACACATTTTGGGGACTATTTCTGAATAAATCCTAATGCATCGACTTCCAAGCAATTTTCCATAAGACAAATGGCTAGTTGTGCTAAAGAAAATGTTTTTCTTTGGTTAGTTTACTGGCGCATAGGCAGAAGGTGAAAAAAATTGATTTTTTTTTTGCTTAACAGGCTCATAAGTTTCGTATGGAGAAGACTTTATTCAAAATGTCCACCTTATCCTACTTTTTGCACCGGTTTACCTGTCTGTGTGCGCCTCAGATTTGTCTGCCGTAGATCTGTGGCCATAATGTCTAAAACATGGACACAAATTCGGAATCCGACCATGGGCGAATTTTGAGTGAGAAAAAAAACCCAAAAACTTTGGTTTTTTCCTCTGTATTTTGTAGTGCAATTAAAAGGTCCAGATTATTTGCTATCATTGTAGAGCTACATCTGTCTACCTTTCTATAATACCACCCACTTTAATGTATCATGCATGACCTTGACACTACCTTCTACCTTCTGCCCCGTAAAGTCGTCACTAGAGGTTCATGTGTTAATATTTAAGAAATTAATTTCTTTAAATTATGAACTGGAATTTTCAAGGTTCTTATTATTACATATTAGACTAAATTACTAATTTGGAATGGTACTGAACTGATTTAAGACGTTTGGATTATATTCCCCACCCCACCCCACCCCCAGACATGAAAGATGTTGGCACATTAGCACATTCTAAGCTATTTACATATCTACTTCAGTATTAGAATTTGGCTTGCATCACTAATGGATATCAATTGAAGAGAAAGTGAAGTGCAATTTCATAAAGAGAGTGTTGCAGAAAGAGGAGAGCGAGAAGATATGCAAATTGAGTTATGTGCATGTGTGCGATTTGGATATTTATTATAGCTTTAACAATTTTTCAGTCATATCACTATAAGGTCTGCAGCGTGGCAGTATATAGTGATGTTTAGCACTTGTGTATCATGCTGCTGTCCTACCAAGACACATTATTCTAAAACCAGGATAAGAAGTGCCAACATTAAACTCTTACTGCTGAGCATCTATCGCGAAAGCTGCCATTTTTATGTTTTTGGTATATTAGTCGACCTGGGTTAAAACCAGCTCCCCCACTCCCCACCCCAACCTAGGACTGACACTCTTGCAACTAAACCACCGTAGTGGTCTATAAGGCAAATGGAAATAAAAAAGAAGAGATAAAATACAGAGAGAAAAGTCAAATAGAGAAATGCAATTAAGATTAAATATTTAGAACTGGAAAGTGAAAAAAACTCTTCCTTTACATACATGATTGTGTTTTGATGCTATCATAAATAATAGGTTAGTATAAATTATTAGAGAAGAGGAAGTAGATCAATATGGCCAAGACAGCATTGAAATATATTTGTACAAAGTGTACTTATTGGCAAAACTAATACAATCTACACTTCATTGCCATTGCATCAAAGTGTTAATAATGATGTGCTTCAGGTACATATCTTGAGGCGTGAAGCGTTTGTACCTGACGTATATCAATACATTAGAAAATGTCAAAATGGAAACTGGATAAATCTATATTACAACAAGAAAGTGCATGCTATTTCTGACTGTTAAAGATTGAAAAATAAGAAACATAATTGAAACAGACTAGTCAAAGGCTCCTATATTAAGAGGCCAATGTCACAGACCTGTACTGAAAGCAATCAATTTGTTGGATCAAACAAATCAGTCTGATTGTATGATTGATAATTATAAACCATTTATGTTGAAAGGTTCTTTATCACCTGTGAGCAATTCTACCAAATCTATTCCAATTAAACTATTAAGGGACACATGAGCTTTTCAGTCTTTTATTACCAGGTACATTGCCTGTCTCTGAGCACAACTCTGGTCACAGTGTTCTTATTTAGGATGTAAAATCAGGCTTTGCTTTTTCTCTCCAGTGTACTGAACTCATGACCATTGGATTATAAAATGCAGTATCCGCCTACTGAGCTGCTATGACCACCTATCTAATACTGTTTGAAACCAACAAATTAAAAAAAAAAACAGTAGGAAGTTGAGAAGAAAAAGAAATAAACATTAAATTGCATTATAATTTAATTGAGCCAGTGAAGCATGTACAACTATGACACATATTTCATTGCATAAAGTAAATGTTCACTTCCACAAAAATGTTTAATATAAAGGATGCAACCCAAATAAAGTCATTTCAGTCATTATGTATGTCATTATTGAATAAATACAAGAAGCTGGCCACAGCCTGCATATTAATTCCAGTCACAAACATTCAACATTTTGGCTACAATGGTATTAAAGTGAAATAAAGTAAAATTACTGTTTCATTGAAGGTAATTAAAGGGTGTTGACAGATGAATGAAAGGACATCAACTTCCATGTAAGGTGGAGGAGTCTTGACAAAACTGGCATCACAGGAAGACAAGCAATACTGCTGCATTGTTAAATGAAAACATCATCTTATTTATCATTAATATCTGCACGGACAGTCTCTATTATATAATGATAAGGTAATTCCTTCCAACATTGAGGTAACGTCACACTGTCATTTTATTTTTGGAAGGAACATCAGGAAGCAAGAAAATTTCCTTCGTAAAGCGTAAATGCATTTTAGTAATTCAAACAATTTCATCTTTATTTTTTCAATGAAAGAAGAAAACACAATTTAAGTTAGCTGTACCATAATTCCAGTTAGATTGTCCCCTTGAGTCCAAACTGCAGAATATTAATAATAAATGAGAAATGGCTAGCAAACTTTGAACCCATTTAAAACTGGTGCTAAAATGCAAGTAAAAAATGTAGATATGGCATAATCTCATTGATTGACATTTTAAACATATGACAAATACAACTGTTACCTAAACCAATTCATCTGAAAGATGTTAAGTTTTGCATTCAGAAAATTCAGACAAACTTAATTTGGAGAAAAGACATTTTACTGTACATGCATTTACAAGATGCTATATCCCATTTCAAAACTGCATTTTATTTCTTACCAAAGTAAACATGTCTTAATGTACTATGAGAAAAGAAATTAAAATCCAAACTAATATGAAAAATATATACAGGAAGAACATAATTGTAATATTTTTATTTTTTTTAAAAACAACACAATTTAAACATCATGTTAAGAAACCACAATCAATAATTTTTATATTGAAGTAATCATGATGTCAGAGACTACACTATTTTCTGGGCAATATTCAAATTTATATTTTTGAAACATGGCAATATTTAATGTTTTTTAATGAGTGACAAAAATAAAAGAACTTCAATGCCTCGAAAATATATTTGCTTAAGAAAAATATTTAGAAAAAGCAAATAACAAAACTATATATCTGAACATTAATTTAAACTTTCATGGCCTGGATGCAAATTAATCAAATGACCAAACTGAAATCTAACAACACATCATAAACACAACTGGAGAATCTACCCTATTTGTTGGCCTATAAGTCACCGTGAAGCTTAAGTCAACTTAGCCAGTTTCTGTCCTTCATTCATAAACAAGTAGATGCCAAGTATAAGACAAGGAGAGAGCAATATCTCAACTTTGTCTGTTTCACTACTGTTTGATACACACACGAATTTTATCCTAGCTGTAACTCCACAAATTTACCAGTCAGCATAGTTAAATGTAGCCGAAAAAACTTACCGGTAATTTGTTTCACACCAAATATCTAAAACAAATAGGATACTTTTAGCCACAAATGACCTGAAAATTTATAGAGTTACCGATAGGATAAAATTTGTAATGCTGCGTGAAATGTAGAATAGCAACTTCTGTTTTCAGGAATATTACACAGTATGCATAGCTGCCAACCCTCCAGACTCGCAATTTTGTGAAAATGGTGATACAAATTAGTGAATTTTGACATGAATTCATGAAGTGATCCTCGAGTCTGCTAATATTTGTCGATACAAATGAATGCATGGCAAGTGTTTGGTATATTCTAAACTAAACTTCACTGTATGCGTAATATATTTCCTTTTACTATTCCGAGTTTCCTCTGTCCTTTGCCACACCATTTATTTATATTTGGAGATTTATCTGAGGTGCAGGGTCAAAATCCATTCCCTATCTAAAAAGTTGGAATTTGCCGACACCTTTTGGTGTCAAAATGGGGTAGCCTCTTACTAGCTGGCACAGCAAACTTGAAAGACCTTTCCTTGAGATATACCTGCTTGAAATCGATAGGAAAATATTTATTTTCTCAAAATTCACGAACATAGCATTCGTCATGTCTTTAATCTGCTGACAGGCGAGATGAAAATGCGTTCTTGATGAAATTTGACCTGGATCTGGCCATTTTTGTCCCAATGACATGACTATACAAATGTCGCTACCTACATGTCAATTAGGTCATATAGTCACGTGACATGGACAATAATCAAATTTCCAAAGTAAAATTGGGGTAACAAGGGTCAGAGAAAATGGTGAAGACATTTTCAAGATTAGTTGCAGGTGCATGCGAGGAACAACATTTTCGTTGGGCACCAGTTTCTCTTAAAAGCATTTGTGGTTGTTGAAGGGTATAATACTATTTTCCAGCACACGATATGCTATACATGGCAGCCATTATTAATGGTGGAGGAAAAACCCGGGAAATACCCCTGGAAAGAACCGCTGACACATTTGCGCTACTATTTTAGAGAGTATCCATTCCACTAGAAGAAGAAGAAGAAGAAGAAGAAGAAGAAGAAGAAGAAGAAGAAGAAGAAGAAGAAGATGATGATGAAGAAGAAGAAAAATAGCACTTCCCTAAATCGGTTGACTTGTCACAAATCAAAATGAAATTATTAGAAGATAAAATGTACCAAGCCTTCAGCACCTAAACTATCGAGTACCTTAAAACACCACAAAAACATAAACAAAACCAGGTCCATACGTCAACCACTGTCGGAATTCCGATTTTATGTTCAGCGAGGATTTAAACTAAAATAGATACATAGAACAGTATATTCAAGAACAAAATTGAAATCATCCACAGAAATCCATACAACTTTAAAGCAAAGAAAAAATACGTAACTTTTGAAGAAAAAAAAGTATTTCTTAAAACTGATGAAAGTTGTTGTGTACGGTTAACTGGTGGGTCAATTTAAAAACAGAAAGCAAGTACAAAGATTGGTACTCTAAAAAAAATGTATTAAACTTCGAAAGGATATATCATTTCCAAAGAAAACATTTAAAGGCAAACATTTTATTAGTCAATTAAGTCTTCTACTGCAGCAAGCCCAAAAACCATAACATATTAAGAGCATTATATTTTCATGGCAGATATAGATTCCTTTGTATTAATGCAGACCTGTAGAAACAAATACACTTTAAAATGACCATGTTTCATGATACACGTAACTACAAAAAGATTATATTTTGGTGTTCCTCATATGAGAAAAAAATACTCGGATCGTGTAATTAGCTGAATACAAAAATACCGTGGTTTTAGAAGTATGCCTTTAGGACAAAACAAAGATGAAAAGTAAGTATTCTATGGTATTTAATAAACAATCTGTAATCGCAAAGTATTGAAAGTAAGCAAGAATATTTATTCAACAACCTGTTATCGCAAAGTAGCAAAAGTATGCAGTGGGATTTGTTGAACAGTCTGTAATCGCTAACTATTTAAAGTAAGCAAGTATATTATTAAACAACCTGATATCGCATATTATTTAAAGTGAGAAAGGTACAACATATCGTCTATTTAACCAAACTATAAATCTGCAACAAGTAGAGACTAATGAACTTGTTAGAGTTAAACCAAAATGGCATTAGTGAAATCTGATGAAATATTGCAAAACCTAAATATAGAAAACATATCAAACACATCAGCAGCGAAGCAGAGGAACTAAGAAAAGCTAATTGCGATACATTTTACGGACTGTTAAAATACAAACAAACAAAAAACATTTAACTGAACATTTAACATATTTAGAAAATAATTTTAAATACAAATATTTAATAACATAACAAAATTTACTTTTTGGCAAAAGGTTAAAATGATTTTTCAACGAGAAGGTGTGACACCTGCAACAAGCAAATACATCTTTTTGTATGGCATCAGAAAACCCTTGGTCTAAACATAATAAATTTGGTAAAATGTCTTATAGGAGGAAATGGACGGGTAAAGGTGACACATAAGCACCAGTTGGTGACACATAGGCACCAGCTGACAATGTAAACCAAGAGATCTAAATACTGACATTATTTGTTCGAGTTAGATTAAAAGCACAAGCATCACTGATTATTTATTTCTGAAAGCGTAAAAAAGATGGCGTTTAAAATAAGCTGGGCAACGTGTTCCTTAATTAACTGATAATGTCATTCTGATTATTTTTGGCCGTAATTAATTTGTTGTATGCGATTCAAAACTCAAGTTAACATTTGGCGACAAAAGGAATGAACACAAAATAATAATATGGGTAAGAAAAAAGAAACAAACTATTTTCAGAAGTAAATTCAGTCAGATCACGCAACCACATAGTAACCATTGACGCTTGTTTATTTGCTTCATAAATAAAGTAAATTAGTTCTGTTTTTTAATCATCAGCTGTTTTAACTCTAGACCAATTACAATCTCGCACCATTTTGGACCTTTTGTCATCATAACTGCTAATCACATTCTTTTCTTTACGAATTGTTACTGACTGCTTTTCATTCGCTGGTATTGTATTATTTACCAGGTCCGTATGTAACCGTGTCAAATGGCTGTTGTATCCAATAATACGACCAGTTTTCATTCCCATATCACGAGGTAAACAAAAATATTCCATTCCTATCATCAATAACATAATCTAGTTTTAACTTGTGGTTAGAGCGTCCGCCGCGAAATTGGGAGGTCGTGGGTTCGATCCCCGGCAGAGTCATAAAAAAGACTTATACAAATGGTACTAACAGCTGCCTCGCTTGACGCTCAGCATTAAGAGGTTAGTGTTAGGACTGGTTGGCCTGCTGTCAGGATAATGTGACTATGTGAAACATGATGCTACATGTCTGCGGCATGATGCCCCAGTGACATCAAAATAAACTGCCTCACTGCAGACATCGTAGCGAAATGATTGAATTTTTTTTAAAGCTACATTAAAAATCATAACCAAAAAAACCAAAGAAACAAAGTAACATTGCTCATGCCTTACGGATCACGTCCGTTGTCAAATTGTTAGTTTCGGAGGTTCATAGATTGACATGTTGTCAAGCTCTTCAATTTTGGAGGCAAGTAAATCTTGAATGCAGACCACAATCCCACAGTACCATGCAATAAGTGATCGGTTTTGAGAAAAACTGGAACTTATGACGTATGGTGATCGGTTTTAAAAATATGTTTGCTTTCAGTTTTCTGAAAGCTGCATTTCCAATGGCTAATTCACAGGTCAACAAAACATGACCCCTGTGCGGTCGCGTCATATCTTTATATAGAACAATGGATATCTGATTTTCGTCAGATTGCTGTTGCTGGCGTTGTTGTTGCAGTGTTTAACGCCATTTTTCACCACACGATAGGCTATACATGGCGGCCAGTATTAATGGTGGAGGAAGAACCGGGGAAATCCCCCAAAAAGAACCACCGACCAACGAGAAGCTACTGGCAAGCTTTCTCACATACCCACATCGGCTGAATCTGAGACTCGAACCCACGCAGACAGAGGTGAGATGGCAGTGATTCATAATGGAGAGCGCTTTAGACCACTTGGGGTCACCTAAAACATTTGTAAAACTAATATTTTATATACAGTAGTCCCCCTCTTATACAGCCATACCTTCTGTACCTTGAAAATGGCATTATAAAACGGGTGGCCTTTCCAGAGGGGGGAATAAATTTTTATGAGAAGAATATGTAATGTGCATATTATATATATATATATATATATATATATATATATATATATATATATATATATATATATATATATATATATATATATATATATATATATATATATATATATATATATATAAAATGGTGAAATTAGTTTGTAATTCAATTAGAAAATTAAATTAAATTTTCGCCCAATTCTGTGACATACACAACCCAACAAGCATCAAGCGGACATCAAGCTGGTCATGCAGACAGAAGAAAATATAAAGTTGGGAAATGTTCTGAATATCTGATAGCTGAAACAATCATACAAATCAGTCAGGTCTAGGAAGTGGCGACCACTTGAGGTTACACTTGGAATATACTATGCAAAGTAATATAAGGTGTCAGTTACATCGTTTAAACACCTGAGGACATCAGTCAATAATATTATACCTGGGACTTTGAACTTTCGTCTTCAAGAAGATTGATTGCGATTAGCCATACCAAGATTTATATTTTAAAAAAATCTTTTATGGTTATAGTAAAAATTGTTTTATAAACAAAGAAACATTCCACAAGCATTGTTCTTTTAAGTTATAAAAAAGTAGAAAAGATATTTTCATTTTACATTAAAAGAAAACACCCACTGGGCACTACAAATGTTTCTGATGTTTTTCATATGCATATACTATTATTACAAGTTTTATATCCATTTTACACTATTTCAGTCATATGATAAATATAATAAATATTTTGTGTAATTTAATCATTTGTTTAAATATTTTGCTGTTAAAAAAATCTTTCATGTTAAATACTTGGTATAACATTTAGGTTTTACAGTTTTTGCAAAACTTTTAGTATGATTATAGCCTCCCTACCAATGTCAATAATGAAAAGTGTTGGTGTGATAAAAATGCACAGAAATAGTTATTTCATTCACTGATTTATAATTTCTAACCCAACTCTAACCAGAAATGCCCTAGCACTGTTATTTTCTGTGGTTTTTGTGCTTAATATACTTTCCTTGATAACACTGTGTCATGTTATGTATACTATGGGTGAGTCTATTTTCCTCTGACAGCAGAGTGATATAGTTCATCCTGTTTTATAACTGCCAGATAATTCCACAAATTACCAAAGCTTGAGAGTTATAGCACTTTACCACACATGCACATAGAAATTAAACCAATAGTTAAATCCATGTGAAATGCAAATGTGTAGTTGTCGTTCTTTTCCATGATTTGACATTGTAAATATTAGAAGTAGATTGACATAGTATGTATATTCTATGTACATATACATGTAGTTGTGCATCCACCCCTTTGCTGAAAATAGACTTGTCAAGGAACTGGAAGTAACCAAACAAGGAAGGTAGTATTTTACACTGAAAATGTCAGTTAGAGATGAAACATGCAGTCCCCCTGGTCTTAATAAGTTTGAAATTATAAATCAATATATTAAGTGACCAAGTTCTTAATGTTTTAATTTAAGTTATGGTTGTTTTTAAAAAAATTGGATTGAGGGTACAAATAAATGGGGATGAATATTCAGACAATAGGAAGATCAATATAAAGGGAAAGAAATCTATTTAGTACCTTTCGTAGTTTCCCGTCAAAGTATTTATCAAATATTTACCTACAGAGTCCAAAAAAAGAAAACAGTCTTCATTACTACTACAATTTATAGTAAGTAATATAAAACATTGTTTTGAAATGTGTCACTTTAATTTACTTTGCTCTGGTTTAGCTGTGATTGTTATCACAAAAATGAATTTTTGCATTTGCTCATATTTCAAAACTCTTGTGATCATACACATATAGTATACTAAATTTCTTTTAGGAAGCCATCCACGGTGATCATGACTAGTGAACCTACATGCATTTCCCAAACTTTGTTGAAGCACATATTTAACAATACCGCATTTACTCCCTATGAGTGATTTAGCCATACATGTTGCCAAATTTGTATTTCTAAAGAGTTATTATTATAGGTTATACAAAAGAAAACATTGCAGGCAATGACCAACAATGTTATAAGCTTATATTTACACAACAGTATGGAATGAAACGCTGAGGAGGATGGCCAAATATGGATAATTATTGAAATTTTAAATTCTAACAGCCATACATGCAGCTGTTTTGAAAAGCTGTTGCTGACACTAGCCAAATTTTGCTAAAAGGACATTATCTGTGCACCAGCCTCACTAAGCATGGCAACGGGAATCCTTAGCCACATTTTGGCTAAGGAAACATTTATCCAAAATTTGGTTTCTGCCTAAAGGTCATACAATACATTATGGAAAGGGACAATATTGCAGTTAGCCAAATTTTGGCTAATCATAGTTACCTAGAGTTTGGTCTTTTTGAAGACATACATAAGGGTTATACTAAAAGACAGTAGCCAAATTTTGGCTAATCATACATTATCCAAAATTTGGTTCCCATCTAAGGGTGTGAAGAACAGCTTTGTAAGAATTAGCCAAATGTTGGCTAATTTAAAACCTGCCTAGCTCCTCCGACAGACAGTCAAGCTATAGTGATAGACCATATATTGATCAAAAGCTCTTCCAAGAGTCTCATTATGTGCCTCTTCTACTTTGGGTTATGATATTTTAGCACACAGCAGAGGCCTGATTTGAGTAAATTGAAAAGCTCAAGTGAAATCGGAAGCTGCTATAGTTTGAAAGCTATATACTTCAAAGCAATTAATATCTTAGTTAAAAAGTAACATTAATCATTAAATGTTCTTCCTGTTATAATAACAAACTTATTTCAACTGAGTATATGTTAATAGTTCTATATCTTGACGTAAGTGTGATATGCGAGCGGGTATTGGTGTCATGCACATTGAAAATGTCATTTACATCTTTGTACATACATCTTTGTTAGCATGATGACTTGTTAATATTTGATAATGCTAACTGTATGTGATTTAATTATGCAGACAAAACTTGTGTCAAGTGGAAGAAATCCAGTTTTCATAAAGGAAGCCATAATTGTATTGTCACGTGATTTTTCCTTCTCTGTATGGTACCCTGTTTTCTTCAAAGTTCTATGTGAGTGCCAATGCACAAAATCTATTTATAGCCTATGCTAACCCTGTTATGATCTTAACAATTACAACTAGTTATAATTATCAGAAAAGAACTCGACATATGTGTTAAGCCCTAAACTCCATCAAAACATTAATGAGCCAATTTTGTGTAAACAAAGCCTTTTATTGATAATGAACATGTACTATTAATCTTTAGTCAACACTTTCTAACTGAAACTTGACACTGGGAGACATGTATCGATGATAGAGATAATCAATTGCTTACCTTACGTCAAGATTTGAATCAATAATTGGTTCTGGATACATTTGAAGAAACAGAAGTGGCCGCTCATGTGGGTGACATTTTACATATTTTGTACTAAAGTGCTGGCTGCGTTCGAGAATCGGCTGTTCTTGAGGGTGGCTTTTGAATACAAACTCGTTGGTGCCAAGGGATTCTGCCCGTAAGAAGCGGGTGGCTACTGGTCAGGGAGGGCCGTTCAAGAGCGGGAATACTGTATATATATATATATAGATATATATATATATATATATATATATATATATATATATATATATATATATATATATATATATTAAAATACCTATCAGCTATTGTTCACTTACACCACGACCAGTTTTATCGGACCGTTTCAGCAACTGCTGATATAATAAATAATAATGATAATGAGGACTTTGTATAGCGCCTAATCTTTCGAAGCTCTAAGCACTTTACACCATCTATAATGATATTACTACAGAAAAACAATGAAATTCTGATATCATAAGTAGCGTTTAATGAGAAATCAGTTATTTATAAATATTTGAAATAATTAAAAATTGGGGAATTATTGAATTTTTTGCGTGTGGCGTGAATTTGTGAATCACTGAAGAATGGTTGGCAGCTATGTGTATGTATTTCAGATTATGGCAACAGGGAAATTGTATCACTAATGCTAAAATATATTTTCCAGAGTTCTGTTTGGATGAGAGAGGGTATTTTATACCTTACTACTGCCCCATTCATCTTAAGTTTTCTTGAAAGAAAAAACAGTATTAAACTAAATTGCCAATGTAAACGTAAATACAAACCAGAATTCTTCAGTTTCTAAGTTTAAGTAATCACAATATTTATATCCATAAAGAATCAATTTAAATTCTGAAATCACCATTTGGTCACATTGTGTAATTTTATTTTTATGCATAATAACCTCTTCATTCCCAACACATAAGAGTATTTGCACTTTCTGTAGTTAGGATGCACGTGGTTTCTATATTTGCTCATGTTAGTTGTTGCTCTAAATGACACTTCTGTACAAAATGTATCACTGGTTGAGAAACCAACACAATTAAGCACCTGGCATAACATGGTAACATATTCACAATATCCTATGGGTAGCCTAATTTTCCAATCTTATCTGGTCTGCCAAACATTAAGCTCACGCCGGTTTTGACAAGAATGACCTTACTAAATCATTACTATATTTAATTAGCATATAATTACCACTGCAAACGATTTTGTTTTTGAGACAATGGATACCATAATTTAGACTAGAAGGAATTGTTGACAGTGATATCAATTGATAATGGAACGGTACATTGCCTTTGTACAAGGAGCATGATCACTATTGTCATCTAAATTTAATGCAGGAGATAATTCTCCGGAAACCTTTCATATCAGGCCACATTATATCACAAGGTACAAAAATAAAAATGGACTGAATACCTGTCTTTGTCATGGATATTCATTTTCTAACTTATTTAATCTATGTAATCATATTACTAGTACATGCCGCTTTCGCACAATGACATATGATGCACATACATTTAATACTGAAAATCATGTATATATATTGAAATCCTTCTAATATCATCGAGTTCTAACTTTTTGAATGAAACATGAATGAAACAATTATTTGAATGGAAAATTCCATATACAGCTTGATGAAGAGTATAAGACAAAGCCCAGATTTTATGATCTAACATTATGGACATATATGCCAGCAAGTATTTATTATCTCTGTGAAATTCTTAGGCAACTGTTTTAGTTCTTTAGCTTTAACAAAGAACGTTTATATTTTAAATAATTTATAACAGATTTTATCTGGGTCCATGGATGCCTTGCCAGAATAGGCATCTTTCTTTTTGCCTCTTCGCATGCTGCTATTCCAAGTAGTGAAGCTGTTCTGATTAATTGTCCAGGTTGTCTTTCTACAGCTGTCTTATCCTTCTTTAGCCATGATACTCTTGCTGTTTTCTTCTTCTCTGCCTTAACAACTGATTTGCAGATTGTACCTACAAAACAAATAATCCCTCTTCATTTCGGATGATAGATTCACCAAACTTTGATACTATTTTAACTACAAATTATTCAACTGTTTACCATTTAAGAAATGTGAAGAAACCAATACTGCCAATAGGAAACATTGAAATAAGGATCTTTGGTTCACACTAACAAGTATATTAGTTTACCATACTATTTAGGTTGCTTTTAACAGCAACAGCTACAAGTGAATATCATCTACAAACAAATTAAACATTAAGTAAAACGTAAACGTTTAACCTCAGCATTACGGCCATATAGTATATGAAATCTAACCAGTGAAAGAAAGAAACAAGTTCAGTTGTTATCATTCTCTAGGTACACATCAAATCACAAAATGATTACTGTGCCATTAACAATATATTAATTACATTTACTGAAGCAATGAGTTATGACATAAAATAAAGTTAAATTGTTTGGGATCACTGATTTTATTAAACAATCTTTATAGTACAGATGTTAGTAATTGACAGTAATTTCTTTCATTATAATGTAAAAATTTTGTGGTTTTATAAAAATATATTTCTATCAGTGCTCTTATTCTCTGATATATAGTTATAATCATACAGCAACGGGTCCAAACATTGCAGTATGATACACTTATATAACATATTACACTCGTGTTTCAACTTATAGATATTACATAAGTGCATATACTTAATATGCAAGCATCTATTGTTTCCCGGCATGAATAATCATAGGATCTGGAAAGTCGTTGCGTGTGACAACCATAAAAATAGTGAATTCATAGTCTTAGTGGTTTGTCAGGATCATATCAGTATCTTATATTTTGGTAAGCATTGCACATCAATTTATTTCCGGTGCTAATCTCCAAAAGCATAAACTGTAATACATTACCTTCACAAAATTATGTCTTTCATTCTTCTTCCTCCATTGAACAACCATCCTGACGGTCTTCAATAATATCTGCAAAGATAATGTTCAAATTTATTTTATATTACATAAAATGTATGAACTGGATACTTGCCAATTGTTTTCATTAATAATAAAAATATTATAACAAGGTAACCAAACTATCTTCTGAAATTTAAAACTGGAACCTGACTATCAAATATGTGACAATGTCCAGTTATCATTTTTATTTGCAAATGCTTTCATCATATTTCCTGAAGTTACAAAAGCTACATATCAAATACATAGAGCAAATTACACATAAAATGTTCGCTTCACATGACATACTGTCTATCTATGATACATATCTAGGTTAAATATCAACAAAAGGAAAAATCAATTGACAAGCAACACTGCAGAATAATAGGACAGACTTTGGATAATGATGATGTTTGTAATGATAATGACAAATACTGGATTGCAAAAGAAACCGAAAATGAATGATTCTTAAACTACAATAGGTCAGTAAAATAAAAGAGATTATATTTAAACCACTTATCTGAAAATGTAACATGCGGAATGTCATCTATACGTAAATTTTGTGCTTTACGTCGTTTCTTTATTTTGAGGACAATTTATCAAGTCCAATGTTGAGAGGAATCATGATAATCAGTCTTTGGTTCTTTCGACAACCCATTCGGAATTTTACTATCCATCAGAAATTAGAATCTTTATTTAAAAAAAACCAAAAACTACCAAAGTCCTTCATATGAATTACCCGCAGTATCGTGTGACAGAAATATCCCTGCTAAGTTATGTTCAGAAGAATCAAAGAATTTTTTTTTACATATTTTGCAAAGTTTTGGTCACTGAATTAATGTAATATACAACTATTCACACTTGATAAAAATTCACATTGACCTACCATCATTATCAATCTGTATCTCGTCTAGACTTTGTACTCATGTTCAGCATATTTAAAAGACAGTTAAAATATATTTTCTTTGAAAAAAAATCAGGCTTTATGCTGTACACCGCATTATAAGAGTGTTTGCAAGTTTTCGAGGGAGTGATGTACTTGCCATTTTGATTACATAATGCACCATAAAGTACACATACCGTATCTTCAAAAAACCAGGAAACTTGCAGCTAGTTTTTCCTTGTATTATTTTTCCCTCTGGCTACCTTCTTTGTATAATATCAGTTTTCCTTGATATTGTAAAATGTAATCATTTTTTTTCACGCTCTTTCCAACAAATACACCATGTCCTGCACTATAGAGAATGTTGTTCATGTCTCAGTTAATAAAGGCAAATCATGGCCACTAACAAAGTCAAGCTGTCAGATAAAATGTAGAGCTGTACCGATGTCACTTTTTGCCAGTTATGCCGATACCGCGTATGGCCGATTATTAAAATTGCCGATACTGATTATGCGATTATCTCAGTATAAATACTCGCGTATAAGCTTAATAATTTAGGGAGAAAAAAAATTGCCTGGAAGAAGGATGTGTGTGTGTCGGCTTTTCCGTGGGCCAATGTCTAAACTTTACAGTTTTTAGGTCTTTTTGTTTACTACTGTAACGGCTGTAAATCTTGGAACATGAAACAATAATTTTTTCCGTGTCTTAAGACATAGGCATGTTAAAAAAGTAACTTTCGGTGACCCGACAATTATTAAACTGTTATAAAATACTATGATTGATTTTTGTTATTATTTTGCATGTGCATATTTTCAAAATTTCTCCAACATGGAATAAAATAAAGGTAAATACAGACATCATAATTCGTGGGCCGGGGAGACCATGTACTGTAATGTACAGTACTTACTCAGTGCAAAGCGTGCATAGCGTTACTTAAATCCATATTTATTCCCAAACATATTGCATGCAGATTTTGCTTTAATCGTCGTTTAGACCAAATTGAATTCTTCTAGATAACATTTCATATAGTCCTTAATAGCTGTTTCATTTACAATGAATGTTTCAAGAGTTACTCATTTTCAATGATAAAAGCGATCCTACAAATTGAGGTAATATGTTTAAAAATATATGCACGTTTGATTGTACAAGGCACATAACCATCATAATTTACTTGCTCACGAAGAGGGGTAATAATAAAAGCTAAAATTCTCATATAGACCGACTAAGATCAAGATCAATCAATTTTAGTTTTGTCTTTTGGCTGAACAATATCATAACTTTCGACACAATGAAAAGCTTGATGTTTCGGTGTCTCATCTGATGATGGTCGGTGAATTTCTCTATAGTTTTGCGACAGCAGTACAGGCCAGTTAATCATTAAAATGCCTGAAACTGGCTTGTGACAAGAGGACTTTTTAACGCTAACTATACCAGTACATTGATGCAGAGGCGTAGCTAGAGTGGTTGGAGCCCTGGGAAAAGCTTCATTTATACGTTCCCGGGTTCATCCTCCACCAATAATACTGGCCGCCATGTATAGCCTATTGTGTGCTGAAAATCGGCGTTAAATTCTACAACAACAGCTACAACAAAAACAACATTTAACGATGGTATTTAACATTGTTATATACGGTCTAAAAATTCAGATGTTAACTCGTGTAAGTTTCTTTCGTGAGAATGGCATTGGAGTTAAGCATTCGTAGTGTGACATTCTATTTAGTGAAGATGCGAATTATTTATAGAAAAGTAATTATTTTGTCACAACAATAATTCACAGGTGATGCAACAGAACATGTAGGACTCTTTTTGTTTAGAAGAAAATGAAAATCGAGGACATAATGTATTAATTGGGAGTTCTCAGCAAAAATCAGCGGTAGTTTATAGCAAGTGTGTTAAAACAGTAGTTACTTTTAAGAATATATTGTCTTTCAATTAATCCCAAATAAAATGTTTCTTCTTTAGTTTCCACTATTTAATTCTGTTTAAAAATTCAAGCCATGTCAAGATGAATGTTATAATTGAAATTATATTTTGGAAATTTATTTGCATCGGCACCGATTATTTATGCCGATACCGATTGTACCGATTGTTCTAATAATAGGTGCAGCTCTAATTAAATGCTTAATATTTTTTTTTTAAATAACTGTACAGTCCATTATGATACAGTGAATAGCACTGAACATTATGCAGAGATAGAACCAAATAAAGAAAAAAAAAACAAGTCAGTTGGCAGTACAATTGGTGTCCAGCAAATTATAAAAAATGTACCCAGGACTGATTAAGATAACTTATCATCTGAAGAAAATGATGTGAATTGGAGGCCAGGTATATAGTGATGTTCCAAGTGCACCCATTGACTTGCCTGAAACTAGAGTAGATTATTACTGAGACTGAAGAGAGTTGTATGTCATGCACTATACAACTATACAATTTGTTTGCATTTTTTAATTATTCTCTAACTTACCTCAACTAAATGCCAAAGTCAATTTCCACTATAAACTACATATTCTTTTGTTTTCAATTTACATGGCAACCAGAGTACTGGGCTTAGCAATGTAAACTTTGAAATGGCAACTAAAATGTTCAAGTAGGTTGTCCTATGGTTATAAATGTTTCTGATGTACTTAGAATGCACAAGAGTTTTTCAACTTCTGATCTATGAATTACGCAGGCCATTGGCAACCGTCTGCATAGTAGGAATAAAAAGGATATAAATTTTGGGGCCGTGTTGAGCTTCCAGTCAATTTTGTATGTTAGTCCCAGATAAACTCATGATCAGATCCTTCAATTATAAAATACAGATAAAAATAACTGTTCAAAGAAATAATAGGGGACTAGATGAGAGTAAAAGATCAACCAATTACTAAATATAGTATTACACGCATTTTCAAAATGTGACATACAAACATTGTACTCAATAAATAATTTTTTTTAATTCAGTTTAGCAATGACCTTGTTTACTTTTGGGATATCATCTTCCATTAACTAAGAATTGATATCTCCACACAAATTCTTGTGATCTACACGAAAAGTAAATGAATTCAGAACCTTTTTGTAGGTGGGTTGTAAGCACAAATAAAACAATTTAAAAACAAATTCTCGAACGAAGTAAGGAAGACAAGAGTTTTGAGATCAGTAATAATGTTTAGTAATGGCTTGATGGTCTTGAACTAACAGAAACGATCAAAACAACTTTTGTAAAACTAAGCAATCCCAAAAATACACTAAGTAAATTTAAAACAAATTAATTCTCAAAAAAGTCCAACATGTTTTATCAAAAGTCCTAAATAATAAAGTTCTACTTTAAATCCTGTAATCTCAAACTGACTGATGTGCCAGTAATAAAATAATCCAATATATCATTCTCTTAATTCACTATAACTACAAATTAATGTTTCAGACCAAGATTATTTAACACTTTGTAATGCCAGTAAATAATTTAAATAGTTACTTGCACCAAAACTAAAACAGAACATGACAATAAGACTGATTCCACCATAGATACTAAAAAAGGAATGAGTAATTTTTTAAATAAGCAACATTGACATTGTTACGTATATTTGATTTAAATCATTTATATTTAATTGTCAGATCCAAATTTGTCATTTTGGGTTTAATTGGGAGATTATTCTAGAAAATCTCTATGTCCTTTGCTTCTTTATGTAAATAACAAGTGTTGGCCTCATTCTCTGACCTTGCTTCAGAGTGATAAACAGGCCCTAGATATGATTGGTTGATTTCCAAGGACATCTTTTTATGTTTAGTTGTAGGGGGTGAGGAGCGACTGATTCTTATCTGGATCTTTCCGTGCGTACGTGTTTAAATGATCGTACGTTTGTACTATGACCTTCCAGAAAATCACGCGATCCCTTGTTTACGTAAAAAACAGAGATATAAACCATGTTTTAGGAGAGAGCTATTCAGCAGTTAGTCTGGCCCTTGAAATATTAAGTTGTGTCTTCTTTTTGAGTTATTTTTAATTACCGTGTACGGGAAATTGTGTCAATTCGTTGGAGCAAGAGGAATTCTTTTATTTATCTGGAAAAAAATATGTGCTCATAGATTTTCATTTGGATTATTATAAAACAAGAATTGACTAAATCACGTGACATCGTCGTCCATATTGGATTACATCGTCAAGATTCGAACCGGGAACTATTAGGACATTTATTTGTCAGGACTCTTGCAATTGCATTAGTGGATTATTCTTGTGAATTCTATATTGGATTATTTTTGGACTTTATTCTCTAAAAACGTAAGTTTATTTTCTCTTATGAAAACATTAGTACTTAATAAATTGATTGTTAAATTTTACAAGCTTGTAATTTTCAGTTCTTTCTGTGTTGCTGCTTATTCGAGCCTAAAGCACGTAACAATATATACAGCTAAGACACAATATTAGAGCTATAATGTAGGTCAGTTTCTTTCGGAAACATTAAACTTGCAAACAAGTGAGTTTCCAAATTAAAAGCAAATGTCATAGACTACATTTATGTTATACCTTTATTGATATTAAGTCTAATATTTAATCCATATTCACTGAAAAGTATTAACTATGTATAATGTAGTTTACAAAATCAATCACAAAATACAATTACACAAAATAAAATCATCAAGAAAGTTAACAAATAACGCAAATTAACCGGTTACTAGAAAAACCGAAATATGCTGAAAAACCGAAATACACATGTATTTACATGTTCCCTCAGTATATATCGGTTTCTACACATAAGTTATTATTTGGTTTTATTTGAATAATAATATAAAGGAAAATAAAATATTATTTGTGATTTTGATATGAATTATTTACTTTTTTCCTATTTATAGCACAATTCATGTAATGATGTCACTAGGTTATACTTGATTTGACACACCTGATACATGGTGAATTGTAATAATACATACGAAGGGAAAGGGAAAAGTATCGAAGTATCAAAAGTATTTGCAGACATAATATATTATATATTTACTACAACGTTTAATAATATAGTTTTTGACAAATAAATAGCAGTTAATTTAATATTTGTTTAACATGTTTCCAAAATAGTTGGCATATATATATATATATATATATATATATATATATATATATATATATATATATATATATATATATATACATACTGACTTACACTGTCCATATCGGTATGATTAGTTGTTATCATACCACCTCTTTTCTGGAACGATCAACCAGTCCAATAAAGTACGAAGTGTGCTACAACGAGGAAAAAGTAAATCATTCGTAGCAAAGTAACATAAATCATATTTTCTTTTTCTTTTTATTATTATTCAAATAAAAACAAACCAAAATTTGTGTGTGGAAACCAAACAAATACAAGCATATTTATGTGTTTCTAGTAACCCCAAATTAACAAATAGCTAGCCTCAAAAAGATGTTAGAGTTGTAATACAATAAAAATGTTTTAAACAGCTCAAATGTACAGACTAAACATAACAATAACAAAACCATTTATTTAATGTTGTAAACTTATGATAATTACATACCCATATAATCATCTATATATTGCATTACAAATCCAGCTGGGTCTATGCCGACCTTGCATGATTCTGATGCTTTGTCTATTTCAGTTTGTGGCAGTTTTGTTTGTCCCCTAAAACAAAATATAGGAATCAATTAAACAATTGCAAAGATATTCCTCTAGGTTCACCGGAAATATGTATACAAGAAAAGCAAAGTGCAAAAATATCAACAGCTATAATAAATTGTCAGGTGGTTAGTTTTTTCTACTTTCGCTTGATCCAATAGGTAACACCTTGAAATAGTAATAGCTTTTTAAAGTAATATAATGTCACTGTCAGCTTGGAAATAGCTTGGAGTTATTCCAGGTAAATCTAGGTCAAGTTATGGTGCAGTCAATAATACAGAAGTTTTACTGATTGAAAGTTGAATGATTGATGGATGAAGACCATCCAGGAAAGACCAAAACATCAAATATGATTTACCATCAGATATCATTTCAAGAACCTAGTGATCTTAATGTCCAATTATAATATAAAAGAAAAATGTCTTACGTATTCTGAACATTTAGAGAAGTTTTATTTTATTTTGCAATATGTATACTTTTAGTTTATTCCAAAAAAATCTGAATCACCTTACACACCGTAAGGTGTAGACAACCGAAGTCCAGTTGAATCAATTTAAAAAAAGAAAAAAGAAAAAAGAAAGCCTATTCTGAATTTTCAAATCACATAATGACTTACATCATGAGGCTAAACATGCATACTTGTTCAATAGTAACTATCTGTACCACACAGGACTGGCCATTCAATGAGGCAAGATTGTTTTTTTCCTACCTAGTTATTTTTTCTTCGTTATTAAATTCATCATAAGATAAATTTATTTAAAATTAGAAAATAATGACAAGGTTGATTTTTATATGCAAGAAAAGACAAACGTTGTGGCAGCCACGTCTTCACAAGTTGGCCTCAACATCCACGAGGACAAGACCAAGATCCTGAAGATCAACTCCACAAGTACCGAACCAGTCACCCTGAATGGAAGTCCCCTGGAATAAGTGCAGTCCTTCACCTACCTGGGTAGCATCATTGACCAGCAGGGCGGTACAGACGCAGACGTCAAGGCAAGGATCGGCAAAGCAAGAGCCGCCTTCATCCAGCTCAAGAATATCTGGACCTCCAAAGAGCTGTCCTTGACCACCAAGATCCGACTGTTCACCTCCAACGTGAAGTCTGTCTTACTGTATGGAGCAGAGACCTGGAGGACGACCAAGACCACCATCAGGAAAGTCCAGACCTTCATCAACAGCTGCCTCAGAAGGATTCTCCGGATCCGCTTACCTGACACCATCAGCAATGTCAATCTTTGGGAAAGGACCTCCCAACTTCTTGCTGAAGAAGAAATCAGGAAGAAGAGATGGGGCTGGATAGGGCACACCCTACGAAAACCGCCAACCAGTATCACCAGGCAGGCGCTGAGGTGGAACCCACAAGGCAAGCGGAAGAGAGGCCGTCCAAGAAACACCTGGCGACGCAACCTCCAGGCTGACACCACCAAGATGGGCTACACCTGGAACCAGCTAGAAAAAATGGCCCAGGACAGAGGACTCTGGAGATCTGTAGTTGGCGGCCCATACCCTGATAGGAGTGACGGGCAGTGAATGAAATGAGTGAATGATTTTTATAATACAAAACTCAAATCTCACTCCTCAATAATACTATGATTGGGTTTCAAAAGAAATAGTATATAATATTACTGAGAACTCATCTGGGCATCTACCAACATTGCCCATAGTCAAAAAAGACCGAAAGCAAACGTAGTTACTTGTCACTTGAAATTTGACTAGTCTTTTTCTAGCTCATGTGTATTAGGTAATATGGACTTCAGGTAAAGAGACACACAAGATGAGACTCTTTTGTAATTTTGGAAAACCGATCCCAAACACTTGACCTGATCTTGCTGTGTTGGTGCATGGGGTAACTATCAGAACTTTTGCAGTAGTTTTGCATCAAATACAAATGCGATTTGTTGTAAACTGTTTGATTTCTATTGTTCGTAATCGTTATTTTCACTACTGATTTTCACATGATAATTAACAAAGTATATTGTATGAACTACAAAATAAATAATGAAATGGATGTCTGTATAATCCGATAACATAGTATTGAAAGATTTTTTAAAAACAATAAGCTTCATTGCACCAAATGTACACAAAATTGGTCCATTTGCACTTTCTTAATTTTTAGTTTCATGTTACGAACAGGATTCTGTAATAAGCATTAGCAAGCACTAAACCAATCGGAGATACATGTAGAGACCAAACTTGGTATTACTGGTACTAATCTGTCTTTTACTTCTGTAAAGCCATGTTAGACAACTGCCAACTTGACACCAACAATAATGCTGATCGAACGAATGAGATATATTTTCCATTGAATCCTTTGTAGCTGCAAAGAAGTATATCAAAAATAGACAAATCGGTTATATACTATTGAAAGAATCTGATTTTCATGTTTTATATGTACCGGTATTTCATTTCTTGGTCTCAATAGCCAAATGCCCAAATATTCACAAACAGGAAGCTGTATGGAAATACATGTACTTAAATGTCTTAGTTTTATATTATGATTAGGTTGTTGATGCATTTCCATGACCGCTAAGTATTTTTTCTTGTGTTTTATTAATAATTATAAAAATTGTTTTTATATTTTCCTAATAAGAACGACTAATTGTTAAGACATGTGGATAAAACCACACATAATTGTTTAAATTTGGTGAACATTTACGATTTGACAATTTTCCACATTATTATTAATTTCAGCAATAAGTTCAGATTTTAGTCAGAAACAATTCCCAAATTTCTGCTGCTAATGCCGGAAACTAAATTTGAGCTGTAAACTACAACACATCAAATTGAATAGCTTTGAATGTTAGAAACGCACCTTTCCCATGCTAAAATTGACATTGTTTTCTAATGCTAGTTTTATAACTGTGTACAATGGTTACTATCTTTATTATGTAAAACATTGTCTCAATCTAATTCTATAATAGGAGATACCATTTAAATTCCAAAGGGTTATATGATCTAAACCAATTTTATCTTGTTATGTATGAAAAAAAAAAAACGCTCCATTTTGAAAAAAAAACATAACTATGAAGTCGCATACAGTAAAAATGCAGTCAGAATTGAGAGAAGGTTTATAATTGTGTACATGTATATTCAACTTTGTGAGTCATTACTTTTCAAGGACTGAACAGGTGGTTGCATTAAGTGCAGATTGAGGTTGTTTATTGGGGCTATTTTTGGGGTTGTTTGTTTTAAAAAACAACCGGTTGTAATTGAGAATTGAATTGTTCATACCTGGACTGTACAAAAGAAGACCAACAAGGTCTCGACGTCTGTGCGTACGTTTGTTAAGATTTTAAATAATAAACTCGTTGCAAAATGGGTGCTTAGAAACACCAGAACGCACATCAGTAATATCTTATATACCGTAGTCTATATTGCTAGTGAAAGTATAATTCATATTTGTGACATAATATTAGTTATGTAATAAATTAATATGTAGTTTCTTTTCTGCAAGTGATGCAACATCAAACTAAAAAGAAGCTGGAAAACGCATTTTGGCGACAGTTCGTACAGTAACAAAATCTAATATTAACAGCCTGTATAGCAACTTATACACACGTTTAATGCTTTAGCTATTAATAATAAAAATATATTAAATGGATGACCCCTAATTCGAGTCTATGAATAATACGCATTCATCAGAATATATTTTCTCTGTGCCAAAAACATTTAAACATGTGTAATGGTTTAGACACCAATTATTTAAGTTGAAACAATATGGCCAAGAGTTCATCATATTAGTACATAATCAAAGGTATTTATTTTCAATATCTTCTTACAAACAATAATTTTAAAGATGCATAAATTATCCATGTAGATGTTACTCAAAATATCAGAAAATGGTAAATAAGAATAGTTCATAAAATATACATGAATTTGAAATAAAAGTGTAAACGATGATAGATAAAATGTTATGAGTGAAGAGAACAATTATTATTAAATCATTACTAATATGAATTTATTAGTAATAGATCAAGCATTAAAATTATGTTACAATCGTATTAGACACTATTAATAGTAAATGTTATTTTCTTTTAAAAATGTCGCAAATTTCACAATATTCAGCAATGGTATACACACTATTGCGTTTCGGTGTTTCTATTGCGTTCTGGTGTTTCTAGGCACCGTTGCGAAATGTGTTCATCAGCTTTTTGTAAATGAAAAAAGTACAGTAGTTGTGTAGTTGTTTTCGAGACATTCTCTAAGTATTATCTACAATTTGATTTGGCATATCTATTAAATGGTGTTCATTAGAACTAGAAAATGTGTATACGCATCTGATAACGATGCAGTAACATTGGCATCTCTCTCTCTCTCTCTCTCTCTCTCTCTCTCTCTCTCTCTCTCTCTCTCTCTCTCTCTCTCTCTCTCTCTCTCTCTCTCTCTCGGGTCATACACATTAACCACAGACACTTGATTCTGGGTAAATTAATGTATACGGTGAGTGTATACATTAACTTACCCAGAATCAAGTGCCTGTGACATTAACTCACATCCACTCTGCGGTGGTGTCATCCTGTATGACTACCACCCCCCCACCCCCTCTGTCTCTCGCTCTCTCTGCACCACCCACCACTGCATTGCGTGGAATTCCGAAAATATACGCGAGCTGTACTGACATCAATATAAGTTCATTGCTGAAAATGGGATAAAACCAAGTTGCCACAAATAATAATTATAATAATATTAAAACCAGTTGTACCCTTACTCCTAAGTCGTGAACACTCAACCACAACAAATCAAGTTGAGGCTACGACATCGTAGCTAAAAAAAACTATTAGCCATTTTGGAGGAACACAGTTAACAACTTGAAAAAGAATTGTTTTGTTACTTACCATGTTTGATTCAGCATGTCCTGTCATCTTCCAAGAATTTAAATGTAGTGTATTATAGGCAAATCCTTGCAGGAATGGAATGAATGTACGCAATATAAAAAATTTAAAAAAACGCGCCAAGACACCGCACAAACGGACGCACACACACTGGGTCTGTGACACATCCATCATTTTGTTTTCGCGCTTCAAACCAAAGAGAAATGTGATGCTCTTCGTTTTGGTTTTGCTTTCTTTTTTAAAATGCTAGTTGGGTATTAGTCTGGTAAATTCCCCCATCTATGTTGATACTGATGGACGATTTGTGGGTGCGATGTCACCTGTTCATTACAATTTGCAATTATGCTGCATTCAAATCTTTCTGTGAAAAAACCCGCGTACACTTTAGATACATAACGGTAATTGGTAACAGCCATATCTAGCGCGAAATTCAAATTTGGCACATAATAGAGGGTTGTGCTATTCCACGTGGATTTACAAGTCACCAGACATACGATTTGCTGGGGAAATATAATGTAAATGTCACCAAAAGAACCCTTAAGCCGACGGTAGCTCTACAGCAGCGAGAAATACCGGTAAAAGCGAATAACAACGTACACCGATGTGTGCAGACAAAACTGGCAGTATAATTTTGCATCTTTTAATGAATAGGCTAAGACCGTCAGCTTAATGTAACTATTGCCTATTTTAATTTAAACAATATATCAAAATTACTTCCAGTTCTATCTGAAAAACAAAAAGCAATTTTAAAGAACTACTTCGTTTTGCATATTTGCAAATAAAATCATAATATCCAGTGAAAATACTTTGACTGGACAGTTTTTAATGTATTAGTCAATGTTACTTGAATATAATAAAGCTGGTGTGGATTGCCCTCAGTTCCATACACATTTTAAATGTCACTAGTGCAGAGATTTTCCATTATACGTAAAGATCACCAACCTTGATTCTTTTCATAAAATTGCTTATATCAGTGACATTGGATCAGTGGCATAGGATGAAAGTCAGTGTCATAATGTTGCTGCTTTTTTGTTAATACAAGTGTATTGTCACTGGCATAAGGGTATTAGCAACAGTTACGTACTAAGTGGGGGTAAGGGCGAAAGGAGGGGGGTCCGCCTGGGGTGACAACCAAGAATGGGTGTCATCGGAACTTGATATCCTGTGTTTCTTGTATAAAATAAAATGCAGTATTACCTGTTCACTTAATTTTTACTGTAGTGCATATTTCTTATTTCCAATTTGTTTATGATAATACTGTACTGTTAAAAAATTTGTTTGCAACATAATATTTTTTTCTCTGTGTGTCAAGATTAAAATTATGTATAGGATTCAAAAGGAAGGATCCGCCTCGGTTGCAAAATATTTTTGGTACGCCCTTGGTTAGCAGTTTTCGTAAGGTGACTTGCCTGATTAAGGTAAATTATATATTTTTTTTCACAAACTGGAAGGTTGTTTGTCCTAGGGTCATTCATTACAATGCATTAGTATGCATAGGATGAAATTCTCTGTCCTAGCGCTTCTCATACAATGATTTGGGTTACTGTACGTAGGGCGAAATTCTCTGGCCTATGATTCTCATACAATGATTTGGGGTAGTGTACATAGGATGAAATTTCTAGCTTAGCGATTCTCATGAAATTCTTTGGGTTAGTGTTCATAGGATGATATTCTCTGGCCTAGCGATTCTCACTTTTCGTACAATGCTTTGGGTTAGTGTTCTTAGGGCGAAATTCTCTGGCCTAGGATTCTCATACAATTCTTTGGGGTAGTGTTCTTAGGGTGAAATTCTCTGGCCTACCGATTCTCATTCTTCATACTTTGCTTTGGGTTAGTGTTCATAGGGTGAAATTCTCTGGCCTAGCGATTCTCATGCAATGCTTTGGGTTAGTGTTCATAGGGCGAAGTTCTCTGGCCTAGCGACTATCATTTCTTGTACAATGCATTGAGTTAGCGTTCTTAGAGCGAAAGTCTCTGGTCTAGCGATTCTCATACAATGCTTTGGGTTAGTGTTCGTAGGGCGATATTCTCTGGCCTAGCAATTCTCATTCCTCATACAATGCTTTGGGTTATTTTTCATAAGGCGAAATTCTCTGGCCTAGGATTCTCATACAATGCTTTGGGATAGAGTACATATGGTGAAATTCTCTAGCCTAGCGATTCTCATGAAATGATTTGGGTTAGAGTTCATAGGATGAAATTCTCTGGCCTAGCGATTCTCATTTTTCGTTGAATGAATTGGGTTAGTGTTCTTAGGGAGAAATTTTCTGGCCTAGCGATTCTCATACAATGCTTTGGGTTAGTGTTCTTAGGGTGAAATTCTCTGGCCTAGCGATTCTCATTTCTCGTACAATCGTTAGGGTTAGTGTTCTTAGGGCGAAATTCTCTGGCCTAGGATTCTCATACAATGCTTTGGGGTAGTGTTCATAGGGTGAAATTCTCTGGCCTACCGATTCTCATTCCTCATACTTTGCTTTGGGTTAATGTTCATAGGGTGAAAATATCTGGCCTAGCGATTTGCATGCAATGCTTTGGGTTAGTGTTCATAGGAGGAACATATTGAAAAGCTCATGTCACGAAGCGTTGGCGAGTAAGGAAAAGCCTAGTATCCTTGGCTACTAGATAAAAAAAATATGAAAAGTAATGTGCAGGTTTGATCTTTTACACATACGCTTAGCAGCATCGCGGAAAGCTTAAAACACATCCGCGAGCGCCAACGCATCTCTGTCCAGATATACAGCATCGTAGTCACCGAGATTTCGACAACCAAAAACGCGGACCAGACACTGTAGTCGTACGCGTAGTCGTGGTGGAAATCCGTTCAAGACACAACGACAAATAGAAGGCCTAAATCGGTAGTACCAGTTTCATAAACTTCTCCTAATAGCTTGTTTCCTCATTGCTTTGCTCGTTAGCAGCTTTAGGCTTTCAAGTTATGAGGGAACGTTTAGAAGAATGCGTGTAAAGTCATCTTCCCCTCTCTCCGCAAGGTAATGGACGATGCCCAGGCTTTAATTGAAAAACATCAGCGAGTTCATGATGGCCTAATATAACATCATATTGTTTTGAAATCTGTCAGTTATACGATAGCCAGATCCCCTTATATATATATATATATATATATATATATATATATATATATATATATATATATATATATATATATATATATATATATATTTATTCATGGAATAAGTCTTTGGTATGACTCGGCCGAGATTAGATCCCCACGACCTCCCACATAGGAGGCGGACGCTCTAACCAATAGGCAACCGGAGCGTGTAATGGTAAAACAATGTCCCGGTAAATACTTATTGGTTACTGAATTTGTATGGGAAAATATGAACGAGTTTTTTAGATGGAAATATTGCAAGACCTTGGTAGTGCATTATATCGATTCTAGAGAAGTAGTTCATATTTTACCATACAAATTCAGTCACTTTTTATCATATGCCCATTTTCTTATTATACCTAAGGCTTAATTATGTAAACAAAAATACACTACATTAACAAAGTAACAGTCTGCCGCGTTATTGTCTCCGGACGCTGGGTTCTAAGCATACCATTCTTTTACGCTTAAGAATCTCATTAATATATACCAGTCAACCGAAAACCATTCTCATCGACAACAGGTCTTCAACCGCGTTCTTTGCAGATTCAATTGAAACGGTCAAGCTGAGTGTGGGCACGTGCTCTGGTAAGAAGAGTTTAGTGTTCGCGTCATTTCGGCACAGAAATCCTTTGTCGATTCTCTTATTTGGATTCAATATCGAACCCGTGGAAACTGTAACACACATAAGCAGCTCCGGAGTCTGTTGAGAGCACAATCAGTTTACTAACCTTGAACCCCCCCCCCCCGAGAAAAAGGTCGGATATTAGTGGAATTGTGATAAAAACGCAACGATGTTAGTGAGATCTCGAATGTACGGGACTCTTCCCCGGAAATTGGCGTCAGAAAAACCACGTAGGATTGCCGACTCGTTCAGTAGATTATAATAATCGATTTTGCTTTCTGTGTTCTACTTTCAGCGACAAGCTGCGTCGCATCACTGATTTCTTTTTAAGATACAAAGTACACAACGAAACTACTTCAGAACACATATACGGTTCTGCACAAACGAAGTTGGTCATAAGCATCATCGATGCTTACAATGAGTTTGTGCATTAATAGGCGAAATGTGTTTGAGTCTATGATGTCGGTAGTGAGTAACAGCTGATAAAACAACGTGGTTTTGGTGATTGCTTATGATTTCTGGTGCGTTGTCTCCAGTCCGAAGAGAGCTCACAATATATTGCAAGTGATCGTGAACCTGTTGATTGTCTATGGTCTGTGGTCATGGAATCAATAATACGCAGACGTTTCGCCTTTGTGCAAGCCTCACCTTTTTTGCAGGTATAAGATGTTGAGTTTGATGGTATTTTAGTGTCGCCGAAGTAATTACGTATACGTTGCAGGTGTTCGCAGGCAGTTTTGTGGTGTCGGTTATCAGTTTCATTTTTTCCTAGCCTTTAGATTGCTGCACACTTTCGCGTTTAAACCAACACGAGAATTGCGCGGTCCACCACCCAAGTCGATCGTGAGGAAACCATACGGTTCTAGGATTAACATATTGAAAGGCTCATGTCACGAAGCGTTGGCGGATAAGAGAAAGCCTAGTATCCTTGTATACTAGATAAAAAAATATGAAAAGTAATGTGCATGTTTGATCTTCAAACACATCCGCGAGCGCCAATACATCTCTGTCCAGCTATGCAGCATCGTAGTCACCGAGATTTTGACAACCAAAAACGTGGACCAGACACTGTACACGTACGCGTAGTCGTGGCAGAAATTCGTTCAAGAAACAACGACGAATAGAAGGCCTAATTCGGTAGTAACAGTTTCAGAAACTTCTCCTAATAGTTTGTTTCCTCATTGATTTGCTCGTTAGCAGTTTTAGGCTTTCAGGTTATGAGTGAACGTTTAGAGGAATGATTGTAAAGTGATCTCTTCCCCTTTCTCCGCAAGGTAATGGACGATGCCCAGGCTTTAATAGAAAAACATGAGCGAGTTAATAAACTGCAGATGGCCTTATATAACATCATGCTGTTTTGAAATCTGTCAGTTAGACGCTAGTAATATCTTTATATATATATATATATATATATATATATATATATATATATATATATATATATATATTTATATATACATGTATATAAGTCTTTGGTATGACTCGGCCAAGGTTAGATCTCCGCGACCTCCCATATCCGAGGCGGACGTTCTAACTAATAGGCCACCGGAGCGTATAATGGCAAAACAATGACTCGGTAAATATTTATTGGTTACTGGATTTGTATGGGAAAATATGAACGAGTTTTTCAGATGGAAATGCTGCAAGACATTGGTAGTGCATTATATCCATTCGACAACAGTAGTTCATATTTTACCATACAAATGCATAACTTTTTATCATATGCCTATTTTCTTATCATACCTCAAGCTTAATTATGTAAACAAAAATACACTACAAGTAACAAAGTAACAGAATGTATGGCTATTCCAAGCAAAATAATCAAGCGCAGATTCATCATTACACAACAACAATATGAGTAGTGCGCACATAACTTCTCCCAGATAAGTGTAACCTTAATTACGCGCTAGTCATAACATTTGAAACAAAATGGCGTTTTGGTCTTCTTAAAATTGAAATTTGACGTCATATTGTGAATGAATGCGCATTGCAAAAACGTTTCCATTTGATATGAAATGAATAGATTTTGGTATCTTTTTCGTTTCTATGAAAATGCGTGATTATAGACTTGATTTACCGGTGCCAATTCTACATGAAGTAGGTCGGATTTCAGCGGCGACGCAGCAGTTTGTTAACATCTGTAAATGTCTTTCTGTTCTGTCATTGACTGTCTGAAATCATAATGTGGGAAAATATAAACTCTTTCAATTGCAATTATCAAAATGCACTATGGAATATAATGTTTATTTCATTTTGAAGTAAGGAGGATGCTGTTGCACTTGGAATATAGTCTAAATTGCATTACAGTTTCTAAATGTGAAGTCAAGCTTGAGAACCCATGCCATGCCACATGTAATTCGGATTTGCAGAAAAAGAACGTAGATTTGGAGCAAATTCAGGATGTAAATATATTTTGTGACATTCTTATTACCAGCTAAAGAAGATTATTTTACCTTGTCACGTGCATGTTATTTGTCGCTACCCATTAATTGTATGCAATCTGGTGTCTATCGCCCGCCTCAATCCGAATCATTGTATCAAAAACGTTAACGCGGAATGTAGCAAATCAGCTGTAGTGTGGCAGTCGACAAAATATCTGCTTTAGTTCATTCCAAAAAAATATTTAGCAATCAAAACGTAAAGAGCTTACTACGTGAGTTTATATGATTTGTTTCCTAATTCAAAAGAGTTTACAAAAGGAAGTTGTTCATTTATCAGTGCAATCTGAAGATCGCGCGAGCTCAATATCGTAAAATACTGAACTATACCTGACAATGTATAGTTAATGAAGAAACCAAATGAGCATATAATAATGCATAATATGACACGGGAGTTTTAAAAAAAATCTTGTTCAATCGTGATTTCTGGCGTGCCAAGTACTAAATTCCATGGTAGTAACACAGCTTGCTCCTCCAGACTGAAAAAATGCATAATGGTCTTTTTGTTACAGTCGTATTTGATACTGATTTATTTTTATCAATCTTCGTTTGATATTCACCTCCTCGTCTATTAATATCATTCTTGGAACAAAATACACTGCAGCTTGCTCCAAAGTTTAATGTTGAAACCAAGTAGAATTCTTCACTGATGTTGTTGAAATGCTTCGTATAAATTGATTCTCATTTTAAAACCGTGAAATTTCTCCCGTTTTAAAGTGGAATGGGAGAGGTCAAAATATATGTAACTCTTGAAAGTTGTCATATCAGAACATGCGTATGACTTTATTAATTGATAATGATAACATTGCAATTTTGCTCACAAAATTTTCCCCCCATTTCACATGCTGAAATTCATGTGAACACAAAATTCTAGGATTTACATGTATGAATTTGAATAGTGTAAATATGGTACATAGAGCTCGGGTGGTTGTGTAGGGCTAATAAGGGATGCCTTAGTCTTATAACGCTTTCCCGTTCTTTGTGTTAAGATTTTCAATTCGCATTTGCGTTATCTTTCCACGCTTATCTTCAAATTCTCTTTGTGGTTTCAGTCAATCAAGCATATAGGCTAGGCGGTACTTTTATTGCCGGATTTTCACATATGCCTGTTTCTTGTTTATTCAATGATCAAACAAATTACATTGGCGATGACACAAGGCAGATATGAATTAAATAGTTTAAGGTGATTTATTGTTGCCTGCATCTGGGATAATCCATGATTTTACTCTAGCTGGTCTATGACTAATAATATTACCACTGTTGATACAACACAATAATGTAGAATTCTACACAGGATTAGAGAGGTCACGCTGTGTTAATGATGTACCACGAGATGTATAATTGCTTCGTAAAATGGAAACGAGACTTGCCAAGCATCCTTTTAATAAATAAAAAATATGTATTTACCGAGTCTGATTTGTTTGTTTGTTTGATTGGGATTTTTAACGTAGCTTTAACAATTTTTCAGTCCTATTGCAACGATGTCTGCAGTCTGGCAGTTTTTAGTCATGTCTAGCGTTGGAGCATCATGACATATATCATGTAGCATGATGTCCCGCCCAGTCACATTATCCTGACACCAGACCGACCAGTCCTAATCCTAACCTCCTAACGCTGAGCGCCAAGCGAGGCAGCTGTTAGTACAATTTTTGTAAGTCTTTGGTATGACTCCGCAGTAGATTGAACCCACGACCTCCGACTTCCGCAGCCGACTCTCTTACCAATAGACCACCGGAGCGGTATTGACGAGTCTGAACTGTCCTTGAAGTTGTCTTCACCAATTAAGCGTAATTGAATAAATGTGTTAACCAACCCTGAAGTAGACTTCACTTGGTATGTCTACTTGGAGTAATTCAATACATTATACTACTGCTTTGTTTGTCGATATAAGATGCAACCTTTAATTTCGTAGGCTGCGATATTGTTTCAAGGCAGATCATTTTCTTAAGATATGCTGTGCAACGATTGATCGGTCCGTACATACGTATGTATTTATGTTTAGGCAGGTCCGACAAAAAGGAGGGGGCGCGCCTGCAATGCTAATTGGAAGCACACGATATGACCTGAGCAACAATGTAATGTAGCATTTTAATTTAGAATCATACGTTGTGATATGCATTGCCTCATTCATTCGAATTTTAAAAAGGTTTCATCAAGATTGTGTGACAGTAGATGAGTATTTGTAGGTGTGTGAGAGATAATATAACAGTGATAAACATATTAATAAAAATGTAGAGCTTAATAACTTACTCCTCTAAATTCACAGAGAATGGCATCACTGCAATTGCACGGTATATAATTGCATTCCACTTGAGAATCCCCGAACTTTAATGATCCGCGCACTTCTTGAGGGAGTACTTACAATGTGTGGCCTGGCGCAAAGACGTCTTGCGATTGTTGCATCTCTGGCCACAGACCATCTTTGGATATCTCCGCTTGCTGCACTAGAAGTTCTGCTTCTCTTCGTTGTTTAGCTCGGTCCGAGCGTTAAATAGTTTTCCAGGCTCATTTCCATTCTACCGTGTCGTTATTGTAAGCATACGTTCATCCCACGACGATGGCACGGGCTAAACACATCTGGTCTTGAGCGTTGTTAATTCGGACGAGACTCGTTTTGGTGCTGCGAAGGTTGTCGACAATAAACACCTTTTTTGCGTCATGTCCATCAGGGAAGAGAAACGTGGGCTATGAACATTGTCGCTTTTCCATCGATAATGTGAAACCTGTCATTGGATTGTTGCACTTGTTGAATCTTGTCGATGACTTTGGAAGGTGTCAGTTCTGCTGGGCTGCTAAATCGATCAAAAAATAAGACTTCAAAAAATCGTGATTAGGTCCTTGATCTATTTACATTTCTCAATTCCGCATGATTTACTTTTTTTTATTGTCTATTAGAAAAGATAAAACTAATATCGTCTTAAATGTATACCAACGTGTAATACTACAGAGCAGAAGGGGGTCAGTACATCATAACTGAAACCAGTGTATCAGTTAAAAATACCAAATCAGTATGAGCTACAAGTGACTTTAAAACATTGATGAAATGACGTAATGGATGGTCTCGTAACCTTGATGTAATTTGATACATATTGAATTCCGGGGAAGTAACACAGCCTGAATATCCAAACTGACAAGGTATGGGGATGACCTTTTCTTTACTTTTATCATATCTACGTTCCTTTGAGATGCGTAATGTTTATCTACCTTTGTGTGATATCTACTTCCTCGTCCATTAAGATATCATTGCTGGAATAAAATACGTCGCAACCTGCTCCAATGTTTGATCTGGAAAACTAGAAGAAATTTCCATTTACGATGCCACAATGGTACGTAGAAATTTATTGCCATTTTAAACCTTAACATTTTCCCCGTTTTAATATGGAAGAGGATGGGTCTCAAAGAGTGGCATGTTAAATTACATGTATCTCTTGAAAGCTGTCGTCCGAGAACATGTGTATTGGTAGAGATTTCCCACACTAGCGTTGACAGTAGTAATTCATAGTGGTATAACTTTGCTAAGGTTAGGTTTTTATCAGGTCACATGCTGAAATGCTTTTGAATACGAATTGCCAACATTACACATATGAAGCATATTCGTGCGAATATGGTACATACAAGATGGGTGGGTGTATATGTTTATAAGGGTCAACCTTGGTCAATTTGTCTTATGACACTTTCGTATTATTTTTGTTTGGATTATCATTATGCATTACTTTATCTTTCTACAGTGATCTTCCACTTTATGTTGTTTAGATGAGGCGAATATACAAGCGTTTTTAATTACTGATTATCTAATAACATGGCTGTTTCTAGGGTGTGCAATGATCACACAAAATTATACTGGCGATATAAAGGCATCATATACACAGTTTATTTGTACATTTTTTGTGTGAAAAGGGGCAACCGATGGAAGAATTGTCCGATCCTGTATGGCTGGCAGATTTGTATTTATTGTTGGACATAACGAAGCATCTGAATGGGCTGAATGTTAATCTTTAATGGCGAGATGCAGTTGTGAGCCAGTTATACGCTCACGTCAAGGCTGTCTTAAATAGATCCCTGCACCGCGCACATCCCAGCTATGAAGAGGTAATTGACAGTTTCCCACAGGACAACATCGGTGTGCAAATGAAGAGTTATGCAATAACTATCACATCTCTTTCTTTGGAATTCAACAAATGCTTTCAGGTGTTTGCAGTTATTAGAAAGGACATGTTGCGTTTCTCTTCTCCTTCTCCGTGGACCCTTATGATGCTCCTCCACAGCTGCATCGAGAAAGTCAAAAATCTGTTTGTACAGTTGTTCATGTATGCCTGAGTGCCTTCTATTTAGTTACATTGTCATTTGACGATGGAAAAGATTGTTGTGACAATGAAAATTGTTTTATTTATTTGTTTATTTGTTTTTTTATTTATGTATTTATATAACAGTGTATAACTGCATGTAATGTTTATGGTTTTTAAAAGAAAGTCATCAGAAGGAACTTCTGGCCCCAGGGCATCTTCACTTTATCAAATCTGGCCCTCTTTGGAAAAAGTTTGGACAACCCTGCTCCAGCGTGTCTAAGACCTTTAAACCGACATGTGCGTAAAAGAGGTATTCCCGAAGCTACCAATACGTTACATCAACGATTTATGTATGAAACGCCGCTGATAAAGTACTAATGCTAGAAATAGCTGTAATCCTTACAACATACCTATAGCAGTTAACAACATAATGAATAGCACCTGTTTCAATTTTCAATGGAGAGGGAGCAAAACTTTATTTGGGGAAAGGGGCAAAACTTGACGGGCTTGTTAATTGTTACTTTAGGCTACAGCAACTTTAGGTTACACTGGACAATTGTTTTGGCAAATTTTCGTCCGACGATGACCTATTGCAGAAAAATGATAATAATATTATATTAAAGATACAAATAGAAAACATAACTAATAATTTGTTTTGAAAGGATGCTTGAACGATTGTGGCTGAGGTATTAAAGTTAATTCCTTTAGCAACTAGTGGCTTTTATACTGAACCAACACTGCCTCTAACCTTGCTTTTTTACATTCATTTTTTTACAGGAAAGACCTATTTTGAATATTTTCCTGTGACAAGACAGCTAAAAGAATCAATATGTGCCTAATGCATGAATAAAGTTCACTAGTACTGAAAAAAATCAGCATAGTTTTCATCACCCGTACAGATTTGTAGATATTTACCTCTGTAGCAGACACGTGTAAATACGTAAGCTAAGTCAGCCATTCATCCAATCCCACCCCTATTAAACTTTTTAAGGGACACAGGAGCTTCTCAGAGTCTTTATTATCAGATAATTTGCCTTTTTCTCAGAAGACTTCTTCTAATGAAAGTGTTCTTATTCAGGGAGTAGAGTGCGGCTTTGTTAATGTTCCTCTCCATTGTGTAAATTTGTCATCAGACTTAGTGTCAGGACCTGTGACAATCGGAACAGTCTCGGTTTTACCCGTAGAGGGCATCCATTTATTGCTAGGCAACGACTTAGCTGAGAACAAGGTTGTGGTTAATCCACCTCTAACTTACAAGCCTAATTTGGATCAGAAATTTGATCCAATGGAAAAAGAATTCCCTAATATATTTCAAGTTTGTACAGTTACCAGAACTATGGCAAAGAAAGCTCTTGAGAATGATGTTGATTAAGACAGTATTCCTTTAGCTGACATATGCATAGGTCAGGCTTAGGTTGATGCAGACAGTTTTCCTTTAGCTGACATATGCATAGGTCAGGCTTATGTTGATGAAGCCAGTATTCTTTTAGCTGACACATGCATTGGTCAGACATATATTGATGAAGACAGTTTTCCTTTAGCTGACACGAGTGTAGATCAGGCTTTTGATGAGGTCACTTTTACTCCTTGTTTGGATCAATCAGAAAGTGTTGATCATAGTGATCCTATTTTAACAACTCATGCTCTTTATTCTAATCAGGTTGATAAACGACAGTCACTTGTCGTCAAACAGGAAAAAGATCCTGAGATTTCCTGTTTGTTTCAAAGGGCCATAAGCGAGACTGAAGCCACTGAAGTTCCTGTCTGTTATTTCATTAAAAATGGAATTCGTATGAGAAGATGGAGACCCCCCGAGGTACCTGCTGGTGATGAGTGGTTGGTGAGCTATCAAATAGTAGCTCCAAAACCTTACAGACAGGAAATACTTAATCTGGCCCATGAAACTCCTTTGGCTGGTCATTTAGGGATTAATAAAACTTATCACAACATCTTAACTCACTTCAATTGGCCAAAAATCAAAAGTGATGTTGTCAAATATTGTAGATCTTGTCATACTTGTCAAATAGTAGGAAAACCCAATCAGAATAAACCTAAGGCTCATCTGCAACCTATTCCTGCCTTTGACGAACCATTTAGTAGAATTATGGTAGATTCTGTAGATCCCTTACCCAAGACCAAGTCAAGTAACGAATACCTGTTGACCATCATGTGTGCGTCAACAAGGTTTCCAGAGGCTATTCCGTTGAGGAATATCAAATATTAAACAATAGTAAAAGCTTTGATAAAGTTTTTTTACTCAGTATGGCCTTCCCAAATCTATTCAGTTTAATCAAGATTCAAACTTCATGTCTAGAATTTTCTAGCAAGTTATGAATGAATTGGGCATTCAGCAATTCAAGTTAAAAATGAAACTATGGTTTGAAAGAACTTCAAGGGAGAAAACTTTTGAGTCTGATAATGGAGTTGTGTTACTCTTGTTCATTCTTCTTACTTTTCTTCGAATTAAATATTACGGCACTTACAAAGTTAAGAAGAAAATGAATTAGGTAAATTATAGTAGTAGTGTTCCTGGGATCTAAATAAATTATAGGAGTACCAGTATATTGAAAGAGATAGCCATGTTAAACATGTAATTAATTTAGTTGTACCTGTCCCACTTAGAGAAGGAATATCATCAGATTCTACTGATATTGAAATTATCACTCATATTGAAATGACAAATCTTTGCAATTCAGAAATTATGAAAAATCTAGACCAGAAACTTTCACATTTGCAAGTGCAAGAAAGAAATGAATTGAAACAATTATTAATTGAATATGAGCACTTATTTCCAGATATTCCTATAAGGACAAACAAAAGTTTTCGTGACGTTGAAATTGAAAATTCCAAACCTGTTAAACAACATCCATACAGTATGAATCCACTCAAACAGGAATACTTAAAAAAGGAAATTCAATATTTGCTGGAGAATGATTTTATCGAGCCCACTAAAAGTGATTGGAGTTCACCATGCATACTTGTTCCAAAACCAGATAAAACTTTCCGTATGTACACTTATTATAGGAAGGTGAACAGAGTGACAAAATCAGATTCATTCCCATTACCATGAATTGATGACTGTATTGATAAAACTGGGAATGCCAAGTATGTCACCAAATTTGACCTTCTGAAAGGATATTTGCCGATTCCACTAAAGGAAAGAGCAAAGGAAATCTCGGCATTTGTGACTCCAGATGGACTCTACCAATATAAAGAAAATCTATTTCAACGTCTCATAAAATTATCATCTCTGGTCTATAAAATTGTGTCGTCAGCATCTACAACGACACCTAGATAGAACATCAAGGAACAATTTGAAAATTATTTGACAGACTCACTGATGCATGTTTGACAATTAATTTATCTAAAAGTGAGTTCTGCCGTGCTAGTGTGACTTTCTTAGGACATTTTGTGGGACATAGACAAGTTAAAAGGTTGAGGCTAATTCTAGATAATGTAATTGCAGACGCTCTTCCCCGTGTATAAAATATTATATACTCTGTGTAATTTATATAAGGCCTTTTTTAAGCTCAGATGTAAATGGGTTTCTGATAAAAAAAGAAAGTTTTATCATATAAACCTTTCTTTTTATTTTATGGGGGAAGGTGTTACGTATATTTGATTTAAATCATTTATTTATTATTGTCAAATTCAAATTTGTCATTTTGGGGTTTATAATTCATTAAATTGGGAAGTGTTTTCTGGAAAATTAGATTGATCTATACTTTATCTGTAAACACAGGTGTTGAACTTGCTGATTAACCTCATTTTCTGACCTTGCTTCAGAGTGATAAACAGGCCTTAGAAATGATTGGTTGCTTTCCAAGGATATCTTTTTATTTTTAGTTCTGGAGGGTGATAAGTGGCTGATTCTTATCTGGATCTTTCCGTGCATACGTTTTTATATCATCGTATGTTTGTTCTATGACCTTCCACAAAAATCACGTGATCCCTTGTTTACGTTAAAAAAAAACAGGTATTTAAATTATTATTCTGGGAGAGCACAGCCAGTAGTTTGTCTGGGCTTTGGAATATTAAGTTGTGTCTTCCTTTTGAGTTATTTTTAATTACCGTGCACTGGAAATTGTGTCAATTCGTTGAGGCAAGAGGAATTTTTTTATTATTTATCTGGAAAAGAATATGTGCTCATAAAACAAGAACTGACTGCATCACGTGACATCGTCGACCATATTGGATTACATCGTCGAGATTCGAACCTGGAACTATTAGAACATTTATTTATTAGGACTCTTGCATTTTCACTAGTGTATTATTTATATGAATTCTATATTGGATTAATTTTTGTACTTAATGCTCTAAAACCGTAAGTTTATTTATTTTCTTATTTTTTTGTAATTAATAAATTGTTTGTTAATTTTTACAAGCTTGTTATTTTCAATTCATTTTATATTGCTGCTTATTCGAGCCTAAGCACGTAACACATGCATATACTTGATGAGTTATGACAGACGACCGTGTATATATGTATTGTATGGTCTATTCATTTTCACTCCTTATGCATAATTTTATAATGTCTGATGGTGAGATACTCCGATGGAATATCATATTCCGAATGGGATTCTAAAAGGCAAGGAAACAGATTAGTCTAGAAATGTTGTACATGAAGGCGATGTAAACGTCTTGTCTTCACCTGAGATGGTAGTACAAAAAGCAATGTGACTGGATCTGCGTATCATTGTATATAATGACCAAAAAAGCCGGGAGTATTCTTTTTTTAAAAATACAAATGTATAGTCCATAATGTGTATATATAGGAAGTTGAGATTTAATGTTGCAGATATGACGATCTCGTTTAATATAGTTGACAGGTTTACATTTAATTGCCTTACTATTATACTGGATTTTCAAAGCAGCCTTTCTCTTGATATTGTAAATACAGTAACTCCACTATACCCCTGTAATAGAAAGTAAATGGCCTCTTGTATTTAAAAGCAAATTGTTGAAGCAGTAATGTATCTAAAGAGGAGATTTTTCAAATAAAATATAGAAAACTACGGTTGTGATGATTGAAATGTGGCATCGATTGAAAGTTCTGTAGTTAGTAACTAACGATTTACAATTTTCCTTTTGAGGCTTCTGGGAAATCCAATAATCTTTTGGTGGCGGCTATCGACTTTGGAACAACATTTTCAAGTTGGGCGTGCTCCTTCAGGCATGATTACGAGAGAGAGCCAACAAAAATACTTGTTAAAGAATGGATCAGCGGAGTAGGCATATCTTCCAAAGCACCCAAGACAGTTCTCATAAGACCAGATGGCAAAACTTTGGATGCCTTTGGTTATAATGCTGAAGACAAATATGGGAGGTTGGCCGAAAAGGATGAGCACAAAGACTGGTATTATTTTAAAAGATTCAAGATGTCACTTTTCAAAGGCAAGGTAATTTGAAGTTATCAGAAAAGAACTTAAGTCCACCACAAATATGAAAATACAATTACAATCTGATTACATTATATTAGTCAGTAGCTTGTATATGGAAAAGCTTTTCGCAAACGTGAGTATACAGTTTTGTTCATCGCTCGAGAGTCTCAGTTTAAAATCGTAAAGGTAACCTTAATGACCCAATATGATTATTAAAGCTGATGGGACAATATCGAAAATACAGATATTGTTACATCGCAGAGCATGCGAGATACAAACATAAGAGATATCTGATTTGCAAGTAATCTTGGTGGTAGAATACGTAATGTTACAACGTACAGATGCAAGATGAATTGGAAAACAATTAAGATGAATATGGGAAAGTGTCTAAAATATTCTGAAAGGCTGCAATAAGCAGTTATGTATTTGATTGTAAATTATCTTTGTAAAAAAATCTATATTAAAGGTCAATACTCAGAAAAATAAATTTATTTTAAAGATTACTTGGTACGAAATATGTCAGCAAAATATAACCCTTCAATGATCATACAAGGACGGTAACTATCATTTTACTGTCAAACAGAAAATCTGTAATTGTAACTCCTTTTAGAGCCTTACTCGTAAGACCATCATCGATGATGAAATGGGGAAGAAGATGGCTGCAATTCAGGTGATAAGCCTTGTTATTCGTTACCTGAAGGACGACCTCTGTGATCAAGTCAAGATGAAGGTGGCGGGTGCACTTTTACCTGAGAAAATTCAATGGGTTCTGACTGTCCCAGCCATATGGAATGACAAAGCTAGACAGTTTATGCGTGAGGCAGCAGTTCAGGTAGATTTCGGAGTTGCCTTTAAAAAACAAATTTGTTTTATTTATTAATCTTTCACGGAAGCATTGTATACTAAAAATTCGCATTTATATATGAAAAGACAAAGGTTAAGTAAGGAAATATTTTCATTTCACATTTTCCTAGAGTCGAAAATTAAAATAATTTTTTAAAAAACAGTATTTTCTTTAGTAAATTATTTTTATGATAGGTTTCTTAAACTTGTTGAAGACACAAAATAAAAGAATGCGGTCCACCCTTGTATCCAACGAATTTTCATCAAATCATCATCGTCACCATACAGTTGCGATACAGAATTTTAATGACAACAGTTAGCAGCTATTGAACCTGTCTCTATGGATTTAGTTTGAAGAATCATTATGAAGAGTGCACAAAAGTCATTTAAACTTGATCAAATTCCAACATTATAGCTACTTGAATGCTTAGATCCAATAGTGCCTTCACCAACTGACGTTATTATTACCTCTCTAATATCCGGGGAATTCCCATCATGTTTCCAAACAACCATTGAAAAGCCTCTGCTAAAGAAACCAACATTCAACCAAAAAATGTTAAAGAACTACCGCCCAGTTTCTAATCTCCAGTACATCTAGAAAATCTTAAAAAAACATTGTTGTAGCCCAACTTGTATCTCATTTGAATTCAGATAGTCTTGTTAGCAATGTACAGTCTGCATATTGCCCTTGCCACATAACTCAAAATACTCTTCTGAACGTAGTTAATGACATTCTCTCTGCTTTGGATAGCGTAAAAATTACAGTCATCACTCTCCTTGATTTGTCAGCAGCATTTGACACACTAGACCATGATATATTACTTCACCGTCTCCAGCATGTATTTTGCCTATTTGTGGTTAAAGTTCTACTTAGTCATCAGGACACAAATTGTATCTGCAAATGGAATACACTCAAGCCCACCTGATTTATGTTGTGGTGTTTTTCTCAGGATTCTGTTCTTGAACTTGTTCTCTTCATTCTATACACTAAAGCCGCTATCGAGGGTCATAGCTCATCAACCAGTGTCTCACCAATTGTATTCTGATGACACCCAAATATACAAATCTAGCCTCCCAACTGAAGTTGACTGCGCCATCATTGCAGTAAGAGAAGTGCATTTTAGATTTGAAATCATGGATAACATGTAACAAGCTCCATATGGATGATGATAAAACGGAGGAAATTCTGATCACAGCACATATCAATCACATCATTTACCTCAAACAATAAATGTCAGCAGTAATCGCACATTGAACAAACTTGTCATGAAAATATGCCCGGCTGCAGATCTTGAGCTGAGACGCATCAGCTACATTAGCAAATATATTTCAGTTGATGCCACTATAATACGTGTGTTCATTAGTACTTTCAAGACTGGACTACTGTAACTCAATTCGGGCTGGTTCGTATCAATTCCTACTCTAGTAACTTCAAAATGTTCACAATACAGCTGTTCGGACCCTTCTTATAGTACCATGAACAATGCACACCTCCCCTCTTAACTGTACACTACACTGGCTATCCGTTCGATCCAGTATCAAACACAAAATTTACTCTTCGTGCTACGTTTCGCTGACAGACTCCAGTGCAACATACCTACCTGGCAACACATCAGTAATATACTTGCCATCGTTTTCTGACAATCATAAACTCAGTATTCCCACTATGAAACTGAAATCAATGGACATTATTCTTTTGCACACCAATGCCCAGCAACGTGAAATGAATAGCCCATTGAAATTAGACACAAGGACACAGTGATCCCTTTCAAGAGTGCTCTTAAAATTCTACCTTTCTCGACTGCTACATTTGCAACTTTGCAACATGCAAATGGAGGAAATACATTTATTATATATATATATATATATATATATATATATATATATATATATATATATATATATATATATATATCTGTGTGTGTGTTTGTGTCTGTGTGTGTGTGTTCCATTGATGTACTGTGGTTGAAATTCCTAAGAACATTCAAGACGATGTAAGCAGACAGTAAACTAAAGTGACAGCTTGAATTATTTTAAAATACACTTTCTTTAGCAGTTATTAAAAATAGGGAAAACTGATTTTGTCAGAATAGCAAATACTAGCTTCTGAAAGTGCAACGAATACATTACCAAATATATCAAATGTAAAATGTCCAGGAAGTGCGATTGAACAAGTGCATGTCTCAAGTAAGACCAAGCTGTATAACCGATAACCCAAATTACACATATCAATCATACATCAAAATATAGGGAATTACATTTTCTTTAAACAATACGTAAGTTATAAGAAGGTTTCATTAAATAACCAGTGTAATCATCGTGAAAACGGGGAAAATATGTCTTCTTTGAAAACTAACCCCTATGCAAAATGCAAAACTGTAGAGCGTCACACTACTAAAATGATTATATCTAGAAAAAAATGATTAGTAAAGATGAGATTGTAAAATATGTTATTAATTATTCCGACATCGTCGTTGTACCCCCACTGATAAATTTAATACACGTTCTGCTTAGAATATGTTCCTTTAAGTTTATTTCAAGTTTGTTGTAAGCTGTATTTCTCTTTTCTAGCTCATGTTTGTCTCTACAAAGTACTAATATTTGAAACAAATATGCTTATAATAGATAAATGTTAGAAACGTACTATCCAGATAAAATGTAATTAAACGTTTTCCAAAATCCCACAGAGAGGGCCAAATGACAAGTATGGTCTAATTCGGTGACCTGCTCCATCAGTCTTGAGTATGGTGTTATTAGAAAATACTTAATTTTATTTCATTTAAAATGATTTATGGATGTAAAGAATTCCACTAACCTTTTGATTTCATACAGTTATCTTGATGTTGTAATTTTTATACGTCTTATTTTCCATAGGCTGGAATAAGTGATAAACAACTGCTGATCGCCCTGGAACCGGAAGCAGCATCACTGTACTGTAGACACATTCCTTTGGAGCTAAAGGAATCTGTTGGTACATCGTCCATTGTGCCTTTGTCTCCTGGAACTCGATATATAGTTGTTGATGCAGGAGGTAAAATTATGTATGTATGTATGTATGTATGTATGTATGTATGTATGTATGTATGTATGTATATATGTATGTTGCAGAAAAATGGGCTGAGTATTGTAAAGAACTCTACAACCATCCGTCCACAGGAGACTCAGAGGTGCTTGAAGTTACAAACTCCACAAATGATGATGTTTCCCCATTCTCAAAGAAGAGGTGGAGTCAGCAATAAGAGCACTGAAGAAAGGGAAGGCAGCTGGAGTAGTCAACATCCCAGCTGAACTTATCAAGAATTGTGTGGAATCAGTGATAGAGCTAGAAACACAAATCTGCAACAAGATCAGACAGATATTCGAATGTCCAACACATTGGACCCAGTCACTGATTATAACACTCCCCAAAAAAGGCAATATCAAGCTGTGCAAATATTATAGCGAAGCCCTGGAAAACCACCGTGGGACAGTGATCATTGGAGAGCGTAACATCATCAACCTATGCTTTGCAGACGACATTGATGGGCTAGAATGCAGTGAAGACGAACTTGCCATGGTAGTGTAGAATCTGGATGAAACATCTTCCAGATATGACATGGAGATAGGCGCCGAGACGACAAAGCTGATGATAATGGTAAACAAAGCTCAGCCAAGATTAACGTCAGGGGACAGGAACTAAAAACAGTGAGCCAGTTCAAATATCTTGGTTCTATAATCACCAAGGAGGGATCAATAACAGAAGCTGTGTCACGAGCAGCACAAGCAACATCAGCTATGTCAAAGCTCAGACCTATCCGGAGAGACAAGAATATGTCTGAAAACTAAAATAAGACTATTGAGAGTACTAGTCATCTCAATCTTTCTGTATTGGACCCTGACAGCAGAATTACAACGAAGAATCCAGGCACTTGAAATGAGATGCTACAGATCTATCATTGGCATTTCGTACATGGACCACGTCACAAATGAAGAAGTGCGCAACACATTCTGGCACAAAGTTGGCCGATATGAAGACCTCCTCACCACATCCAAAAAGAGAAAGCTGAAATGGTATGACCATGTCACTAGATTCAACAGTCTATCAACAATTGTACTGTAGGGTAGTGTCCAAGGTAACAGACGAAGAGGTACATAAGTAAACAGAGAAAAAAAGTTGACTGACAACATCATAGGATGGACCAGGAAAAGTTTTAACCATTAAATGTAACTGCTCTGCACTTTCATTAAAAAAATTAAATATTTTAAACACAGTTAATAAACCCAGATGCCTTTTCTATTGACAGTTCCAATCTAATCCAAATACATTTCATGCTAAACATAGTTCTCATCTTGCATATTTTGTAGACGTCGGCCGGATTCTATGTTTGTGTTTAATAACTGCATCATTAGTAATAACATCAAATACACAATTTTAACTGACTATTATGAATTTGTAATATTTATGAAATATTTTTAATTCTTTGTTCTATAGCTTTATTCAATCTTGGTAAACTGTTTATACGATACTGTCCTACTCTCAGTAGAATAATCGCACATTAACATCATGCCTGGAAGCTGAATTTGTATCACCATTCTCTGTAGTCGCTACGTCGACAACATCACAGGCTTCCTCTTGAGCTCTCCATAGCATCTCAAAGCTTTATTTGCCCTCGTGTTTGAAACAAAATAATGATCGCGGGTCCTACTTATTCTTTCGACTTACGTCGATGGACTCTTTCAACTTCTATTTTCTCCGTATCCAACCCAAGCACGTCTCATTTATTTTTTTATGGATCGCTCCATATCCTCCCGTTTCTCTACTTGATTTTCATGTGAACCATACAACACTAGTTTCTCTCGACAGGAATTGACCTCCTGTATATATTTGGGATGCGAAATAAATATAATTCACATTTGCAAACTTTAACCCACGTGTTTTCAATAAACGACAACAAATGCTGAGACTCAAACTTTGGTTCACAACTGTATCACACTGCTGGAACTAATGAGACCGCAAAGACACATTGAGATAAAAGTTCTGCATTTTAATCAAATAAATTAATGACTTCGGCTATTGACGTAGAAATACATGCAAATGTAATGGACTTGGTGATAAGCTTCTCGTGCAGTGCACATGAGTAGCGACAGAAAAGGACAATAATATTCTGATTGTTAATGTTTTATCCTTCTACAACCATATTGGGTCATTTGAACTAAATTAGTCCTGACTATAGTTCTCAACAGTGGTGAATTGCATAGGAAGTGTCTTTCTTGACTTGACAAAAATGGCCGAATGCGAACATTCTTCTTCTTCTTAGTGATAGTTCTAAATATCTTTACATTGTTGTCCGTGATGCACTGTGCCCATTTTAGTTTGATTTCCAGTTTCGACTGCTTTTGCTACCCATTCCGCTACACATCTAAATAATAGGGAAAGACAGATTTTCCTAGTTTTCCTAGTACCTAGTTTCCTGTGATATTGGCTTACTAATTAGGACCGGACTCTAGCGTATATTCAGACCTCGTATTTCTCACCCTTGCGATAGAGAAAGTTGGCTTATTTACTAGCCTCACTTTTCTTCTCTTCGTCTGGTTGTCTCACCACAATTGTCTCAGTCATCGATTAAATGTGATAATACAGTAATACTATCAAATGTTTTATGTTTCTATTATATATAACTGCATGATAAATCACCACGATACACTTGTCAGTGATATCTGTTTTGACGATTCAAGGAATAAAAAAGGTCTTTCCTGCGGAATCTTTCCTTCATCAGATCATGAGCTAAGTTTATTATCTATACTGACTATTATAACTAGGAATGTTTCATCATTGTTTTGTTCAATAATAATATTACTGAAAACTAAGTTTCTTAATAGTGAAAAATGTACTCAAGAAGTTTGTTTTTTATTTGCCGATAGAAACAATTATAATAAAAAAGAGACAATTGAGGAGGAGAAAAGTGTAATATTAGAACCGCATAACCAAGCAGAATGATAATCGATGGGATGTTTTAAACGTCTCTAATCTGGAGTGTTGGTTTTGTTGTGATTGTTGTTGTCTGTTGCTACTTCCATCCTTTTTCATGTATCTATTGAAAGGATAAATTATGAGTCTATTTTCCACGTTATCTTCCCATCCTGTGTGGAATATTTAATTCCGGGGTTTCTATGGTTTATACAAGCTTATTTTGGCAAATCTGTACCACAGCCTCTGTTTTTTTCCTTTGAATGGGGTGGGTGGCTGAGAGGGAGAGGAGTCTCAACCTTATTTGCGGTCTCAGTGCCATATATCTTTATATTATCAATACGACTGTATTCCATTGCTTCATCACGTTCTCCTGTTTTATTGCATCATTTTTCTCTGCAGACCTTTGCTTTCCGTTTTCATTTATTTTTCTTTCTCCAATCTCTCGATTCTCATTGTAAAGTTTTATTTTTCACTCAAGCATGTATTTCGCCTTGCAACTTTTGTAAGTCCTCAACTAATTAACTAAAGTGTTTTAGCTTAGCTATGACAATTCTTAGAAAACAAATAGTTTGCTGAAATCTAGACGTAAAAATGTTCTTGAAAGAAAGGATAACTAGTTTCTTTATCTGACTGCTTTCGTCGATTTATTGGATCTTTTAAGGCCACGAATAATAATGGCAAAATACTCGTTAGAGTCAGCTGATCAATTTAGGAATCTAGGGACCTCATGCTATATTGCATAATCAAGAAATTCCCAAAATCTCTTTTCTCACGAATTCCGAAAACAATTAAACAGCTATACTTTAAATCTGGTGGAGCGACAATTTGCAACGATTTTTCTGTAATCATAATATGCATAAGCACTTAATGTAAGCCTATGTAAAGAAAATATTTGACATAATTCAATAAATAAAGTATAATATACTTTTTTCATGACTTATGATAACTTTGGCTTGATTTTAGGAGGCCGCCAAATGATGCGGACAGACTTGTAAATATAGAGATCGATACTTGTAAATACCTCAAGAAGGTTAATACAGTGATTACAGATTGTCTATTTTGACGTGCGCATAAACATGAATACTATTTTGCTACCAACCACAATAACAGCAAGCTGAATTATTTCCTTACGAAAACGTCTATATTATTATTGTGATGAATGTAAATAAGTTTTTGGGGTGCGTAAAAATTAAATCTAAAGAAATATTGTGCATTTCTCCGACGGTCGAAATATAATGATACATCTTTTGATAGTAGGATTTCTAATCGATATCATAGCAGAAAAAAGTCAATACCTGGCTGTTCATTGGTTCTTCTTAATTAGTGCTTGTCACTTTGTCAACATAAATTTTTAATCGAGGTATACTTTCTAAATCAATTAACACCGTGCCTGCATAGAAATAAATGCAATATTGGAATACAATTTTGAGAAATGCATTTGAAACATCCCTTTCATTCGGTAAAATATGGGCTTTCAATGATTCCTCTTGATCTGGGATAAGCACTTAAAGGTTGAGTCGACACCTATATACCTATCGCAAGGAAGATGTTAGGTATCGTTTTGAATAGATTAACGAATGTAAATTATCTTTGAATATACGATAAGGTAAAAACGACCCAATAATTTCAGGATCCATACATTATAAATTAGGTTTTCCCTTAATAAAGTATTCCCCTCTGTTATTTAAACCGGTTCATTAAACCTTTGTGGTCGGAGGTAACTATCCTTAGGTTTTGGTATACAAAATCATAAAAATAATTGCATTAATAGGTACTTAATCCTGAGATCCCGTTGTCATGTATTAAATATTATCCCATATGTTGTGCATTTCCCAGAAGTGAAAGAAAAAATAAATATTCAAGCTCATAAAGATATACCTTTCCGTGATATCCAGTTGATGTAAAAACAATATATTTTATAGTTTGCTTTGAGGTTGTGAGACATTGGTCTACTACGCGAAAATCATTTTTCATCTCCACTACAGGTGGCACAATTGACATAACGATCCATGAAGTCTTGGATGATGGAAACGTAAAAGAGATTGATAAGGCAACAGGCGGCGCATGGGGTGGGCAAGAAGTCGACGAAGCTTTCAAGCAGTTTCTCATCAAAATATTTGGAAATCCTGTGCTACAAAAATTTAAAGTGGAAGCGATGGAAGATTACGTTGGACTATTTCGGGATTTTGAACTAAAGAAGAGATAGAAAGCCCAAACGGAAAAGAGGATGATGTAACGTTTTCTCTACCCGCATCTTTGCTCGAAATCTTTAAAGAAATTACTGGGGAAACCCTGTCGGAAGCAATCAATCAAACTCAGTTTGCAGCAAACGTCCAAGTCATTAAAGGAAATAAACTCAGACTGGATCATTCCATTATGAGAGGGTTTTTTGATAGGTCCCTCAGAAGTGTTTGCGATCATCTGCAGACATTTCATGAAGATAATGAAAAGTACGGAATATCCGTGGCCCTTTTGGTTGGTGGTTTTGCTGAATCTCCGATGCTAAGTAGCGCGATTCGAGAAAAATGTTCTTCCTGGAAAGTCTTAGTACCCGACGGTGCTGGTCTTATTGTGCTTAAAGGCGCTGTGCTATATGGTTACGATCAATCAGTCATCGTTTATAGAGTCGTTAGATATACATATGGAGTTGCTGTGAATACACATTTTATTGACGGTGTGCATCCAAAAGAAAATTTGGTAGTGAATCAGGAGGGAAAAAGGGAATGCAAAAATGTTTTTGACACATTTCTAACGGAGGGCACATTAGTAAGATATGATCAAATTGTGTGCGAGCGTAGAGGGTGGATGCCTTCACGATCCAAGTCTGATTACATGAATATTTCGATTTATGCGAGTACCGTTAAAGATACAAAGTTCGTAACGAATGATTGTTGCTTCCTCCTAGGGAAGCTCAAGGTTACTGGCCTCGACATGAGCATACCCTACAGCCAACGAAAGGTAGATTACACCATTACACATAAAGGCACTGATCTACATATACATGCAACAGATACACGCTCTGGCAGAAAACTCAACGCATGCATTGATCTTCTAGATTAAGATGCTATTTCAAATCTTATTAAACACTTTATTTCACGATATAAAGATCACAATGATTTTGCAGTAAACATTACAAATTCAAGGAGAAGATCAATGAAGAATAATTTTCCTACGTTTCCTTTGTGTGGGCCCTGTTTTAGAATTCGCCTGTTGAAAGAAGTTGACCCAGTTTGGGATCTCTTCTATATTTAGAGGGAGGATCATTACGAACATATTTTGTAATGTGATGTTTGATTCGTAGAATGGGTTGCTGATAATTTGATTCTGTTGAATATTACACGTTTGTGAACTTTACCCAGAGTCTGTTGCTATACAATATGAATTTATTTGTTTTCTGGGTTAGGTTTTTATAACATCATTACTTGGGTGGCCGTCTTTAGTCAAATAATATGAGTACATCTGCCGTTGTTTGTCACTAATGTTTGAGTAGATGTTTATAGACAGTACATTTTAGTGGCCTGACATTTGCATGATATCAGTTGGGGGAGTGTATTTGTCTCTTAACTTCTGAATAGGTACTTTCGGCTACTAGTGCTAGGTAATTTTTTTCTTCCTGTAATATTTGCTTTATCTGTCTTTTTTCATGATGCATCAAGGTTTAGTAATTCCAACGACTTACTTCCCTTGCCAATTTAGGTTTATCGCTGAGATTAGCATAGTGTTGGTCGCAATATAAAAAGGATTTTAACATTGACAAAAGTCTGTTGGTCTTAGCTCAGAATACAGTTTGTAGATAACAAGTGGATCTATCTCTATATTGTTATTGATTGTATACATCTTATGATTAATATAACCGATGTCCTTGACATGGTCTGCCGTTCTTGTTTTTGTCTGGTTTTCATTGAGTTTAAGATACTCGAGGCCATTTGCATCTTTCTTTACTGTAACCCCCCCCCCCCATCAGATTGTAATGTTAAGTCACTCCCATCAAGCCAAAATGCACAGTTGTTCAAAAACAATGTGTTAACAATGGATTCAAGTATTTCATCCCCATTATTGTTTGTGCTATACAAAGCATTTATTTCTTCGTCTGTGATCGTTTGACTACTATTGGATTTGATTTCCTGTTCCTTTAGATTTTAAATCGTTTTGCTTAGCCAAAGAACTTTCCTTGTTAATGCAAAATTTGTGTCTGATCCTCTCACGATTGTAGTTGCATATTTCTTGGTTTTAAGGTCAATGGGGCTGATGATGTTTCTTAAGCTGTTCGGTTCAAACTCAGATTCGTATTTTCTCCTAAGACTGAATATAAAACAAACCAGGTGCTGATCCAACTTCTGAATTAATTTTTTGACTGCAAGAATCCTTTCATTAGCCTTACATCATAAAGTGTTATTTTAAAGTGATTGCATTCTGCTTACTTTCTATCAATTTCAGTATATCATCATGTTCATGGTGTACAAATCAATCTTTCCTAAGAAGCTCACATTTGGACACAGAATGATTTTTTTCATTTACAAATTTCTGAGCCATGTCTATTAAACTATCCAATGAACTTACAGTCTAGTGGATTAAATGTTGCTTCATCATCTTGCTCCTTAGCTGATGTCGTAGTTTTCTTTTCTCCACAGAGTTGCAGTGTTTGATTTATGTTTGTTTGGCAGGGATATCACTTTCCGTTCTGTCGAGTGTATTTCTATATTTCTCTATAATTAATCATATATACCTTGAATCCGGAATGACTATGTAGATAGAAGATAATTGATTGACTGATTGATTTTTAACGGCGCACCACCACTTTTAGGATTATATAACATAATTAATTATTAGTTTGTCATGCGACTGTGAATGTTACACACGAGTGCATATAACACCTATTCAGTCGTGTCAACTTTTGGTGATTCGTGCTTAGTCGTGATGGGATTGTGATTGATTGCTTTTTTTAACGGAGCACCAGCACTTGTAGGCTATTTAGCGCCATACAATAGGTTGCATGTATACATGTTTAAAAATACTAAAAGGTTTAAAATCAACTAGCGATATAAAAAACATATAGTTCAAAGTAAAATGGTAAGATGTTAGTAACAGTAAAATATGAAGTGCTTCAATCAACGGGAGATGTAAATGATGTTAATGGGTACAGATGAAAAGGTGTTGAAAAGAAGGGGCGGTATTTTCATTAGATAAAATTGCTCTAGGTGCAGGTATACAAGTTATAGTTTAAAAGACAAGGTGAAGGGAATCGTTTAGATGTGGTCATTATGTACTGAAAATAAATAATCATTTCGGTGGAATTTGTACATAAATTTAGAGTAACTCACTATCATGAGAACAACGTGTCTGAAACTTGGTTAGTATGATTGTCAACATATTTCAGATAGTAGTTTTAAATGAAACGCTTTTGTCATGGTTTGGTGACATCAAGTTTTGAACCTGAGATCAGTACTTAGAATCTATTGAGATTCACACAGTATAAAATATATTTGTCAGAATTAGTCTGACATAACGGCGATGTGTGGGGATATGTGTAATGTAATATAATTGAAACACTGCGACAGCGCCAACGCATATCTCTATGCTCTTACTAGCATATTTCAAACTTATTTTCCTTGCAAACACATACCCCATCCACACAGTGATCCAGGGATCATTATACAAAACCAGTCAATATTTGGATTTACCTTCTTCCCATGAATGCACCGGTTCTTAACAATTACGCTGTATTTGATTATGTTTGTGTTCGTTTAACCTTCGAGTATCTCTCTCAGGTCGTGGATTCAATCCTCGGCCCAGTCATACCATTGATTTACAAACATAGTACTAATTACTGCCTCGCTTAGCGCTCAGCATCAAGATCCTTGTGTTAGGACTGGTCGGCCTGTCGTCATAATAATGGCACTGGGTTGGTTATCATGCTACATGTCTGCAGAATGACGATCAAGTGGTAGACATCGTAGTGATATAACTGATAAATTGTTAAAGCTACGTTAAATATCCAAATCAGACTCAGGGGGAGGCAACTAATTGGGTCATCCTTTGTGCGGACGGTTAACCTAGGGACACTATTACTATGACATTGTATGGATTTCCTCGCATTGGTTTATGAAATTTGACGTGACGGTGATATGCATAGACAGGAGAGGTTACGAAATATTTCCGCGGCTTATTTAATTAGTATTTTGATTTTAATTAAATAGTATTCAATTTATTTTACAATCTAAATTTATAGACATTAGCATTTTGGATGTCTCGTCCCCGTCTCTGAACAGCGCAAAAGATATCTAAGAATATGGTAGTGAATTATAATTCACGACAACAGAAGGTGTGAAAGTTCTCGAAAGAAAATTTTACATTCTTTTGTATTTGCGTGATACTCGTAATCATACTGAACCCTTTCAAGAAAGAAAGTGTGCTTGCTTCTAATAAAACATATTAGTTTTTTAGCAAACACGAATCACCAAACATTCGAATCGGAATTCTATCTTGATAATATTCTAATAGAAACTTGGCATTCGAATATTTATTTGTTTATATATCGAGTTAGGCAGCATTTTGCAAAGCGGGAAAGGCCTATAAAAAAAGATCTTATTAACATCGAAATTGTAGTCCTTCTTAACAACATCATATTGCTGAAGAAAAACTGACACTACTTCATCTTTTGAAGGAAAATTATCTTGAAAATCCAATAGTTCCTTATAGTGTATATCATTAAAATGCAATACTTCCTTACAGTGCATATCATTAAAATCCAATACTTCCTTATAGTGCATATCATTAAAATCCAATGCTTCCTTATAGTGCATATCATTAAAATCCAATACTTCCTTATAGTGCAAGTAAAATCTACCTGGGAATCTTACCTTGTTTATTTATTCCGAAGCGTATTCACATTGTCTTAAAATTGTTGGTTTTTTTTGCTAAAATTATACGTGCCAAATATTGCCCAAATATGTAAAGCTGAGTCGCCGGACGACAGTCTTATGGTAATTTTGTTTGTTTAAATTGCGTTATGGTTATACTGAGTTTTAATGTCAGCAAGGAAAACAGCACGTACATTCAACTGAGTTTTAGTTTGAGTTATACAAGAAAATCAAACTGGACAAAGACAGAGGATTTATTTGATATCTGCACTAACACGTTAAAGTTTATCTAAGACATTCAACTTGTATTCTAATCTTTTATAATACATTCATAGATTATTAGAATCTTTTATAATACATTCAAATAATATTCTTATCTTATCTAATATATTCCAATAATATTCAAATTGGAAAGCTTCGTATTCGTTTAAAATCTTTTATAATACATTCAAGAAATATTCGAATATTTTATAATATATTCAAAGAATCTTCAAATCTTATTCAATACATTAAAATAATATTCGAATCTTATCTAATATATTCAAATAATATTCGAATTTAAAAACTTCTTATTCGTTTCAGCTATGTTATTTTCAGACATTTGTTGAATTTTTAATTTTTTTCATAATCGGAACTTTAGGAAAATTCCTGAACTTAGTTTTTTTGTGTATTAACAAAATCAATCAGAAAGGAAATATAATTTCGTCAAACATCGATATGATAAGAAACAAAATCCCGAATACAACTGACGTTTTGACATACCTAGAGTTATGTATATTTTAACAAGGTGGGAAGACAAATTCTAGCGGTTTGCATTTTAAAGGACTTTCGTCCGAAGGCATACCTTGAAAATATATATTTGGAATAGAATTGGACGTAAATAGGTTGCTGCAAGAGACATGATTTAATAATATACACATATAATCTTATTTCTACTTATAAAAAAAAAACATGTAACTGTTTTGGGAGTAAATGAAATGATAACTACGTGTTTGACAGATAAATGAAATTCATACTCAGTTTAGTTTTAATAAGGTGGCACAATTACCATAAAGGATATATCCTTTTTATTATGTACTAAACGTGCTTCTCAAACAAAACATTGCATGCACTCTTCAGTACACAACTCCCATCCTTCTTCGTTAAGTTCATCTTTGTTTTAAGAGAATTTTAGCATTTATTCGCTGGTACTAATATAAAATAATTTTAAAATAAGATAATCGTTTGCAAAAAACTCAAGGTATTGACGTATTATAATATATTTTACCGTATATGGTCGCACAACAAATCAGATTGAATTATATTACATATTGGATATTTTATATTGAACATTGTAAAGTTAGTAAAACAAACATAACTTTGTAAAAGAATCAAACAATAGGGAGTCAGATATCTTTGAAAAGAATAATGTATATGTCTAAAAGTTATGTGTATCTATATTATGTGTATTTTTTTATGTATATAGTTTGTAATGGTTTTTTAGTTAATACTATTTTGACTAATTCTCCTAGCAATCTTAAGTTCAGACATTAAAGGTGAGTCATTATGCATTGTGCATAAGTTGATTCATAAAGTTTCAAGGTTGAGCACCATTAATCCAAATTAAATATCATGTGATCAGTCTTATTACATCTGCTCGGAACATCTGTGTTGACCTTATTCTTGATTAGTTAGTGTAACCCACATGACTTTGTTGACAGTCAACATTTAATATTATGAAGATTTCTATATTGAGTATTAGATTAAGAACTGTATACTGGAGAATAATACATTCTAAGTGGTAAACACCAGATATGAACGTCATTCACCTATGTTGCTAAGATTCGTTAACCTAATTCAATCATTCGTTGAAATTACAGTGCTCGAATGATTAGATGATTTGGATATGTATAAACTGATACGGAATTACGGAATTTACTGTGTTCTCATTTACAATACATTTTTGGGTTATGTCATTGTAATTCACCTGTACCGTTAGTGCATCAAGCCAAGACATCATTCGGAATAACACTGGAATTTGTTCGGATTACTGGATCCTTTTGAAACTGATCGAACATGTAGGACTGTTTAGGATTGTATTAACCATACTGCAAATTATTTTTGTATTTTTACTGTGTATGTTAGGAAATAAATTGTATTTTCAATTTTACAAAACTTGTTGTTTTTCTATCTTGTTACTTATTTTAAGACCACAGAGTTATAATTCTATATTTTGTTCAGACTCACAAGATGGTCGTTTTTCTTGCCTTAACGTTCTAATGATACAGAAGCAAGCGTCGCATGACATAGAGCGAAATCCTTTATTTTCACATGTGAAAATATTAATTCATTTTTCAGCATGTGAAAATATTGGGAAAATATTACATACGTTCACCAGTAATTTTCTATATTCAAACCCAATTATGTAATAGAAGACTTTACATGGACATATATTGTTATCATAAGTTTTTCTTGAGATATATCTTTAACTTTTCAATTTGTAGGCTAGCACCGTTACCCGAGAAAGAAGGCTAATATTGCAGTATCATCTTTCATTTTTCAAATTAGCATACATGTTTATACATAATCACAGCTGGTGTAATTAACTATCAAATGAGCTTTACATATACGTCTTTAACAAACAATTCTTGAGAAAAGTGAGACCATGTCGTCATATGAGAGTATCAGGTTTGCACTGCATAATATACATGGCAAATTTAAGGGTCAAATTTTCACATACGTTTTTATCTCTCAGTTTAAAATAAGTATTTTTTATTTTTATGTTGAAGATGTGATTTTTCTTCATATAATGATACACTTTCCAAAATACATAAAATTATAACCATTCGTTCATCCGTTCATCACAATTTTGCTTTCTGCATAATAGGAGTTTTTGCAAGATTGTTTGACTTCAACCAAGTTGGTTTCGATGCTTTATATTTATAATAATTTTTTTACTAAGTTTCATTGTCTTAGCTGGTGGTTAGAACTTCCGCATTGGATGCGAAAATTGAGGGTTTGAACACCGGCCTAGTCATACCAAAGACTTTTAAAAATGGTACTAGCAGCTGCGTAGCTTGGCGATCAGCATTAAGAGGTTAGTCGTAGTGCTGGTAGGTCTGCTGCCAGGATAATGTGACTAGGTGGGACATGATGCTACATGTCAGTGGCATGATGCCACAATGTTAGATATCACTATCAACAGCCACACTTCAAACATCGTTTTTGTTTGTTTGTTTTATATGGTTTAACGCCATTTTTCAACACAGTATAGGCTATACATGGCGGCCAGTATTAATGGTGGAGGAAGAACCCGGAAACCCCCCGGAAAAAACCATCGACACACGAGAAGCTACTGGCAAGCTTTCTCACATAACTACATTAGCCGAATCTTAGACTCGAACCCACGCAGACAGAGGTGAGATGGCAGTGATCCGTAACGGACAGCGCTTTAGACCACTCGGCCGCTCGGTGCCCCTTCAAACATCGTAGCGATAAGACCGAAAACCTGTGAAAGCTACATTAAAAATCCAAATCTCTCTCTCTCTCTCTCTCTCTCTCTCTCTCTCTCACACACACACACACACACACACACACACACACACACATACACACCGAACACAGTTTCACTGACAGAGTTATAAGATATCGTTTAGCGTATTTATCTCCCATTTACAGTTATTCAACACAATACCCCCCCCCCAGTTAATATTGGTATTACCTCCGTGATAATTTGCTTTCTATGTCATAATTCGATGACCCAGATACGTTGTTTCAGCATAATAACTGAAACATTATATGTTATTTTATTTCAAGCAATATTAGCATGACGGTGACGAGATATTATCTGGGTTCGCTGTCAAGTGTCATATTTAATAAGTTAAAACCTTCCTTTACCACTGTATCTTAACTCATTTTAAGTATTATCATTGCCGCCAAAATATCGATTATTTTGATTTAAAATACAACTCAAGTCTTACCAATTTGATACGTCACCTAAACTATTTTCGGTAACAACTAAATCATGCTTTTGTGCCAGATCTATTTTTGAAATATGATTATGTGAATAGCCATTAATTGAACATTTAGCGTCGTTTCCACGTTACATATAATACCGCTATAATTATTATCATTTTAACACGATTAGATAATCACAACTCTGTTATATAATTCATTCCAATTATTATGTCAACATGTGTCAATAATTGATCACTTGGAGTATTGGTAGGCCCAGGCGGATCAGGAAAACATATCCGTTGAGGAAACTAAAGAAATAATTGTTAAACTTTCGCTCTGAATAAGATCTTAAGCCTTTCTGTGAAAGAAAGCTTAGTTATAATCATATTCCCATTTTCAGGAGAATAGTAAATTCACACTATATTCCCCACTGCGTTCTTTCCGTAGGCATTATAGTTTGATTTAAATGTTTTAAAATAAGTTACTCAAATGAGGAAATTCTTCTCAAATTCCCCAATTTGATCGATTCGTATCATTCAATCGTTCTCCAGACAATAGTATAAGTTCGCTAGGTTTTAGTGAGAATCCTGTTTGTGTTATTGAACGTTGTCCATGTCCATGTCGTCCCCTTATACTGTTTCAAGTCATCAACGCCTTTCTATTATCTTAAACTCCACTCGTATCCTGAATTTTACCTGTTATGGTGGCAGGAGCAGTAGTTTGTCTCACTGCTACATCATCAGCATTTGGACGACTAATTTGGTGATCTTGAAATGAATCCCTTGAAAACGTTCTAACATTAAAATACAACAGAACAGTGTTAAACATCTACGGAACTGTTAAATCAGTTACCATTCTCCTTCCTATGTATAAATGAGCAGAAAGACACCAATTACTTCATCGTTATATCCTAATTGCCTGCAATCATGGGGAAACTGTTTTCACTAAGCCCTCTGGAATGTTTTGTTTTTAATGAACATTTTGGCCGCCATTTCGAGACTCGATTCACTAAAAAAAATTGGGGAAAATGAGCCAGATTGTTTCAATATGGCAATTCTACCCACACATGGGTTTCTTATGCTATTTAGAACATATTATAACATGCAAAATGGCTAAAACTCAATGACAAGAGCAATAGCAATAGCAAGTAAAACTACAATATTGCTCGGTTAATAGCGGGTGTGGGTGTGGTCGAGTGGCGGTATATCTGAAGACGGAATCCACCCTTAATACTAGCGTGATTTAAATGTTAACTTACAGAAGTACATAAACTCACCTCTTTTCACTGAAGAATCTGGACATTAACCAGTCTCTAAACTAAAATAGGTTATACAGCCACTGCATATTTACGTGCAAAATGGCTAAAACTCAATGACAAGAGCAATAGCAATAGCAAGTAAAACTACAATATTGCTCGGTTAATAGCGGGTGTGGGTGTGGTCGAGTGGCGGTATATCTGAAGACGGAATCCACCCTTAATACTAGCGTGATTTAAATGTTAACTTACAGAAGTACATAAACTCACCTCTTTTCACTGAAGAATCTGGACATTAACCAGTCTCTAAACTAAAATAGGTTATACAGCCACTGCATATTTACGTATCAAACATGTGATTCCGAGTTTAAAATGAAATTTGAATATTCTGTTCAGTCTACTATTCCAAATCAAATAATGCAAATATCTGGTCACAAGAAGTTACACTGAATGTGGATATTTATCCATGCATTAATCCGCTTTTCACATAAATATCGCAACACTAATGTTTAGTTGTGAAAGTGACATTGTATGATTAACATGTACTCTAACCAATGAAATGTACCATATCAAACAATATAACATGATACGCATTTGACATTATGTGTTGAAAAATGATTTGGTCTGTGTACAATATTCTATTTATTATGGTGGACTCTTTTTTTGTTTTGATCATAGTATTTTTGAGAGAAAAAAATATTTAATTTTACTAGTTGAATTTAAGTTTTTAGACTATTTTTATGCGCAACAAATGAAAGGTGCAACGTCTGTCTTGTCAGAATAAAAGAATTATTCATTCTTCTTTCTATCTAAAGAAATCTTACTGAAATAAAAACTGTGATAAAAATAATATCAAATGAATAATAATTAACTATTGAATTTACAAAACTTGTTGAATAAGGTCCAAATATTGCTCTGTCTCTCTGTCTGTCTCTCTCTCTCTCTCTCTCTCTCTCTCTCTCTCTCTCTCTCTCTCAGTTGACGATTCGATTGTAACCCTTTTGACTGAATGACAACCAGAGTTCGTCTAATGAGAGCTTGTTATAAAGACTACGAGTGAATGTATCATTGTCATTACTGATCCTTACTGTGCTAAGAATAACTTATGTTTCCGAAGTAAGGAGAGATATCACTAAGAAGTAGATTTCTTAAACGGTGAAAGTAAATACTTAAGTGTGTCAAAACTAGGATTGATAAAGACGGACCACCCTGATCCAGCGTATTCGTTTTGTTTTCGTAAGTTGCTAGAAATCACTGAAATCTTTGAGAAAGCACATGGTTTTAGAGCACGATTGCTATTGTACACCTTAAGAAAAAGGAATGAAAGAATTACAATATTTATCGACACAAAATGAATGCCGTAAAGCTCAATGGGGAACATTAATTATTTCTTGCAACGGCAAAACTTTACAAATTTAGGACGCCATCTGTTGTCATAATGCCATGCTAACCTCTATTATGCTATTATGATAACAGATGGCGACACCATTTGGACAACAAAACGAATACTGATAAAACTTAGTATTTACATTGTTGCAAGGCCACATTTGTGTGAAAAAAGCAATTAGAATGATGGAATTGTGATATGGCAAGTTTATAAACAAAACATACCAAACTTGTAGTAATGGACATAGCGTTTGCCATGCAACAAACTACATCATCAATTAGTAGTTGGCAAGATACAATGACGCAGAAGGAAAATAAATTGAAACAGGTGCAAGCATCAATTTACAGATTGCATCACTGAGGAAAATAAAATTCATAACTAGAATTATAAAAATAGCACTTGCAAGCAGCCATTTACAAAAATGCAGACGGAAAGTAGCACTTGCACACTGTCACGCACAATTTGCATCAAGATATGTGGGTTCAACTATAAACGTACCACTTGCAAGCAGCCATATACAATAATGCATCAAGAATGATTACACGCATATAATTATGGCAGTAATCAACCTCGGTGTATTAGTCTTATTCATGAAATGACCAATACGAGATTGTAAGAGTAAATGACCGATATAAACAACACTTCATTTCGCACATTGTTATTGTAACGATGATAACCCAGGAAATATAGCAGTAGAATGTATAATTACTAGAATGAACATATGCTACTTTTGATTGGGGATGGTTATAATTAATGGTTTATTGTGTTGTTGATGTCTCTTTCATACCAAACAACAGAAGTTATTTTAACAAGTAGTTATCATGCACGCAAAGAACGCATCACTACAACTCACTTAAGTTGATTTTAAAGGGACATATCAGTGTTCTGTGTCTATTACGTAATTTGAATTTGAAGCTGTTAAATTTAAGAGTATATTTTTGAAAATGTTAAATTTCTTTAAGTAAAGAAGTTATCTTGCTTATGGTAGACCTCTATCATTCTGATTAAGGATTTTAATAATAATATTAAAAACTGTGTTAAATTGTGTTTCTGGGCATGGATAAAATCAATATTTGATGTTTGAAACGAGTTAGATACTACAGATGAAGTTATCTTTAAAAAAAAATGCTTACGGTACTTCGTGAAGTATGAAGCGTCTCTTCCGGATAGTATTAACATTTTGACAACGTGATATATATCCATTAACCTTAATATATCGTATTAGCCTGTTATAAACCTTGCTCCGTGCATTAATTTTAATTGATGCGAATGATATAACATACCTGCCGTGAAAACTATCCAGATTTAAACATTCTTAACTTATATAGTTATAAATGGCAGTGCATATACATTCTTTCATTCAAAGTCAGATTAAAGAGATATGATCCAGTGATTGCAGTGATTGCATATATGGCATTTATTCACATAATCTTTCATAATAAGCCTCAGCAAAATTCCTCATTATCAGTAGATCAAGCTGTATGACCGTGTCTTGAATACAGTGGATACGTCGTACAAGTACACTATTATTATAGACATCCGAGTCAGCATCATTAGTCAGGATCTTTATAGGCGCCATCATGGGAGTCAGCATCATTAGCAGTGATCATTATAGTCGTCATCAATCGAGTCAGCATCATTAGTCAGGATCTTTATAGTCGTCATCATGGAAGTCAGCATCATTAGTCAGGATCTTTATAGGCGTCATCATGTGAGTCAGAATCATTAGTCAGGATCATTATAGTTGTCATCATGGAAGTCATCATCATTAGTCAGGATCATTATAGTCGTCATCTATCGAGTCAGCATCATTAGTCAGGATCATTATAGTTGTCATCTATCGAGTAAGCATCATTAGTCAGGATCTTTATAGTCGTCATCATTGGAGTCAGCCTCATTAGTCAGGATCTTTATCGGCGTCATCAATTTAGTCAGCATTATTAAAGTCATATGGTCCAATTATTGTAGTGATTTTATATATATATAATCTTTCATAATACGCCTCATCAAATTCCTCATTATCAGTAGATCAGGATGTATGACTGTGTCTTGAATACAGTGGATACGTCGTACAAACACACTATTATTATAGACATCCGAGTCAGCATATTTAAAGTAAGAATCATCATAGTCGTCATCATTGGAGTCAGCATCATTAGTCAGGATCAATATGACCGTCATCATTATAGTCAGCATCATTGAAATCAGGATTATTATAGTCGTCATCAGGAGAGTTACAATCATTAGCCAGGGTCAGTGAAGTATTCATCAATATAGTCAGCATCATTAGTCAGGATTAATATTGTCTTTATCATTGAAGTCAGCATCGTTAGTCAGGATCATTATAGTCGTCATAACTGGAGTCAATATCATTAGGGTTGGGATCAATATAGTCGTCATCATTGGAGTCAATATTATTTGGGTAGGATCAATATAGTCGTCATCATTGGAATCATTAATCAGGATCATAATAGTCGTCAATATAATTCTGGCTGTGATCATTATAGTCGTCATCAGTGGACTCGGCATCATTAAAGTAAATTGAGCTAATGACTTTTAAACGGACGTGATTACCACCTTTTGGATACCAAACATGTATACTCATATTGGCAGCCAGTACGTTGTTCTCACATGTGTATATTTAAGCCTTTGATGTTTGAGTGGTAATTTGATACAAGTACATTAGGTACATCAGAACACTAGACACGGTATTAGAGCGAGTTGTAGATTTATCGTCATTTATCATTATCGTCATCATTGGATTCAATATCATTAGTGTCGGGATCATTCTAGTCGTCATTATTGGAGTCAGTATATTTTGGGTTGTGATCATTAAAGTCGTCATCAGTGGACTCGGCATCATTAAAGTAAATTCAGCTAATGGCTTTTAAACTGACATGACTACCAAACATGAATATGAATAATGGTTGCCAGTACGTCTTTATCACACGTGTATATTTAAGCCTTTTATGTTTGAGTGGTAATTTGATATAAGTACGTTAGGTAAATCAGAACACTTGACACGGTATTAGAGCGAGTTGTAGATTTAACAATACTTGCAAACCTCAAAGCTGTAAACTCCGTTCTATACCAGCTGATGTTACAGATATACAATCAGTTTCTAAACATCAGTTACAGTAACAACTATTGAATCGGATATATATTTTTGTATAATTCATTTTGGTAATAATTCTTCAGTCGCCATTTCAGCTAATATATTATCGACTTTTTTATTCACAATGCCATCTTTTTTAAAGTACATTTGCATTCAGTGTGTATTTCTATTTTTTATTAGTCAGTCAGATCTACCTCCTTAAAAGATGTGGTATCACATCAAGGCTGACATTCTGCAAACCTCAGAAAAAATCCCTGATTTCATCACTAAAACAAAGACTGGTTTGATGAAAACAACCAAGAAATCAAAGAACTGCTTGCCAAAAAGAGATCATTGTACCAAGCCCTTCTTGCTTAACCATCCTGTCCACAGATGAAAAGCAGCCTTCAGCCTTATCTGAAGATCCCTCCAGTGGAACCTCCGGGACATACAATATGAATGGTGGACAAAACTTGCAGAAAGGACACAGCTGAACGCTGAAACAGGTGACTAAAAAGGGTTCTATGAAGCTTTGAAAGCAGTGTATGCTCCTCCCGTCCAAATACAGAGCCTCCTACGGAGTGCAATTGGCCAAGAGCTACTTACCGACAGGGAATCTATCCTAAACCGCTGAATCACTTCTAGACCCTCTTCAGCACCATCCGTACAGTCCAGGATGCAGCTAATGATCGCATCCCACAACAGCCACCTGAGATGGAACTCGATCAGGCACCCTCACTGCAAGAGATTGTAACAACCATACAACAGATGAAGAATATAATGGCTGCCGAAAACGACGGTATACCGTCTTAGGCGTGGAAGAGTGGAGGCTCAGCATTACACACCAAACTTCACGAGTTCTTCATTTGCTGCTGGGAGCAAGGGAAACTTCCAAAAGACCTCAGAGACGCAGTCATCATTAAATTGTACAAAACAAGTGAGAATTTCTGACTGCTCAAACCACCGTGGGATAAATATGCTCTTTATTGCAGGCAAAATCCTTGCTATAGTGTTGTAAAACAGACTGGTACCCCTCCCCCCATTGCAGAAGAACATGCTCCAGAGCGGTCATGTGGCTTCAGAGCCAAATGGGGCACAACTGATATGGTGTTCATCCTGACACAGATCCAGAAGAAATGTCGGAAACAAAACATAGGACTATAGCTCACATTTGTGAACCTGACGAAGGCATTTGACACAGTCACCAGAAATGGACTATGGAAAATCCTTGAAAAGTAGAGATGTCCTCTAAATGTCCTTACCATGATCATCCAACTTCATAAAGACCAGTTTGGTCAGGTCAGAAACAATAACGACCTGTCACCAACCTTCCCCATTGTAAATGGAGTGAACAGGGCTGCGTTTCAGCGCCCACACTGTTCTCAATCTTCTTCAGCGTGATGCTACAAAAAGCAACAGAAGGCCTCAATGACGAAGATGTCATCTATATCTGATTTCGTACTGATGGAAACCTCTTTAACGTAAGGCGTTTTCAGGCCCACACTAAGGCTTTGGAAACAATGAACAGATGACTTCTCTTTGCCAATGAGACTGTCCTTGTTGTCCACACAAAAGACTGGCCAAGGCAAACAAGACCTTCAGCAGACTCTATAAACGAGTGTGGTACAGTGCCAGTCCCAAGAGGTACAACGATCTGAGCTGTCGTACTGACCACCCTTCTATATGGCGATGAATCCTGGGTAACCTATAGTCGCCACCTCCGCCTCCTTGAACGCTTCCATCTGCGCCTTCTCCGCACTATCCTCAACATTCTTTGGAGTGACCTCGTCATCAACATTGAAGTCCACAAACAAGCAGGGATCGCCAGCGTTTAGGCAATGCTAGTGACTATACAGCTACGTTGGGCAGGGTACGCGTCCAGGATGGAGGATCATCGCCTGCCAAAGATCGCACTGTATGACTGTCCACTTGCCACCGTGATAGAGGGGCACCTCGTAAGAGATATAAAGACTCCTTGAAAAAGACTCACCACGTGTGGCATCTAGCAACGCCAATGGGATCACAAACCGTGAAAGCTGGCGAAGTACAGCTCACTGAGCCACTACCGCTTTTGAACAAAATAGAAGGGCCAGTTTGGCGGAAAAACGATGGCAAAGAAAATACCGGGAACCATCGGCAGCATCCACCACCACCCAGACATTCCCCTGCAGCCTCTGTGGACGGACATGCCTCTCACAGAATAGTTTATCAGCCACCAGCGCGCGAGCAATAGACGTGGACATCCCCCTTCTAAATCTTCGCAAGCAAAGTCAAGCCAACAACAACAACTATTATTCGGTCCATTTATATTTGTTTTCAAAATACCTCAATTGCAGCTGTATACTTCATGAAGTTTGGAAGTACATCCAATCAGCATAAAAACAGGCAAATACGTTATACGTTATATGACATTCAATACGTTTGTATCTTTAGTCATATTAAAGTTAGCACGAGAGGCTCTGTTATAAATTGCTATGAAGCTAGATTAATCCGGATTCGTACATTTGTATATTTGTTTTCTATATTATTAACTAAAGTAGGTGAAGCCTGGAAACTATGTCACAGTTCCATGATTTTTTTTATGACGATAGTGTATGAACAAATATATGCATACTTTCCCCTTATGACTCGAGGTCTGTCGGTATGTATACAACTTGCCTGCATGAAACCTAAATGGTCAGCAATTTAAGATGAACTCTTAAGCTAATGCAATAACATATTAATTATAGGTCACACTGACCTTCTCTGGTGGAAAGGTGTGATACTAATAAATATGCAAACAATTGTTTCCATCTAGATTTGTGATTCTAGCGTGAACAGAAATTTAAAAAAATAAACATGACATATTTTAACCATGGTCAGCGCAACTTAAAATCAGCGTCACTGTCACCTATATTTGTAGTCAAGGTGTGGTATTTGTCAACACGCAGCTCTCGATGAAGATTCAAGATTCCAGGTATAACAATATGTGTATTTTATTACAGAAAACATGACTGAATGCAAAAGGTTCCTAATGAATTTAATTAAAACACAAATGCATGTATAAAAGTACCCCTAAATGACGAAAGAAGCTAAAGAGAACGTCTAGTCATCTTCGCTAGCCAAGGTTCCGATGAGATAACCCTATTTGTAGATAGGGTTATCATATCGGATCCTTGGTTAGCAATGATGACGTGTAATAGCATGAATCTCTCGTAGTTCATCGAGGCAAGCTAAATTGTAAATGTTATCACTTGGCACCCTTTCCGACGCTATTTGACAAAATGTTCACGCAAGAAATATCTCGTGCTACTTGAAAGTAATATAACATATTCCAAACATGATCAATCCCATAATAAGTGTTATAATTGTTTCTTATGCTGAAAAAAGTACTCTACATTTGTCAAAATGTTTTATTCCCATTGATCAAATACACTCATGAACAAATTCAAGTACGGTTTTAGCATTTAAAAGAAATAAAACCTCAAACACTAATTTAAACAAAATAACAAAAACAAAGCAAAGCAAAACAAATAAAAAAGCTGAAACAGGCAAATAACAAATCAAAACAAAACATGGGTCAAAATATACGAGCAACACAAAATATAGTGATGGTCACGTGAGTGCGATAGTACTATAACGTGGAATAACTGAAGCATTGGAATATTGGAGGAAATACATATAATTGCTTAAGACATATAATGTATAGGAAATGTTAAATTATTGAATTTCAACCATTGACTAACAGGATTATAAATTAGAGATGTTATTAATAGAGTTTTGCAAAATACTGGGCAAATGTCATGTGGCAGGAAATACGTGGACTTGTGAAGTCAATAACGTTTTGAGTATATAATTAAAACAACCAACGAACGCTATTTTAAGTTCTGGAAAGTTCAAAACTTAAATGAAAATTTAACGTTTCATTGAACATTTTTAATGTAACTCATCATCATTAATTTGTATTTCCTCTTTTCACAGATAACGATACTAACATGGGAAATAATAACACATGAAATTGATACAAACAGGAAAAAGAATTAGAGAGAAAATGTATTAGTTACAAACAAAGGAAAAGTAAGAGAGAAAAAGGCATTATTTACATAAAATTAGTATAGCTGAAGATGAACGAACGTGATACAAAATCTCTTGAAAAAGCATCTTCCCTTTCAGGATTCTCATATGAGAGTACTATATTTTTAGCAAATTAAAGCGTACTTGTTTAGAAGTGTACCATATAATCTTTTTGTTTTCAGAAGTAATAACGATTCTGAATATTTTATACATGCCAATCTTGGTTTCAATTGTTTTATACAAACTGACTGTACCGACGCGTGCGCTTCCAAAGGAAACAACATAAACGAACACTACATTCTCACGAGAAGAAAGGCTAACACAACTTTAGGCCAGAGAACCGCAACAACTACTACACAAACAGACATAAGAGATAGAAGAACTTACAAACCGGGAAATTGAAATAACAGACAAGGTAAAAGACATCGAAGCCAGAGAGGCATCTACAGATCTAACCGACAGACAACCAGGGAAGAAAAACAGAAGCAGCTACCACAAATCTAGCACAACTCAACAATTCAAGGTGTGGAAGAAAAGAGCAAAGTAAAAACAAAGAAAAGCACAAGGAAGTACTATGACGCAACGGAAGCAACAACCAACTTGATACTGAAGCAGTGACAAAGACACAACAAACTTAGGTCAATCCCCTGCGTGACCAATGGCCTTCTAAAAGGAGACAAGAAATCAAAGAGTGGTGCCACCAAAGAGAAATGAGAGACGCACACTCACACACACCAACTGTAGAACAAAATAGGTTGAAATTAAAAAAACAACCTTGAACGATTTGAAACATCCATACCAAGTAATATTCTAAACAATAACATACAAAGTAAAAATACATTGTAAGTTTGCAAAATAATTATTCCTGGCAAGAGTTGCAACTAATTAGAACCAGAAAAGGGTGAAAGGAGAAGAAAAGACGGCCAACAGGTAAAATACCAGAAGGGCGGTGAGTATGGAACCAGAAAACCCTAGGATTACGACCATCAGAAAAACTACGAACAAACAAATAGTCACTTTAAATAACTAAACCTTCGGTTATCCAGAACAGTTCTTACCAGGGGACGCCTTGAAAATACTGACAACGCCAAATATGCTTGGAATGGAAATTTAAGAGGTGTCAGCAAAAACAGCGCGCACTTCCATAGAAATCAATTGGGTTGTAAAGCATATAAAAATCTATAATTAAACGTTTCATTATCTTTTCAAAAGTTTTGAATTCTGTTTTTTAAAAATATAAAATGAACGATTAATGTAATTGTTTTTGACCATGATTGGCTTGTATTATGCATATATTTTGCATATCTATATCAAGTATGTGCGACTCCCACAACTTGATGCCAATCCCTGACAAAGGTCCAGTAAAATATTTGTTCACAGATATTTGTAGACTCTGCAACTGATTTGCATACTTCAGTGATTTTGTGAATGATAAGCGTTTTTGTTAGCTTCTAACATCATGATTACATTGTTTCCTTTCACAAGTACTTAATTTCGTTTCATCCGAGAAAAATCGAAGTTGACAGATACAAGGTGGGAATCGTAGAACTGAGCTAAAAGTCCGGGTCCCAGCTTGTTACGTCATCAATGCGTGGATAATCAACCTTTTCTGAGAAGCTTTCACAATCGAAATTACTGGCATCAACTGAGGAATTGATCTGAATAACGAAACACATACGTCTTGGGTTAATATATAGTTTGTAAACAATCAACGACGGAACAAACAAAAACGAGAAAATTAAAATATCGAGAGAGACGGACATAAAAAAGAAACAAAGCAACGGTTAAAATACCATTCTCTCATTTCTCGATATTACTTGACGTGACCAAGAATAACCATAGATGGGGATATTTTTTATAGTGTAAATAGTTGTCAGAATAAGATAACAGGGACAAAGGGCATAAAAAATAATGTCATGTGTTACATCATATTATGGGATGCATGATTAAAAATACCACTAATCCGTTCATTTTTGTATGATACCAAAACTGTGTTTATTTAGTTTTTAGAAACTGTCGTATTAGTGTATGCTAAAAGATGGATATGCATCGGATGGCAATGAGGGTCCAGTTGTCTCTGTAAATGGTTCTTAAATCAGATGTTTAAAGGAATCGCGTAATCCAAAACAATTGGTATACCAAGATTAACGGCGAATTCACAGCAATTAATTATCTTGCAGTTTGTTTATTTCTGCGTATCATTGTAATGTTACCTTTTTTATCTGTTTGTTTGTTTGGATGTGGAGATGGGCGGGATTCAGAAAATAGTATGGAGAGAGAGAGAGAGAGAGAGAGAGAGAGAGAGAGAGAGAGAGAGAGAGAGAGAGAGAGAGAGAGAGAGAGAGAAAGAGAGTGTGTTATAACCTTTGGAATAAAAGGTGGTTCCATTGTTCTGCCTCGTAAGTCCTCCCATTGGAATCCATCAAACCATCCATGCATTGGTATTTCCTGCGCGGTGAGGCGGTTGACTGGATTATTCCTTGCAAATAAAGGAAAGAGAATAAAGCCAATACTTGAATGAAATTCGTCAATGTATCATATATACATCAATTATGCACATGGTGGATCTATTACTATGACATGTATATTTTGGTTTTAAATTTTTAGTTATGTGTTTTGTTATAAAGCTAAATATATATAGACTGATTCATTATGTTCTACACTATACCGTCATGTAACAGACAAAAGCATCATATTCCTTCCATTGTTTGCACGTTATCTTTAAAACAAATGGTTGACGCCCGTGAGGCTTAAGGAACAGTGCAATCTCTATGACAGAGATATGAAATATTGTAAATAAGAAAAAAGATAATAATGTAATAACGGCAAAATTCTTATTCACTTTGTCGTTGTATGAACAAGTGTGACTATAGATGTTCAGCCTACTCGTTATTTGCAGCAATAAACAAGTGGAAAACAAGATATAGTTATCTACATGCATGAAGAAAGACTATAGTGAGTTTTACAGGTTTATTAGCATTTAAACTCTACTTTTTTATATACTGTGATATGATCAACTGTGTTGTTCCCTTTTTCAAATTCTTCTAGAATCTAAAAGAAGCACGGAGAAATAGTGTCACGTATACATCCACTGAAACGCGACAGGCAGAGTTATATATCTACTGAGTTACCTACAAGCCTAATTTTTCTTTTTATCACAAAGTATGTTTAACCACTATCCAGCGAACATTTAAAATGTGTTAATTTAAAATCGTGTAGGTTTTTATTTTGTGTACCTGGAGGTTAGACATTTGTTGTCTTCATTTTTGTTCTTGATGCCTATATTAGTCAGAGTACTGTCATCGTTCAACTCCTTTGAAATAACATTTCTGGCAGATAACTAGAACGATGAAAACTACTACTAAAATACCTTTTTTCCTGCATAAATTCCATATAAAATCTTCAGTGTTCCTATATCCCTTCAGAGGATAACATCATCTATTGATTTCTCACTTGTGTTGTTTACGAAAGAGACCTTCCTAAATGTTTCTTATATTATTTAGGAAGACGGCAGCATCAATCTCGTTCTTACCTGCATAATTTCCGTATGAAATCTTCAGCGATATTCCTAATTTCATTTGGGAAGACAGCATCATCGATCCCTTGTAAGATATTATTATATGTCTGCATGTAATTATCATCCTTGTCTGCAAAGAGGGAGCTGGAAGACGAAATGCAACTGTTGAAAAATACACCACTTCATATGCTGACTAGGTACTTATAAATAGGTACAGAAATAATAACACAAACGAACCGACATACAAGTTTTTTTCGACGTTTACTTAAGATAATAATAAAAAAATATATGTTGAAATGTTTTAGGAAATATGTCATGTCTCCATCATGTGCCTTCTATCTCTTCTGAGTTATCCCACATAATGGAAATAAATTATCACATACTAGAACTACAGAGGCCTAGTTAGTGTGTTTCGAGCCCGGGGACAAGATTCATTTTTACGACCCCCCCCCTCCTCCCCTCAACAATGAAACCCATTATTTTCATCAATAAAATCACCATCACCCAATGTAACACCAACGGCTATTAAAGGGAAGAGAAAAAAACTAATGCATAGCTGCATAGTGCATACGGTCACATTACACGCGATATAATGATATTATGAAATGCCACATACAACCTATTTATTTCAAAGCCCATTTTGACGCCTCCACTAGTCTGGCGTTCGGTCACATCTGTCCCCCTCTGCCCCCACCTCCCCCCGCTACGCCTCTGTAGAACTAGATATTGTAAATATTTCACAATTGTATTTGTGAGATTCATGTGAATGTACACGATGTCAAAGGTTAAATACGCATTTACCATTCGTTGCATCCGATGCGATGACCGTAACTGAAAACGGCAACTGACATGCATCGGTCAAATGTAGAGGTAGAATGTAAAGTAGTGCATGCCATCATCAGTCACAATAACTCGAGTACTATATTTTGCCCGAAGCAATTTCGCTGTATCGGTCTCGGTTGAAAGTACCAAAAAATGCATCGGATAAAGACACAGACACATTCTCACGGTAGGTGACAGATGCATCCGTCAAATGTCGAGGTAGAAAGTAGTGCACGCGATCATCATGCGGTCTTATATTTTTAATCACAGGGTTGGTAAATGTTTTTATCAAAAAGTTTTTAAAATGTATAAATTAAAGTTCTTTATTTTTTTATGGTTATGACAGAGTATATGTATGATAATTGTTTTAATCGATATGGTTTACATACTGTTCAGATTTCAAATGTGTCATGTTGGTAAGAGAGGACTAATGTAGATGATTATATTCTCTGTTATATGTTAAGCATACATCTACATAAGGATATATTGAAATGTTAGCTATCGTAACTTGAGCTGCACAAAAATGTATCTTCGCGCTGTTGGATTGCATGTATTACACACACACACACACACACACACACACACAATGAGGTGTGGGTGCACTGCAAACCGTTTGTAACTACCGTATAGAGTGTTTGTCATTCTTACCTGCCAGAAAGCATTTCAAAAACAAGAGCGCCCAAAGACCAAATATCTGCCGCTGTGTCGTGCCCTTTTTTTAAAACCATCTCAGGGGCCATATAATCTACCGTTCCACATAGCGTCTGGGTCTTTTCTCCTGGTATCACCTTCTTGGACATCCCAAAGTCAATCTTTAGAGAAAAAATAACGCATAAATAGATACGAATTATATGTAGCTGAAAAGAAGAGTCTGTTCTGAAAAAATTACCCAACATAAGTTATGAGATGTGAAATATTTACTTGACAAATAGATGAATTAGGAGTGCGATGAGCTATCAATGATTCACCGAATGCGATTTATTTTAATACGAAATGTGTTGCAAATTATTTCCCTAAACGTTTTACAAAATCAGCGTGAATCCATGACACGCAGTGATAAAAGTACTATGAAACAAAAAGTTGCAAATCTATGGACTATAGGAAAAACAATGGTAGATAATGTTTATTCACCACATAAAGAAATTATATTTATTATCAAAATGAAAGAATGAAAAACCAATAATAAAAACGCGATTTATAAGATTAAGTTTAGCGTATCATATTGACATGAAAGGCTAGAAGAGCTAGACCACAAGTTTATCAAGGTTAGAACATGCCTCCCCTGACATATTCGAAATACAAAGCAAGCTATGTCAGAAAGGTTTATTGAAGAATAATGAACGGTAATCATTTACATAATTATCGGCATGAAACCATTTACGAGTATTGACGAAAATACTTTTCGTCATATCGCTGTATGTGTTTTTCATATTTATACAAATTTGTTGAAATGCAGTGTATTAGTTATAACGCCAAATGAACCAAGACCATATTTGTGTTAAGAACGTACCTGGTCACATTTAGTGAAAGTTTCATTTGAGATTATGCGGCATTTTCTAAAACTAATTTCATTGAATGAAATGTTAGTTCAAATGCCGTTTTCGGAATCAGGTGGAAAATAAAACTTTGTTTAGTCACCTTACTCCAAATTCTTGCGACTGACATCAGTAAACAATATATTTTTGTTTAGATTTTAATCCTCTTTTGACTTCATGCAAGCAACATTCCTCACTGGTGAATGAATCTCCAGGAACAATTATAGAAAATAAATTAATAATTTCGTATCGACTACAATGGGGTACAACAACATCTGATTGGAGCAGTCAGTCTTCCTAATACATTCTAAGGCGGACTGTCAGATTCATGTTTAAAGAGTACAGTTCAAACATGTATGGTGTAAACTGTTGTTGACTTGCAGTTATCAGAGGAAGAATCAGTGTTTGAATATCCTACTATTAAAATAAGCAAGACTAGGGACGATACCACCATCAGTATCTCGCTTATGTAAAGATCCATACTGACAATAGACAATTTTCCTGACAAAACCAAACAAGAATATGAATGATACCACCACTGCTATCCCGCTTATGTAAAGATCCGTACTGACAAGAGACTTTTTTCCTGACAAAACCAAACAAGACTATGAATGATACCAACATTGCTATCCCGCTTATGCAAAGATCCGTACTGACAATCGACTTTTTTTTCTGACAAAACCAAACAAGACTATGGACGATACCACTATTGCTATCCCGCTTATGTAAAGATCCGTACTGAGAATATTCGATGATTCGTGACTATCAGTCCTTATTCTAAGTAGCAATACCCGGTGGTGAATCACTCTCAATGTATGTAGTACATGCTATACCTTCTACCTAAGGCGACATAAATATATAGAATTGGAAAATATGTGTCCATAGGCAACTTGTTCCACATGTGTTTCCCGTGCTGTTGAAATATCTAAAACTATTTGGGGAATTATGTTCTGTCAAAGAAAAATATTTAAGAACATGCAGATAAAGAAAGTGATATCGATATATTTACACCCTCTTCATCACATCAATGGTTTGAGAATACAACAAAAACATGCAGTGGACTACATTCCTTGTCAGGCCAAATGTCTGCTAGGAGGCAATTACTAATTGCAGACTTCATATATAGAAAATAAATTCGAATCAACAAAGCATGCATGGAAATGGTTGGCGTCATGTGTTTTGCTCCAGTAATAAAGGATGAATGGTTAATGTGTTGTGAAGAAACTAACGGAAAAAGGCATTCAAAATACTACAACTAAAGAATTACGAAATAGCAAACTTCAGAATAATAGCCATATACGTGTTCCAAATTTGTGTTCTGACATTTATAGAGATGTATTCATGGATTTCACAGCTATGCTCCAGAAATGTATGTATGCTTGATGAATGAATGATCAGATAAATAGAGAAAAATGATTAGCAGAAGAACTGTGAGTATTAAGGTTATATATTATAATGCTTATCCAATAAGTGCATCTTTAGTGTACAAGACTTTGGAGTTAAGCGCCCCTGCAGCTCAATTGGGGATAATGGATGGCAGGACAAATAACTGAATGAAAACATTACATTACTAAAACTTTATATTTGTTAAATGCATAAGACACAGCCTGATTACGATTGTGATAAGTGTGCCAAAAAGTATTCATATATATCAAACGACCTAGGAGATATGATCCGGAAAGGTGTTTATAACTAGCAAATGGATCAACAGACTAAACTGCCGAAACATTTTAGAAATATTGAAACTGAAGCATTGTGAATAGCATAAGGCAGATAAGAGCCATTAGACCAATACCAAGTTTCTTAGAAAAGCATTGATTTATTTAGAGATATGCACCGAAAGTTAGAATGGCAGATATGGTTTACGGGGAGAAAGGCGGACAAAGCGTTAGCTACATACAAGGTTATGTTGGGTTGGCAGTGAGGAAAAGAGAAAAAATGAATAAGAAATATTCACGATTTTGATTTAGGGTATATTTATCATAACAGGAACATCGTACAGCCAAACCATTTGTGTGGCGCCTAAAATGAAACGCGGTTCCAATCGTGATATATTTTATTTATTTAAAATTAGATCCACTTTAAAATTGTTATGTGTCTCAGTCAATGTGGGAGTTATAACGATCATATAAAAGGCAATCAGACAGAAGAATGTAAAGTGCCTCAGTGAAGGGCATAGTACAAGACATGGTGTATGTAAGAGTAAAATCTAAAATTATACATACTAGTTTTACACGTTAACTGTAGTCTAGGAGAGTAATATTGAGGTACACATACCAGTTTTGCATATCCTTTGGAGTCCAGGAGTACATTCTCGGGTTTTAGATCTCTATGGATGATTCCTCTAGAGTGTATGAAGCTCAATGCCTCAACTATGCAGGCAGTGTAGAATTTGGCTGCCGTATGACTGAGGTTCTCTCTACAATAACAAATAAACAGGTTTACAAGCCTAAATGAACATAGTATTAGACTTTGTTCAATGTCGACATACACTGAGTTGTGTTAGAATTTACAGTAAGGCAACCAGATCATTTTCGAACATTCGTCTCATTCCAGAGAATATTAATAACGCACATCTTCAACATAAATATGTTTTCACTCAGAAAAGACAAAAGGGGAGCTTTTCTTGCCAAGGCCATATCAGTTATTCATTTGATACATGTGTTTTATTGCCAAGGACATAGCAGTGATTCATTTAATATATGTGTTTTCTTGCCAAGGTCATAGCAGTGATTCATTTGATACATGTGTTTTCTTGCCAAGGTCATAGCAGTGATTCATTTGATACATGTGTTTTCCTGCCAAGGTCATAGCAGTGATTCATTTGATACATGTATATGGTTATGAATTTATTAAATATTGATTTTGTTTCAAAGTTATGTGGACTGCGTTATAGATCTCCCGCGAGGCATTGCCATCCGAGAAGACAAATTATATAAGGTCGACTTTGATTATCGTTTCTGATGAAAAAGCCATCTTTTCTAACTAATCACCAATATGTTTCCTTTCAATTAAAAACTTCGAAACTTCTTGAATGTAGTTTAGTACATCCGACCAACACGGTATTCATCAAATACTACTAATCCCCTGCATTTTCTTCTTGTCACAGACAACGTTCCCTCTAAGCAAATGGTAAAGGTGCGCGCAGTGCTCGCAACACTGCGTAAGCATTACGGAGACGAGCAAAATTTAACGTTGGATTGAGCAAAAATTGATAATTCAGCTGCTCGTTGATGCCCGAGCAGCTGTGCGCGCGCGCAGCTTAGAGGGAACATTGGTCACAGGGTCTAAAAATATTTTATAAAAATCTAAATAATTATATAAGCAGATTCATACAACATCTGCAACCATAAAAGTCACGTGGTATTAATTTACAAGACTTCTAATTAATATTAATGTGTTAATTAAGACAATGAAGTGCTCGATCGAGTCGTAGTACCGTAAATTGAACAAGTGAGAAAACAAGAGGAATATAGTTAAATAATATTATCATATTTATCACATGAATGTTATTTGTTTGTTTGCTTGTTTGTTTATTTGTTTGATTAGGATTTTTAACGTAGCTTTCAAAAATGTTCAGTCATATTGCTACGATATCTGCAGTGATGCACTTTATAGTGATGTCTAGCACTGGGGCATCAAGTCGCAGACATGTAGCATGATGTCCCACGCAGTCACATTATCCTGACACCAAGCCGACCAGTCCTGACACTAACCTCTTAATGCTGATCGCCAAGCAAGGCAGCTGTTAGTACCATTTTTGTAAGTCTTTGGTATGACTTGTCCAGGGATCGAACCCGATACCAATATGTAAATAACAACAAATTACTTAAATTTTCTTTATAATGATAACCTTTCAGTTTCAAAAATGTATTTGTTGCAACTAATGTAACTAATTTGTGGAGATCACTAAGACATCTGGATCAAGATTAAAGTTGACAGATTATTAAGTTCCAGTATTTAATTAATCCCCTTGATTGCGCTATAAGTTTAAAGAAATCTCACCAATAAGGTGTATATAAGATGATACAAGTGTACAATATAAACAAGGACAGTACAGCAAATAGTCTTAAACATGAAGGATAAAAACAATTTTGAATTTCATTCTAATAAGGAATCACTTGAAAATTCCTGAAAGTAACACGTAGCCAATATTTATGTTAACATAAATTATGTTAACAGGAATCAAATGGCAAACACAGTATGTAAAGGAGAAACCGCAACTGTTACATAACGCGATGTACCAAATCTGCGCCGCTATCTGTTTCAAGTATGCATGCACAAGTAGTCTGGTTGCAAAAATACTCGTTCGAAGGTGTTGACGATTCTTCTTTATATATTGTTTGATTTTCAACACCCTACTGCAACATATTTCTTGATTTCTTGATTTGCTTTAAGTGTTATCCTTATTGTAAAACATACAAGCACAAAAACAAAAGTTGAATCAGCAGTGTATACAATTATTTAACTTACTCTTTATATAACAACGTAAACAGCTCGCCTCCAAGACAAGGCTCCATTAACAGATACAGATGTTCATCATCCTTAAAAGTTGTATGCAACCTGGAAAATGAAAACAAAATTGTCAAAGAAAAATAGTTCCAGATCTGTTGTTTGAACATGCCTACCTTATAACTAACATCTATGATAGTACTATAATTTTATTAACATATCCAGCTAAAGATGCCTTAATTACAAATAGTTTTGTTTACAATAGCTACTGAAGTTTTGTCAGGTCAAAATATTATTTAGATGTCTTAATGACGCTTTTGTCATTTTTATGACTTTGATTTTTCGTTTGCACTTTTTACACGAGAATTAATATCTTATAGAAAAGGGTACATTTGTTATATCACATCACACCTGGCTTGTGTGTAAAAGTCTTGATATCAAAAGAATTTCACGGCCTAACATGGAATAATTGCATAATTGTTATTGTCTCTAAATCATGTTAAAGTTATGCACATCACGGTCGACATTTAATTTTGCGACATAACCGTATTACGATATGTAAATGTATCACATGTGTTTTTGTACTCTGTATTCATTTTCTTTTAAATTCAGACTTTACATATTCATAATAATTAATCTAATCTATTTCTCACGTTCAATAAATTTAGTGTGTCCTAATGAACAAATATTATCCAAAATCGCTATTTAATTGATTGAAACTTTTCTAAAGCAAGTTGCCCTGAAATAAGCATAACAAATACAAATTTACTGTTTTTCCTAAATTATAAAATCTAAATCTCATTTAGAGCACTCTTTTAAAGAAAAGCAAATCGTTTAACTAACAAACTGAATAGATCAACAATGACTACTCATTTACTATTTCATTCATCTCAGATTGACAAACATGTTTGGATAGAATGGAGTGTTGATTAATGCAACCTAGCAACCTAGAAAATAGTTCTTGTATAAATATGATCCAACGTGAAATGAACTCAGCTTTCGCTTGGATAACACGTATTGCTTGAAAACCAATACATGTATAGACCAAAACACCTCAAGCCAATTTAAGTATAGAACCAAACACTTCAAGCCAATACAGGTATAGACCCCAACCCTTCAAGCCAATACAATTATAGACCCGACCAGTTCAAAACAATACAATGATAGACACAAACATTTCACACCCATACAATTATTCACCCAAACAGTCCACAACAAATACAAGTATTGACTCAAAAAGTTCAAACCAATACAAGTAAAGACCCAACCAGTTCAAACGAATACATTTGTAGACCCAATCAGTTGAAGACAATTTAAGTATAGACCCAAATAGTTCAAACTAATACAAGTGTTGAACCAAACAGTTCCAACAAATACCAGTATAAAACCAGAAAGTTCAAATCAATACAAAATCTAGACCCAAACAGTTCAAACCAATACAATTTAAGACCCAAATGTTTCAAACTAAAGCAAAAAGCATAAACTCAAAGTTTTTCAAGACAATACAAGTATTGACCCAAATAATTTAAACCAATGCAAGTACTGACCCACAATAGTTCAAACCAATATATGTATTAACCCAAACAGTTCAAACTAGAAAAACGTAAAGACTCAAAAAGTTCAAATCAGTACAAGTATAGACCCAAACAGTTTAAAGCTATGCAACCATAAACCCAAACAACTCCAACCAATACAACTATTGACTGAAAAAAAGTTAAAACCGATACAAGTATTGACCCAAACAGTTCAAAAACTGTTCTAAATTTGATAATGATTTAATTACATGAAACTCGAAGCTGGTCATTCATTTTGCGTATCTTCATGCTTACCAAATTTCTAAGCCGATCTCTCATTATGCATAACAGCACGCCGAATAAACTCAGAGCCGAATGTTCATTAGGCATACTAACACGCCTAATAAACTCTTACCCGTTCATTTATTATGCATACAAACACGTCTAATAAACTCAGGACCTTTCATTTATTATGAATACCAACACGCCTAATAAACTCTTACCCGTTCATTTATTATGCATACTAACACGTCTAATAAACTCAGGACCTTTCATTTATTATGCATACCAACACGCTTAATAAACTCTGAGCCGTTCATTTATTATGAATACCAACACGCCTAGTAAAACTCAGAGCCGAATGTACATTATACATACCAATACGCCAAATAAACTCAGAACCGAATGTTCATTATACATACCAATACGCCAAATAAACTCAGAACCGAATGTTCATTATACATACCAATACGCCAAATAAACTCAGAACCGAATGTTCATTATACATACCAATACGCCAAATAAACTCAGAACCGAATGTTCATTATACATACCAATACGCCAAATAAACTCTGAGCCGAATGTTAATTATACATACCAATACGCCAAATAAACTCAGAACCGAATGTTCATTATACATACCAATACGCCAAATAAACTCAGAACTGAATGTTCATTATGCATATCAACACTCCTACTAAACTCTGTGCCGTTTATTTAGTATGCATACCAACACCTCTACTAAACTCAGAGCCGTTCATTTCTTATGCATTCCAAAATGCCTACCAAATTTTATTTTGTCTACATCAAGTAGTCATTGCGTTAAATATGCAAAATGATAACGTGCGAACCAAGTTTCACTTGTCTGCTAAAAAAGGATTTTGCTTCATCAAACTGCTAACAAGGATGTTGTTAAAAAGAAATTTCAAAATGTTGGATAAGGATAGAAAACCTGCTACAGTTATCATATCCTTTCCACGTGTATTTAAACACGGTTAACTCTTTCTCTTGCAATTGTTTTTCTTTCCTTCCTTTTTTTTTCAATCGTGCTAAAGAGAACATTATATTATAGGAAGAGCGGACCAACCAAACCATATCAACATCACATTTTAACTACAGCTACAAGCAGTGGTAGCATGGAAAATAAAAGTCATAATATTACCTTACAATGAAATCGGATCTTAATTCCGCCATAATGTTCTTTTCATTCATGACCTGCTTTTGTTGGCCATACGCTACGATGTCCTGCTTGTTGAGTATCTTTAGAGCATACGTTTCATTGCTGTTATTCTTTTCCTGTACCTGTAAATTATACACATACGAATAATTTACTATTTCAAGGTATTGTCTTTCCTCAAGACATGCATTTATATTATACAATTTAAGGTAAATTCGTTCCTGATAACTTGTATTTGTGTTATACTATATAAAAGTATTGTCTTTAGTCAAGACTTGTATTTGTTTAGTACATTTTATTAGTGTTATGTTAACTTACAACTGAAGTCACATACAATTAATATACATGTACATTATCTACCAGCTGATTCTCGCCGTTGACTTTCAAGAGTCTCTCTAAGATCAAATGATAATGGAATAGAATTTATCAAAGTGTAGCTTATATTAAGTCGTCAAAAATAATATTTGACTGATATATGATACCTTTGTGAGTGACTAGTACAATTATGTTGACCATCCAAATCGTGATCATTTAATCCTTATAGCCCCAAGATACATCCTTTTGTCCTCAACATAGAGGATTTCATAAAACAGGGTCTTGTATTTGTGTAGTACATTGTATTCATTTTCAGGCAGACTAATATCACGATCTTTGCTAGCCATGAGTAGTCCATCCACATAATTTTTAATTGATATGAAACTAAGTGTAGCTGCTGCCTTAGGCAAACACAGATGATCTTCATCTTACAAACTCACGTGCATCGATCAGAGTCACCATCATAATACGCAAATATGCTTTATATATTTCCTTTCCTTTGCTTTTCGATATCATACATTTTCAGTGAGATCCACCTCTCTTACGTCGTTCAACCATTATCATAGTAGTGTATGAAGGTACTCATGACTTGAAAACCCTGTCATATACTTTATTTGGAAAACAGGGTTAGCGTTTCGATGGAGGTAGGACATGCGTTTGCAGCTGACTGATCTACCAATTGGAAGTTTTGTTTGCCATTTCCAAAATTTGATCCCTAGCAATAAAAGAACAATTGATACAGTGAAAGCTTGATTAAAAAGCAATGGAAACCGGTTAGGAACTCACTGTATGTCCCATAATTAGTTTATATGATGTGTGAATGTACCAGCTTATGGTACTGTATATGTGTTAACAGTAACAAACCGCATAAAAGTGTGAATGATGGACAGACGAACACACTTTATATTCCCCAGTTTTCTTCAGAGACTCAGAGAAGAGGGTTTAGTTGGAAGTTATTTAGTAACCAGGCCACCCGCTAAAGGAAAGGGCCCTGGTAGAATGGTAGAATTCGAAGCAGTATTTTTTAGGGCCTCGAGCCTGTCACGCTAAACGAATGACCCGCCGCGTCTCCTACAATCATTATTTGTTCCTATGACATGCAGGAGTATACATGGGGATAAAAAGACGAGAAACACAAATTGGAGAATAAAGTACTTACTAATATTACCCTTCCAAAATCTCCAACACCCAGCGGTGTTACTATGTGCAGATCTTCTAGCTTCAATTTTGCCATTTCTGTTTCCAAACTAGAAGAACGAAACAGCAGAAGGTTATTACCGGAACAGAAAAAAAAACATAAGCAAGGTTCATATCTCCGACAATTAAATTACCTGATCATACTGCATTATGATATTTTTCTTTCCCATCTCGAAATTACTCCTCGTGGAAAGACGTAAGATGTCTCTCTGTCAATGGGTTGTATAGACAATTGGAAGCAATTAATATAGGTTAACTCCTATTCTACCATCCATCAATGTTGCCAGATACTTTTTTCAATCCCCGCACGTATACCTTTAATAAGCAGCCCAAAGACTGCCCAATTTATATATTAAAATCTGAAGAGTAAATAAGAACCAAATACCATAAATTTAACAATATAATAAGACTGATAAAGTTATAATAGTGCCTCCGCCCTATAGGTTAGAGTTACCAGCATAGATACGCAATTGATATGCTACCTTAATTGAGATTTGGAATTAGAAGCGCGCTTCGTTCTTCCGTTTCTTAATTTTAAAACGTTTTATCTATGGAGATACATCCAGAAAATGGATTCATTAAGATTTTTAAATAGTATCGTTACTGGCGCTAATTTTAAATTGAATGCGGAGAATTTAATAGGAATTTGATGCAATCCAAATTAAGGCGACACAAATCAGAAACAGAGCCAAAAACCGCAACCCGAAATCCAAATTTTTTTCACGAAACTAAATTTCGAAAGGAGCCCAATTAGGCGGGGGGGGGGGTGAGAACGTGTATCTGGCAACTCTGCCCGCCAGGCGCATACCGTCATATCCGGTTAAAACAAGTTTTTGCTTTCGCTGCCCTGTGCTAAGAAATCCTTCAAACATTCCAGTTAATATCGATACATTTTATACTTTAAATTATTTCACTCACATTTTCATTGGTGCAGTGAGTCCAAATGTTGTTTGGTATAATGTATACACTATTTGTTTATAAAATCTTGACAATTTATAATTATGTTTAAAATTATTATACAGATTCATTTTCCTCCTCGAACGGCAATTCACATTTTCACTTGTGAAATTTCCAGGTCGCTATCTTTCAATTTCTTCTAATTATATCGCTTTTTATGTCGCAATTATTATTAAATGCCAATTTGTAATAACGTTTAATAAGTACTATTGTATGTATGTATGTATGTATGTATGTATGTATGTATGTATGTATGTATGTATGTGTGTGTGTGTGTGTGTGTGTGTGTGTGTGTGTGTGTGTGTATGTATGTATGCATGCATGTATTGTATTGTATGTATGTGTGTGTGTGTCTGTGTGTGTATGTATGTATGTATCTTTGTATGTGTTTATGTATGTATGTATGTATGTATGTATGTATGTATGTATGTGTGTGTGTGTGTGTGTGTGTGTGTGTGTGTGTGTGTGTGTGTGTGTATGTATGTATGTATGTATACATGCATGTATTGTATTGTATGTATGTGTGTGTATGTGTGTGTATGTATGTGTGTATCTTTGTATGTATGTATGTATGTATGTATGTATGTATGTATGTATGTATGTATCATGTTGCAAACTCTTCATCCTTAAACCACCTAAATAGTTATTTTTGTATGATAATACATGTTCTAATAGACCGTCAATCTGTTTTGGAGAAGGCGTCATCTTTATGATATACAAGCAACAAGAGTTCATCGTACTTTAACACAAAGGTATGAAGCTGATATGTGTATTTTCATATATTTATTTTTATAATACAAATTGCGCACATTTGAATAAGGTCTGATAGTAAATAAATGATAAATTTGTTTAAGAATATTTAAAATACATTTTCATTTTAAATCCTGATACGTTTTCAGTAGCACCTTTAAACATACAGCATATGAAAATCAGATACAAGAGTTTTATATTTTCAATATATAAATTTTATACATTTTAGTTAAAATAGTGTTAAATAATTAACTGTATAGTAACATAAAAGTAAAAAGTTCAACAAATAAAATTAAGGATAACCATTAACATGCAAAATTCACGATTACCTTTGCTATTAGTTATTAATTATCCGATATAAAAAATAATCAATTTTTTAACGAATGATTTTTGTCCGTACTCGATTTGTACTCATAATAATATTTTCAGATCAGCGCGTTTAATATTACAAGTGGTATTTTTTTTTTAAATTATTTCTTTATGAAAATAACTCATCAAAGTTAAGAGAATATTAAATGATATCGTGTAGTTTTGAAAATTACGAATCGTCAGAACAAACACATCTTCGTCCACACAATCACGTAGCAGGTTTTGAAAAACGGGATTTTCTGGGAAATTTTATCACTTTTTACAGATTCATTTGCGGTTTGTTCTATAAATTCCATTCTATTTGCATGAAAAATGAAAAGTAATCATTTTTTTAAATATTGATTTTATACAACGAAACAGTGGAAACTATTTAGGTGTTAAACCATTACCTTTCAATCACACAATCGAAACCCAACAGATGAGATTACGTAACCATCAACCGAGAAAACTGAAAGTATTAGGATTATAAAGGTTGTTTCCGTTTCGAAGAAGGAGTTGCCTTCCCACAGAAATTATTGTATAACAACGCATTGCAAAAAACATATGAATTCATGTTCCTGTTTAGTTGATAATAGTTATTATTAATAAAAACAAGCAGAATAACACTGCAATGTTTCGTTTATAAAACTCCACAATTATATCGGCAACGCGTTAGTTACAATCAGTTAAAAAGCTTGAAGTCCTGGTTCTATAATATACATATTGTAAAATACGTAACCTGTTGAGGCATTCTGCGGCAGGGAAAGGGAGATAATGTGCTCAATTTACTGATAAACGGTGGATGACAGATAAAGTTTGCATTGGGGATTCGTCATTTATAAATATTGCTGCAGAAATGAACCATTCCTAACTTACTCAGCTTGATGGGAAGACGCTGGGTCTGCAGAGGTCATCGTACTCAGATCTATCGACGAAAAGGCGGTTATGTCACCACATTCATTCTGAAATAACAGTTGAAAAGAATAGATAATATTTATTTGCACAATGCCAAGAACGTGTCCGATTGTTGAAAATATAAGCTATTTTAATAACTTCTCTACTGTGTCATGTTGGATAAAAACAGGGCAAACTTTCCTTTCTGTTTTTCAATTTTCAAGTTTAAAAAAGCTGGCAATGCTCATTTTAGTCGATACATCATAAAACTTTCATGAAGTTTCCTCTAAGAAATGAAAAATGTCTAGATGATATATTCAGTAAGTAAAAAATATGTATTGCTCAGAGTGCGTTGTGGTTTGAAAACTGCCTGGACCAGCAAAGATTTGATGCCGTATAATGTCTTAAGCAAAGTATTTAACTCCGGGAGTAAATTATGTCCTGATATGGCATTTAAAACCGGTCAAGTAAATAATGCACAGTTCTCTATGCAATATTTTGTCATTTATATGACAGGTTATCGCTCCCCCAACCCGGTCTGCCGACCGTTCAACTCCCAAAACGTCACCCAAAGGTTCTGTTACGTGCTTAGGCTCGAATAAAGAGTAACATAGAAAGAGTGAAAATAACAAGCTTGTAAAACTTAAACAATTTATTGAGCACAAATATTTTCCAGAAAAGAAAAATAAACTTACGGTTTTAAGAATCAATTCCAAAATTAATCCAAAAATAATTCAAAATATTATCCACTAGATAAATTACAAAAGTCCTGGTGATAGAATGTCCAAATAATTCTAAGTTCGAATCCCAGCGAAGTATCCAATATCGAAGACAATGTCACTTGATGAAGTCAGTTCTTGTTAATAAATTTCTATGAGCACAATTAATTTCCAGATAAATAACAAAATAAATCCTCTTGAATCCAAACGAATTGAAATAATTTCCAATATAAGGTAACTCAAAACGATACAACTTAATATTCTAACAGCCCTATTTCTACTCCATAGCTCGCTCCAAAACATAGTTTATATATCTGTTTTTACGTAAACATGAAAGGAGTCAGATGATCTTCTAGAAACTCTTAGAAATAATTTACGTTCAAAACGCACGTACACACCTTATGACCCAACTAAAAATAGAAAGATGTTTATATAAAGCTCCATATTGTCCTTGGAACGAACCAAACATTTTAAAAGCTTCTTTACAACTCTGAAACCTGGTCAGAAATGAGGTCAACACCTGGTGTTTACTCTGTAAAGTACAGGTCACCCCCCCCCCCTTTCAATGAACGAATCTTAAAACTTAAGATGCCAAATTTAAATCTAACAAACAAACAAAAATAAAATTAAATATAAATGACTTATATCAAATATACGTAACAGTTATATTTCGCTTACTATGACATAAACTGTATTTTTTTTATTGCCTGCTTGAAAATCTAACGTTTGGTCAATATATCTTCAAACATTTTGCTGTAAATGCATGTGTTTAAATATTTCATCTTTCTTGATTTCAAAGGTCAAAGGGGGAATGATGGTTAAAATATGAAGTACATTTTGCAAAAGGTAATTATATAAGCACCTTAAGTACTAGGTATGGTGAATTTCAGTAACATAATTTAAGAGTTCTGAACAAACAATCAGAGACAGACAATATCACTGTATCCGTTTCGCTAAAGCCTGAGGATACCACCTGTATTGAAAGTATATCACAAATTGACTGAGCTTATTGTAAATTACATAGTACAACTTTAATTACTCACCTAAATATAATTTTTACGATTTCTTTGCACAAATCGGGACGCAGTTAAAACTAGTTATATATATATATGTGACTGTTGGTATTAATATTTTTCATCAAATATTTACAGTTACCAAATGAGATCTTGCAAAACCATTACAGTCAGAAATTGCTTACCTCCATCAGAATATGACATTGATGCATTGTAACTTGAACTATTACGATAATTCAAATATAATGTTTGTGATAAGGCCCATTTACCTGTGTCAATCAATCAATCAATAAAGATAAAACAACCTATAAGAATAAATAAATATTTAAATGAAGTTTTTGAAGAATTTTAACGACAAAGACTATAATGCGCGTTGTTTGCTTTATGCTCTTGCTATACATGCAATTAAATGTTTAGAAACAGGCGCCAGTAAAAAGAACTGCATGACTTATTCATTTTGCAATATTCTCTCTCTCTCTCCCTCTCTCTCTCTCTCTCTCTCTCTCTCTCTCTCTCTCTACGCGCGCAAACACGTCTATGTATATTTTCATACTTACCCCAACAGTTTCCAAATCTTCGCATCGCTCTCTTTTTCTGTTCTTCTTCCTCAGAACACAGCACAGGTTATTTACTACCCACTTTTTTAAATTCGACATCCATCGAAATCTCATCGATTTCGATTTCATGACTATAGATATTTGCTTCTTTCAAATCATCAAATGTAATTGAGACCGAAGGCTTACTAACTATGTTGGTTACTACCCTGCTTCTACGTGACGTCATTCATAGCGCGGGTATTGTTGACGTCATACAGCGACAAGAAAACGTATACATTCATACGTTAGTGCTTTTATTAAAATAGGTAAATCACGATGAAGAAACAAAACATGAAACTGTTGTATTTTATTGGGGAAAAATATTCATATTTTAATTTCTGCTATGAGAAAATAAAGTCAGCATCATGTAAATAAATTCTGTTATATTGGGGGAAACAAATCTATAAAAATTGTTAACAACCTTTTTCAGAGAATGAGGACCTTTCTTAACTTCAAACAAAATTTTGCAAACTCCCACATGCTAATAGTTGTATTTTTATGCTAACTTCAACCCAAAATCAAAACTTTATACGAAAGAAAAAACAACAAATGCCATACCTTCATTTGGCATCAGAATATCATCAAGCCTTGGCAATATTAAAATTAATCTCTCTACAGTTCAGAAAACGTATGTCTCGGAAACACCACTTTGGCTCTTTAAACAACCCAAAGAGCTTTTTACGTTACACGATGGGGAAAAAAACTGAGACAAACCCTTCCATCTTCCAGAACTCTAATCATGAACTCCTCATCGAATTTAGAAAGTACACTAGAATTTATACTGATGGATCAAAGGATGAGGAAAAGGCTGCTGCAGCCTTCGTTAGTATCAAACACACTACAAAAGTTCGTTTGCCAAAAAATGCGTACATTTTTCAGCCGAAATCAGAGCATTAGACCTTGTTGCTCTGAAATTTATTGAGAATAAACGTATTTTAAATAGTATTATCTTCTGTGATTCACTATCAGTACTTCAGTCAATACACAAAAGAAAACTAGAAAACCCATTATTAACCAATCTCCTCGTCAAAAATACCGAGCTTAGTACCTCGTACAATATAGACTACTGTTGGTTACCTAGCCATATTGGTATTAAAGGTAATGAAGAATCAGATCGCGCTGCTAAAATGGCTCTATCTCAAGAACCATCTGATTTTAAATTACCGTTTACTGATTTTAAACCTGGTATCAAAAAGTACCTTCGCCAGAGGTGGCAGGCATCGTGGAATGATGCAGGTCTTCTAATGTAGATACCACCCCTTATTGTCAACATCTTTGCATCAACATACACCATTTACATCTTCCGTTGATTGGTAAGCTTCATATTTTACTGTTACTAACATCTTACCATTTTATGTTGAACTATTTGGTTTTTTATATCGCTGGTCGAATTTAAACCTTTTAGTATTTTTAAACATGTATACATACACCTTTATGTATGGCGCTTAATAGCCTAAAAGTGCTGGTGCGCCGTTAAAAGCATTAAATCAACCAATCCAATGTCAGGGTTGGGGGGGGGGGCTTTGCAGTCATATAAATTATAAATGATGTAAAGCGCTTAGAGCTTCTAAAGATCATGCGCTATACAACGTCCTCATTTTTTGCAGTAGTAGAAGTAGTATAAAGAATTGTAGTAGTTGTAGTATTATAAAAATAATAAGACTTCATGTTCACTTATTTATGGAAGAACATGATTGGTAATGGCATATTCCCAAATAAATTATTATCTAAATTATTAGATTGTATTTATTGATTGTGGGAGTCGTTGAGTGGAGAATATTAACATAGAAAGGTGTTTCTTGAGTGATGTGAAACCTTGGCGCGAATCCCGCTAGAAATTATAAGTTTCCCCTGATTCCAAAAACTCATATACAACTAATGTTGCAAACTAGAAAAGTCCAACGTGTCCATTCCATAATTAATGTTACTCTAATTAATACAAGACTATATTAATTTTCCGTCACCAGCAATTCACACAGTGAAACTATACAACTCAACCACATAATACAGGGAACTATTTTTACTTCGCCGTCTTATGATAGTCAAATCATTATTTTCGGACACATTTCGCCTTTTACTCCACACCATATTTACCATCGTAGCAACAATAAACGGTGATTACCGATAATGGAACAGTCCCTTTTCGTTTCTTCCATTGTATAACTAACTTATCAGTCTCCAATCATAAATACTGCACCTGGGTCTTACAATCAATTTACACAACTAAATTTGAATAGGGACTACTCAGTGCCATGGGCACTCACGCGGCTTTGACCTGAATTCATCAACAGCAAACTGTGGCTCAAGGAAACTCGCTAATACTTTACTCCGTGACGTTTGCTCCTAGTAATTTGCATATTATTTAGGTCAGAGGACTATATTCCCAGCGCTGACTTCCCATAATCAAAGAAGTAATCACACAAATCTAAGAAATCCTTAAAATGAGAGTTGTTGTTGTTTTTTCTTTATTTATTTTTTTTATAGTGTATAACATGCAGTAATATTCGCCATAGAAATGCTTATCGAGGAGTCATACAAAAATGACACAAGAAAAACGATATAACTGTTAAATTTGTTGAATTTCATGATGTTTGGTCTTTAGATGATTAGGAAAAATCACTTTTGTTTTTGCGAGTTTAAAAATATTTCAGTTGATAGAGGCTGTTGTCTTGAAGTCCTTGCAATAGGGGGAAAACATCGATTATCAATCCTTGCAATAAGGGGAAAACATCGATTATCAATCCTTGCAATAGGGGGAAAACATCGATTATCAATCCTTGCAATAGGGGGAAAACATCGATTATCAATCCACGCCAGAATTTGCTATATGACCGACTTAGAGCATCGTTTATGTGATCATAATAATTTTTTATATATGACAAAGACAGCCAATATCCCTAAAAATGAGTCAAAATGTGCAAACGGTTGAACTTGACTGACCTTTTCTGCCTACACTTGCTCTCTCTCTCTCTCTCTCTCTCTCTCTCTCTCTCTCTCTCTCTCTCTCTCTCTCTCTCTCTCTCTCTCAGATTTTGGAATAAATAATTTCAATCAAGGTTGTCACTTTAAATTAACATTACTTCCAAAATTTACGCTTTCATTTCAGTCGGCCAATCATAAGCAGTGGTTTCTATAAAATAAAATAAAGTTCCTGAGATAATCATTTGTTTCGTCAATCAGAATCTCTGAATTACGTTATATAACTTTTCCTTTTGAAGAATGACTATTTGATCGGAAGTCCAGCTGTCTCTTTCTCAAAACCGTGTTAATATATCCGGTGAATTTCATTGAATAGGAACACTGGAACCTTTGAAGTTTTAACACTTAGATGGAAGAAATTAAGAATAAAGATCGAAATGGTCCTTTACGAAGAATCCCCGGTCTAAATGTGATAAAACCTTAATGATCAGTGCATTCAACTTTAAGGTTCAACGCTGATCCATAATTCGATACTTCACAATTGACATATTACATTACTGTACAAAAAGTAGAAATTTATCATTTCAGTTTACTGTTGTTCATTTTTCACACAAAAATCATACCTGAACTAAATAAATAATATTGACTTGCTCCGCTTTACTCAAATAGTTTTTGGTCATAAAGTATTGAGTGTAAAATAATAGTTCGGATGACTAGTCCCCAGTAACTGGTTAACTACTTTCTAGTGTGAGCGTACGTAACTTATAATCATTATCTCCTTCACTAAAGTATCTGAACAATAACGGCGCCGATAAAACTCCCGGATATAACGAACAATGATATTTGCAGCCTTTATTCTGCATACAACGAGTTGTCTTTATTGAGTCATAGAATCCCTTGTATTGTGATAAAAATGATTTTTATTATTGCAAATAATAATAATTTTCATTATATTTTCTTAAAAAATGCTTTCATGACTATTTCGTACCACTCTGTAGCACTTGGTGTCTCATAATGCTTCGTAGTGTCTCTTGGTGCTCTTAGTATTTCTTAGCGGCATTTACCATGACCGCTTTTCGCCTCTCTTTTAACCGCACATAAAGTATTAGGTATGATGAACGGAAGTACTTCTGGTTGTTATGACTACATAAAGCTCAGAGGCCATTTGCACTTGGGATAACATCTAGGACTGAAAGGTAGATACTTTGCGTAAAATACATGTATAATATGGAATTTTTTTCTAAACAATGAAATCATATTTATATTTCGCAAACATGAACTAAATCAACTTACAACTGAACTGAAAAGCTCATTCTGTACTTACAAACGAGTATTCCAATTGTTGAGGCACTGCACAGCAGAGTCTTGATGGATTTATAGTTTAAGTCAGACACAATCTGTTGTGTATTTTTTTTACTGAAATATTTTAATTTTGAATCTGTTGATACTAAACTTCACAGAGAGATTGTAATATTTTAATGGTTTGCTACATTAGCTGAGCTGTCGTAGCTTTGACACGAAGAAGGAAGGTTTACGAATAGTATATCACTGAACACCCTGTTTTAATGCAGTATTATAAGGAGCAGGTTGTTGTCGGTAGGGAATGATTTTTAAAAAATCAGGAAAAAAGTGGCGAGAATTGGTCTTCAACCAGTAAGCTTTTAGTTCTTTTTTATTTCACGACCACGGCATTTATTTACACTGGTCATCACTAACTGACAATTTCACTATATCTTTTTTTCCAATTAGTAAAAGTCGTTATAAAAATCATTACTTACCATTTTTATGGGGCAATTCAATTTCCTGCCATAGAAATTCTCTTTGTGAAAGCAACCTGACTCCCAGGCGATAACTGGATCAGTAATACATTTGAATAGTGTAATGTTTTTGATTATACACCTATACATTTTCAAGCCATGAATAAGCCAGAAGTTTACTGTCAAATCTGAATATGTAGGAAAATGATACAGATATTTTCTGTTATCTTTACCATACACTTAGATGTGACTGGAACTATATTTTCCTTGAAATTTCTTGGTTAAAGCTGAAAAAGCAAGAATAACAATGTCATAGCCTCACTTGACATACAAGGGGAAATGAGTATTATTCTGTTTAAGAAATCTTTATCATAAAGTTCCAAGAATATCTTTTATCAAAATAATCCTGCCATTCCTATGCCAAGGCTGCATTGGAACCTCTCACAATGTCTCACTAGAAACACTATCAGCTGGGTCTCAGATATAAACTTTCCTAATTATTTAACTGGCCTTTACTGATGCAAAATTTGATAACTGAATAATACTGTAAATTAGATATGGATCTGCTGCCCCATATTTCAAAGAACTTGTTTTATTAACAGTCATAGGTGTAAAAATGAATGACTGTTGTTATACACACATCATTCATAAACTGATATTCATGGCGCACATCAGCTGTGGGATTTTATTAATTCATCTGAAAATTGATAGGATTATACTATAACAAAAATATAATTATCATAGTAGTTTGATCATGATTAGCATCTCATAATGATCTGAATTTTCCAACACTGACAATTTTCTGTGATCTAGAAATCAAATCATTACTTTGAAATTAGGTACATTGTAAATTGAAGCAGTATTTTTTTGTTAATTTTTCTAAGTAGGATGTAAGGTTGTTGTAACTGTTATAGGGTTTAATGCCATTTTTCATCACAAGATGATACATGGCTGCTAGTATTACAGGTGGAGGAAGAACCCGGGGGAAACCCTGGAAAGAACCACTGACCCACAAGAAGCTACCGGGAATCTTTCTGACATACCCAAATTGGCTGAACTCAAACCCACGCAGATATATATTAGACATGTGTAGTACACTTGTTTACCATGGTACTTTTTTATAGTATATACCAGAGTATTTTTACATCATTATGGAATGGATGGAAATTACAGAACAATATTGTTACAACTTTAATGACAATATCAGCATATTTCCATTATTCATAAGAAAATTTTGAATAGTTCCAAAAGTTATCTTTTCACAAAACAGTTGTATGTCACAAATTAATGCTAAATATTACCTTACAATGATACATTTTTTTATGATCCTCTAACCACATATTTGACAAGTGTCACATATGCCAACGTTATTGCCAAATGGAATGTTGTACAACAATTTTAGGCTAAATCTAACTTTTGGAGAAATGGATGAAAGAACAGAAGACAAAAAAGAAAGCAGTAAATGTCATGTTTTAGTCATTTACTAGTTATATGCATGTGTTAAATATATGTATTCCTTTGTAAGGCTGCAAATCATCCAATGATTTTAAGGAGCTCAATTGTTTTCTGTCTGAATTTTTGTAATTTTACAAGTCCAATAAATATTTTCTCATTTCTTAAATGTGTTTAATGTTTTCCGAATTGCTCTGACAAATATGTAGGCAACCCACTCAAGATATCCTCACAAATTAAAATCAATAGCATAGCTAGAAAACTGTATACTAAAGTATCAACACTTCTGAGTGTTATCAATAGGCTCTCTAATCTCAGCAGAATATCTTTCAAACTATCAGCTTAATCATTCCACTATAGTTACAGCTTTTAGATTGCAAATTATACAGCAATTATTAGCATACACATAGCAAATTCATCTACTAAAGATGTATTAGCCATTTTAATGGTAAAGGGAGGCTGTTCTTTTAATCTGAAATATAACTTTTTCTTTTATCTTCAGATCATTAATATTTTTATCATATAATATGGCTATAATATGGTGTTAGTTTTAAATCAAAGCAAGATATTTTTTCTTCTCCAGCTATTGACTGACGGAAATTAAACAAAAATATGTCAGTTCCATGCACCAGTAAATTACAATTTTGGCCTCTAATACATGTATAATTGCAGTATTACTATGGTATTGATTGCATACATTATTGCAGTACAAGCTTTTTCAGGGTACCTTGCTCTCTCTGTTTCTCTCTCTCTCTCTCTCTCTCTCTCTCTCTCTCTCTCTCTCTCTCAGTGTCTTGCACAAGTTGTAAGTAAAATGGTCAGATTTGTAACTAAAATCTTTGCATTTTCAGGTGAAAATTATCATAAAACTCATAATGTGAGAAGTGGAAAATAGCATCTGTACCTTTTTAACTGCATGTAAATAGTTTTTTCAAAAACAGATTGGTGAAAAAGTCATTAGACAAGTGTGAGACATTTTTGGTTAATTTTTCAGTGCTTAAGCCTTAACTCTTAATATCCCGAAGTCCATATAGTTCAGGTAAAATGTGAAATGTTTGGAAATATGAATCAATAAAACCCTCCATTGGAAGCATATTATATTTGCTACTTACAATTTGTTTTGATGTACCAAGAGATTTAACCTCCATGTCACTGAAGGACTCTTCATGTAGTTGGGTATGTTTTTTCATGTCTCACTTAATTAAAAATGAATTTGATGTGAAAACACAGTAAGTGAGTCAAACCATAATAATATTAGAATTAACTTTATTTTAAATGTGCTCTCATTTGTTTGAACAAAACAATAATATTCATGTGGTGACCTGTCACAAATGGGACAACAAGGCATCACAGTTTGAGACAAATGGAATATCATTTTTGAAGTACAGTAGTTTATGTTATATATATATATATATATATATATATATATATATATATATATATATATATATATATATATATATATATATATTAAGGCCATACAAGTTAAATCTGACATTGATTCTGAACAGAAAAGAGAATAATTTTCCTGTATGTAACAAAAATACATAATTATTGATTAAAAAAATTAATAGAGTATGAAATAAAACTTGCAGACAAAATTAATGCAACCTGTCGTATTTGCCAAGAAGATAATGTACTCCATTGCTTTTGTGTTAAGTATTTAACAGGAAGATGTAATACACATTATCAGTAATAATTCATGATAATCTTACAAGAAGTTGCTCTATATCAGAAGACTCAAGCCACCCCAAGGACCGCATGAAAGCATTTTTTTGATGGCCCATGGGCTGCACCATCTTTGTTATCTAGCATGACAGTTTGTTATGACAATCATTTTGCGGGCCACAAGATACAGCTTGGCAGGCCATGTGTTGAGACCCCTGCTCTGTATATTACATTAAAGACAAAATGTGTAGTAAAAGGTTTAAATATCTCTCATGCTAATATTCTTTTCTCAACAAGATAATTGATCAACTACTTCTATAAAAAGGGCCCAGAGTGGTTGAGTGGTATAAAGCGCTCTCCGTTAGGGATCACTGCCATCTCACCTCTGTCTGTGTGGGTTCGAGTCTCAGATTTAGCTAATGTGGGTATGTAAGAAAGCTTGCCAGTAGCTTTTTGTGGGTCAGTGGTTCTTTCCAGGATTATTCCTGAATTCTTCCTCCACCATTAATACTAGCTGCCATGTATAGCCTATCGTGTGCTGAAAAATGGCATTAAACCCTACAACAACAACAACTTCTATAAAACATGTACAAGGCATTATAGATGAAAATTTTATACAACATTCATATAAAGAATAGTGTGTGTGTGTGTGTGTGTGTGTGTGTCTGTGTCTGTGTGATTTGGATTTTTATAATAGCTTTAAGAATTTTTCAGTCATATTGCTATGATGTCTGCAGTATAGCAATTTAGTGACTTATAGCACTGAGGCATCATGCCACAGATATGTAGCATTATGTTCCACCCAGTCACATTATCCTGACACCAGGCCGACCAGTCCTAACACTGACCTCTTAATTCTGAGCTCCAAGCAGGACAGCTGCTAGTACCATTTTTATAAGTCTTTGGTATGACACAGCTGGGACTCAAACCTGCAACTTCCTGTATCCAAGGCGGATTTCTAACCAGAATAGTAATGAACCTGTATAAAAGTTATGTATTTTAAGGAAGAGTTTAACTGAATTACTCCGAAAAATGAGATTAAGATGTTGATTAAGACGCAAATTCAAGCCATTAGATAAGTTGGCCAACCACAATATCATGCAAGTAAAAATGTATTTTTGTCATACATATATATTTTCTATTTCATTCTGCAGGATCTGATCACTTTGATCAGTAGGTAAAAATGGCGGCCACTTTGCCGCCAATAAGTGGAGGTAGTGGGGGTTTGAAGCAGGGTCAGCCAGTTCAGTTTTCACCTGCCCCTCCAAAAGGCCCACCTAGTGGTCGACTCAAACCCTTGAAGAGGGGAAAAGGAGCTCGAGATGGTTTACAACCTGAGAAACCAAGGTCACAACAAGCCATGCTAACGAAAAGACAGACCACAGCGTAAGTACTTTTTTAGGTTGTTGCTATTATGCAAGTTCCCTAACTGATGACCCCTTGAGTAAAAGAAAATATTTATTTGCTGACTTATAAGTTGATACTGTTTTTACTAGACAATCTGGGTTTCATCTATGCTCCCAATCATCTTTTATATGGATTATGTAATTTTTCCCATATTAAAAATTCTCTAACAGTATGACAGATAATTTGTATTTTAAAAAAATGAGGCAATGGGATCTCTCCACCTTTTAAACAAAACTGTGCAACCAAGCATCAGTGATGCAGTTTCTGTATAAATGTTACATTGAAATAGCATAGGGTAATGATATTAATATTAACACAGTTGGACGTTACATCAGTTTAATATCAGATAGCATCACAAAGTTTATCTTGTCTGTAACTCAAGAAATGTTCAGGTCAGCACCACTAAATGCAGCCTAAATGTACATACCCGGTAATTCATTTAAAATACTGCATTTGAGACAAATTAAGTACTTTTAGTTACAGTAAGGATCCTGACCTGAAAATTTATTTTGTTACCGATATGATAAAATATGTGATGTTGTGTGGAACAAGGTGAAAAATTGGACACCAAGGTATTGATCTGGCCTTTTCTTATACTCAGCATTGAGTTATATATGCTCATCTTATACTCAGCATTGAGTTACATATGCTCGTCATCTTATACTCAGCATTAAGTTATATATGCTCATCTTATACTCAGCATTGAGTTACATATGGCTGATAATGGAACATTTATAAAATTTGCAGAGTCAACTTATGCTCTACACTGACTTATAGGCCAGCTAATACAGTGGTTAATTAATCTGAAGGAGTGTAGCTTCCTCAATAAATTTCTACATGGCAGAAGATTATTATGTTTAAAGTACAAAATCTAATGGGGGCCAAGTGAAGTAAAGCACTCACCTTTACCGATCGCTGATATCTCACCTCTGTGCATATGGGTTTGAGTCTCGGGTTCAGTCCATGTGGGTATGTGAGAAAGCCTGCCAGTAACTTCACAATTTGACTCTGTAACTTAAGGAATTTTTTTATTCTAGATTGAATGGCTATGCTATCCAGTTCTTATGATAATCATGTTAAAACCATTTTTGTAGAATTCTTTTGCAGTTTTCTTTTGAAAGATTGACCAATATTTACAGAGTATTATTGGTTATTTATATAATCTTTTTCTGCATAGTATACAATTTTAGTCACCTCACAATTGCTCAAAAATGGCATTGATTATCAGAGTTATGAAGCTTACAACACTCAGTTTAGTTTAGTATATACATGTACATGCATTCAATTAAATTCAGTATTTGTATGCATTCAATTCAATTCAGTATTTATTTATATTCAATTCAATTAAATATTTACATGTATTCAGTACTATATTCAGTTTAATATTTTTGACTACCATTTTTATGACTGTCACATTAATTTTCTGGTTTATGTTTTTTAATATAAAGTTTGTACCTATTATTACAGCTACAGAAATTCATACAAACACAACCTGTGTGTGGAAATGCTTACAGAAGGATACCATCGATCATTCTGTGAACTGTTTGCATTGATTCACAGACAAGAGGAAGAGAGACAGAGTGCAGGACCTGAATCATTGTTGTGGAACATGACATTGCTAAAGGATCAGCATGAAAAATTAGACATGCTTAAAACTCATTTAACAAGAATGGAATATGCAACTAGAAAAGGTTATTCTTACAAATGTTCTTTTTTTTAATAAATTTACTTAATTTTAATATATTTTTTCAGGACACTGTTTAAAGTCTGAAGACTGCTTCGATATTGTTTTGATATTTTGGAAAACAAACACTACTTTGACCAGTAAGAAACTGTAAAAACATTTTCTTGACCTCAAACTCTACATCCATTCATTTTCATTGGAGATAGAGGTATTTAAATTTGTGGGTTTTTATTAAAAATATATCTTCATTGGTGCTTTAATATAGTATTAAGGGAAAAAGTCCTGTTGTTTTGGCAGCCTAATATGAAATTAAGGGAAAAGGTCCTATTGTTTGTAAAGTTTAATGTGTGATTAAGGAAAGAAGGCCAATTGTTTACACAATTTAATATGTGATTAAAGGTGCAAGTTCTATTGTTTGTACAATTTAATTTTTGATAGAGGAAAAGAACCCTATTGTTTGTTAGGCATAATATGTTTATATTGGAAGAAGTCCTATTTGTACTGTATGTGATTAACCAATGAAGCCCTATTGTTTGTATGCTTTGATATGTGATTAGGAGAAGCCCAGTTGTTTGTAAGGTTTAATTACATAATTAAAGGAGGAAGGCATAATTTTTGTTTGGTTCAGTATGTGATAAAGATAAATGGCCATATTGTTTGTAAAGTTTAATATGTGATTAAGGGATAAAACCATATTACTTGTAGAGTTTAATATGTGATTAAGGGAAGAGCTCCTTATTTTTACAGTGTAATATGTGATTATGGGAAGAAGTCCTATTGTTTGTACAGTTTAATATGTGATTAAGGGAAGAGCTTATTATTTTTACAGTGTAATGTGTGATTAAGGGAAGAAGTCCTATTGTTTGTACAGTTTAATATGTGATTAAGGGAAGAACTATTTATTTTTACAGTTAAATATGTGATTAAGGGAAGAAGTCCTATTGTTTGTATAGTTTAATATGTGATTAAGGGAAGAGCTCCTTTTTTTACAGTTAAATATGTGATTAAGGGAAAAGCTGTTTATTTTTACAGTTAAATATGTGATTAAGGGAAGAAGTCCTATTGTTTGTACAGTTTAATATGTGATTAAGGGAAGAAGTCCTATTGTTTGTACCGAATGATCATTTTGTGTCCTGAAATTCATTGTTTGTAAAATCATTGAAATCTGTGGTAATTGGTTGGTGTGCTACAAAAAAAATATAGAATTTACAGTACTTTAAAGCTCCTCCCATTGAAACTAGTTTTTTGTGGATTAATACCAAAAAAAAGCTTTCTTACATACCAATATTTTCTTAGTTGTATGGTGTTAACATTTAAAAAAGTTATCCTCATGCCAGTAATGATGGCAGGGGTTTCATATTTTTTTCTATTTTTTCATGTTGATGTGTGTGTGTGTGTGTGTGTGTGTGTTCATTAATTATGATCTCAACATTATGGACCTACTTTCACCTACACTAATGATAATTTGCATGTGAATGCATCCATACAACAACTAGGTCACTGTTAACTAATTTTCACACAAGAACAGTTAGTGTATTTTTAGCTGTTCTCTCCTTACACCCTCTATATAATTGGGATCCCTATTTCAACTACATTTAAGAAAATTGGTATGTACATACATCTCAACAAAAGTATGTGAATCATGCAAACGCTAGGTCAATATGATATAATTTTCTTGCTTGAGTGACTATTTTCCCCCATCTATTTTACCATCTATATCTAACAGCCTATTTCACCTCAGTAACACATGACAATTGATAGGCGTATGTGGATGCAATTCATTAAATGTCACTTAGTCACATTAAAATTAGGTCACTATTACCAAAATTATTAGGGAAATGCACAAGAAATACATGGTAATGCCTTATAAAAAGCAAATTTAGTCCAATGAAGTATTTAATGACATTAGTATAATACTCTGTTTCCATGCAGGATGCTATACCTGTATTTGACTGGTACGTATTAGCATTTAATACCAACAAATTCACCAATTCATCATGGTTCAGAAGATTAAGCTAAATCTCCTGAATCGAATTTCCTTTACTCTGGTATTCTATATTTAAAAGACCAATATGCCTTTAAGAGATAAAATTAAACAAATATATCTGGCATGGATAAAGATTGTCTCCTGTTGTACATGTACTTGGAAAATAAAATCGCGATTTATTTTAATTAAAATTTTAAGATTTTATTAATTAATGTTAGAAAATGTAATGATTTCTTTGGCCTAGTCTATCATCCGTATTTAGAGTCTCCTTACAGATCTTTGGGATGCTTTAAGACAGTAGTCTGCCAAAAAGTATTAGCTTTCCAAAAACCTTGATGGCTGTTTTGTATTAAATTCATTATTTTGTTTCATGGAATAAAATCCTGTTGCAAACAATAAGTGGCAGGGGGGCAGGAGAAGTCAGTAATATATTTAGAGCAGAAATTTTCTTGTAATTACTGACCAATTGTCAAAGATTTTGGGTTCAGTTATATAAATATAGTTAAAATACATTAATCTGCACTGATCTTTTTTTAATTATTCTCAAAGATTGGACATAACAGCTGCATGTATGCATGTTCTTTCAGAAAAATGTACCATAAGTACTTGCTTATAAGATGACTCCAACTGCAAATTTCACAGACCAAGATCTGCCATTGCATAAATTCCTGGCAGACATGTGTCTGTGCAGTTTGTTAATCAGTAGAACAAGCAACATAGACAATGATAAACAGGTTCAATATGCTACGGTATATTAGGATTTTTGTTGCAGCTGGACTTGACTTATAAGCAAGTATATATGGTATCGCTCTACAACATATTTCTTGCATTGTGAAGAGTACATTATGAAATTAAAAGCCTGTTACATTATAAAATTACAAGCCTGTTTCATTATAAAATTATAAGCCTGTTTCATTATAAAATTACAAGCCTGTTTCATTATAAAATTACAAGCCTGTTTCATTATTAAATTACAAGCCTGTTTTGTTCATTCTTCTGCTGATTTTAAGTAAACAATAGTGAAAGGAGAAAACGTTTTCTAAAATTTTTTATGCTGCCATTGTTTGCAGTGGGGTTATCTAAGATAAGATAACCCAAATGCAAACAATGGCATGATTGGTCTATCAATGTGTACATTGATTTATCTGTCCTAGAATGCTTAAATGTTTATTAAGCTTGTTTGTATGAATATACTAGATAACCTGATTGGATTTTTAGGTGTCTAAAATAATATTTCCATTTTCTTTTAAAAAGGAATTTTTTTAACCTTTTGTAAATATGTTCTTAGCTTCATTTTGCACACACTACTTGATTTATACATGAAATTTAGTAGGGATGTTTACATACGCAGATAGATGACCTGGTCATATTTTCTTTTCACCAAAACGATGTTTAATTATTTTTACATTTTAGAATCATCCAAACTTCCATTTTCTTTGGGTGAATCTTTTTAGCATAATGCACAAGCTATTGAGGCAAATAAAAATGCAATTTTTAAGCATAAATGAGTTAATTGTGATGTTACCTTGTTAAATTTTGCCATAACAGGTGACTTTTATGAGGTGTACAAATCCAGGTTTGAACTGGCCCGGTACTTCCAGCAAACTGGGGACAAGTGGTTAGCCGACCACTTCTTTATGACGTGTCTTCAAACAAGTACCAACATCTCCAATGATAGCGGAAAAACACAGGCAGAAGGCTACTGTAATGTAGGGTTAGCACAGGAAGAAAATGGTAGGTAGATTTTCTTTGTTTCTTTATTATATTACAATTACAAAATCTTGGGTGAGTCAGTTATTGTCATGTGGTATTGACATTTCATTGACATGGTGTTATTGACATTCAATTGACATAGTGATATTGACATTTCAGTGACATGGTGTTAGTTCTGTTGTCCTGATGCCTGCACTTTCTGTATACTACCCTTGCAGCTGTTGTCATGAATTATCAACTGTCATCATATTTTTCAATTAAAACTTTCAAACCATTGGGCATATCACTAACTCTTACCGAATCATATCTTAAAAAATATCGAGCCTTTGAAGAATCCCTGTTAGTGCGGAATAACATTATGCATAGACAAAAATATACAAATTAATGGATTCTTACTTTTAAATAGTCCCCACATTTCTTTGAAAATCATGTGGACACATATTTGCCCAGAAAATATGACTTTTATATATCAAACATCATAGCTAAATTTTACATTCACCAAGTAGGGTAATCGATTTAGCCATTGGCCTGTCAGTGATTGACCTTGAGCTTTAGAGGTTAATACTGACAGCTGCAAGCCCAGAATGACTGTGATTTTTTTTTTTTTCTGAAGTTGATATCTTTCTTTGATAGGGAGGGCCAGGATGCAGTTGATTTTCTGCAGGGCGAGTTCTTTTCTGTGTGAGTTCACCAAAACTGTGAATGGAAAAATCTATGTTAAGTGAACTCGTGGAGAGTTAACATTTTAATGCAGAGAGAAAATATGTTTTAATTCTGCTTACATTTTAATGCACCCATTATGTATCATATGCACTGAAAATTAAAGACCTTGTGAATAACAACTGCTCAGGAGACCAGCTAGAACCTGTCTTTGGTTTTTTTTTAGGTATCTGGAAGTTTTATTTAAATGCAGTAAGTTAGTATAGTGATCACTCAAATTTATAATCTGACTTTGAATCCCATTAAATTGTTGTCAATTGTTTTATCTTTGCTACATAAATTACTGTTTTAATTTTAGCTTTCGGCCATTGAGATCTAGTTATAAAGTGATTGTAAATTATATATATATATATATTAGGTTTGATTGTATTACACTCTCATTGAGACTATTATTATAAAAAGTTCACAGTAATCAGCAACAATTTTAAAATATTCATAATTCAAATAATTATTGACTTAGCTATTGTATATATTGTTGTATCCTAAATATGGAAGCATCTTGTTTCTGCTAACCTTATTATTTATATTTTAACAAATTGAAATATTTTTGCAATAATTAGGTAACTAAATGATTGGAAATTCTTTACTTGTGTTTTAACATCATTAAAAATGCACAAATCTGGTATTTTTAGTATATGTTGACTTAAATTTTTTGCAAAGGAATTATTTCCCTGATTTCATGTTATTTTGCATCATTGTCTTTCAGAGCAAGGAAATTATGTTAATTGTACAATTTTCTGACTTAATTTTTTAAAAACTCTTGAAATTATTTTACATTACAGTAATTGATACATTTTTTCATAGGTGAATATTACCATGCAATGGAGAATTTTGAGCAATACTACAAGCTGGCAATCACTAACAAGGACTGGATAACTGCTGATAACAGAACGTTTCATACAGATGCCTGTATCCACCTTTCCCGAATTTACGAAACTATCGGAACACTTCTTCAGGACGAAGAGGATAAAAACGAGATGCTTGAATATTTAAAAAAGGCGTTTGATATGGCACAAGAAAGTAAGTCGGATACTTCATAGTGACTATTAAACATAAAAATAAGAAAGTCCTGTTTGAATTTTAAATGTTATTTGGCTACTAGACTTAACATATTTACTCACTGCTAACTGCACTGACTCAGATCTGCCAGCATATAAAACACCAGTAGATCTGGTTCTGTGTAACTTGTTAGGAGTAATCAATATAACAAACAGCATAGGACCTGGTAACATACTGCTATATCAGATCAGGATTTTTGTTGTTTGCAGTTTGATTTGACTTACTTAGCAAGTATATATGGTAGGTTATTATATAGAAAAATATTGTGAATCCAAAAATAATTTTGTTACGTACCCTATCATTTGGATTTAAATATGAATCCAGATACATGCAGATTCATTTATTTAGATATCTTGTAATGACAACTTGTAAAAAATATTTCCTTGTATAAAAGGGATGTGGATACATTTAGTTGGTAATTTGATCGAAAAAGTTTCATTGTAAACCTGTCCGTTTAAAGAATTGATGAGAAATCCATCCCAGTTATTGTCATATGGATTCTGTAACACTCAGGTAAATTGATTAAGAGAGGTTTTGTTGAGAGGAAAGTACTGATATTATGTGAAGGCAGTGACTGATATGTGGTATATCAGCATTTTCTTATTGAAACTACCATAAAACAATTGACAGCCACTATATCCCTTACATTTTCCATCACTAATCCAGCTAACACAGCTGTTGAATATTGATTCTGCCTCACTTGTACACCCAAAATAAACTTTAACATGCCATATGTACTTGCTTCTAAGTCAAGTCCAACTGCAAACAATATAAGCCCAGATCTTCTAGTCCATGATGAATTGTAATGAATAAAAAGAAGCTTCTTGGGGCTATTGTTAGGATGCCTAAAACATGTGTCTATGTTTCCTCGATCCTTTATCACTCCATTTTTGATATTTGGACACTTATTTTGGGGTGTAAAGAATGAGTCAATTGCCTGTCAAAGCATTGGAATTTGCCATCATAAAGCCCGATTCATCAGGCAGAGGACGCACATCATGGTAGTAATGTGATACAGCAAAATCATTGTTGATGTGTGCTCAATTTATGATGAATTTGATTTTCTCCAAGTTGTTGTAACAACAATAGGTTTCTGGTGATTGTTCTCTGAATAAATATATTGAGAAATATGTGTTTTTTTCATTCTTTAAGAAACAGTATGTGACTTTAATTTAATATTTTAAAATTTGTGTATAATAGCAATGGAAATGTGTTTATTGTTGATACATGGACATGTAGGTTGTGAGATTTGTGTAGTCATGTGACTGCAATACAAATGTCATGAATGCCAAAGTTTCATCTTGTGTGTAAGCAGATTAAAGACACATTTAAAATACTTGCAATTTCTCAAAAATTAAATCATTTTCCTTCCAATTTACCTGATGCAGATATGTATCGATGGAACATCATTTAGGTTTGGTAGACCCACTGGTAAGTGGCTATGCTATGCCACCAACACACTGTGGCAGCAAATTTTAATTTTTAGATAGGCAATCGACCCGACACACCAACATAAATGTACAAATGTTGCAAATGAGGTGAAAGGGTCAGAGGAGATTTGGATTACTAAACTGCGAGGGGTATCACTGGTGCATTATACCTGTGGTAAGGTTAATAACTGCCTTGCTTTTGAATCCCAGATGTTGAGTGTTCATTTTCAGTACAATCAAATATGAAATGTTTTGACATCATTTTAGGTAATATACCTTTACATATATATGATGCCTTGTTCATCAAACAAAGGAAGTTAAATTTGCAGACTTGGAGCAGATACTGGTGATATACTCTAGTCACCGCAGAAGGCAGGGTGAAACCACTGCCTGGTTAAAATACACATGGTTACTTACCACAGAAGACAGGTGATGGTTTTTGTGACCAGGTGACCACTGAACTCAGGTGACCATTAGGACAGGTTTAACTATAATTAGTTATGAGAGATCATTGTTCTTTTTAAAGTACAAAAAAAATGTCATAGTGTTAGTTTTATCCTAAAAGATAATTTTTCTCATTGCCATTAAAAAATCTTCATTTCAGGTGAAATCCACATGTTGACAGGAGAGGCAGCCTACAGATTAGGTCAGGCTTATGAAATGAATGGTGATGCCGAGACTGCCCTGTTGGTAAGGGACAGAACCAAAGATAATAATAATAATAATAATAATAATAATAATAATAATAATAATAATAACAATAATAATAATAATAATAATGACTTTATTTTAAAAAAGCTCATTTGGTCAACTGGCCCATCTTCCATGAGGCCTTCTACAGTGACATTTGTATAAATGCATACATATATAATGCACAATTTTTACAAGATAAGGTGTCTTTTAACAGTAAATGCTATTAAAAACTTGACAATTGATCTACTGTTACAATAAAATCTGTACATGGCTTCAAAGATGAGTACATACAGGATTCATACAAATAGTAGTAGTGAACATGTGTAAAACATTAAAGGTGAGTACATAATAACAATGTTGTAAAACAAAATCATACAAATGGTTGTTTCTGTTGTTATTGACTAAGACGCTTTTATAAAGTTTGGCATATTTCAACTGTCTTTATAGAAGGTGGTATAGAATTCCATAGTTTGGCCCCAGAAAAAGAAGCAAACCTATTTTTATAAGTATCTGAGTTTGGTTTAGGTAAATACAGTTTACTCCACTTAACTGCACATCGGTTAACTGCACACTCCGGATAACTGCATGTAGTCACGCCGGTCTCGTTTTTTCCCAATGCTTAAAAATGTACTGTACCGTACTCCGGTTAACTGCACAGTCTCGTGACGGTTCCGAGGGTGTGCAGTTAACCGGAGTCGACTGTATAACTTGTTGTTTGATATGTACTTGTGTTTTGCACGAAACTAATAATAAGCAGAATAAACTTTGATATGCCTATGCACAGTAGTCTCCCACTAAAAATCTCTTAAGTGAAGTCATAAAAGTTCACTGTATTATAAATGAGGTTATTTTATACTTCCAGTCTACTCTATAAAGGAAATGGTGATTCATCTAAGGCATATAATAAAGGGTTTAATAAGCATTTTAGTACTGACATGATTTTGTTTTATTAATTACTGTTTAAAGTAATGCATTTCTACCTTGATAAATATGAATGGTTATTAGTAGTATTTATGGTTCCAATGAGAAATTCTTTGGGTAACATGACATTGTTGGCTTTTTATTATTCATAATACTAGATTTTGGTAACGTCATTACATTTTCTTTATATCTCTGCTGGTCATAGACCAGAAGAGCTTACGGCATAAGTTTGTCAAAGGTACTTATCCAAAACAACTTCAGAAATAACATGGAACTTTACTCATACATTCATCTGATGCTCTAGTTGGTTCTAAATGAAAATTGGCATCTAATATGGCCACTACAGTGGCCATTTTGAAAATCTTATCATGAAGCCTTTTGACTGTAGCATCACATGGTCAAAGACCAAAGTCACTGTGACAGAAAAAAAATGGTTGCTTAATAACATGAGTTGTACATCACAGAACAAAACATTAAATATGGCTTACAGGAAAAAGTTTATTTATTTGGGGTCAATAGGTCAAAGGACCAGGTAACTGTGACTGTAAGAAGAGAAGTGATTTCTGCACAGAAAGTTTCCGGTAGAGGATAATTAAACAGTGTGTTCCCATTTACAGTAATTGTGTTACCTACGTGTATCATAGGACAATAAAGTAATAGAAATTGGACATAAACAACATAGTTGAACCTTCTGTACATTATTAAGTATAAAAACGAAAAATCTTTTACAATTTAATCTTTAATTGGTGCAAATTTGGTGAACTTTTGGCGTTATTATATCTTTTATGCAGTTATAGTCATAGAGTATTTTTTCCTGTATGTTTGTATCTAAAGATATACCTGTGTATAGGTATTCAACTAAGATTAGTACAAGATAATACGCAGTAACCTGTAAATGTTTTAGATATTTTTGATAGCTAAGTAAATCTATCACTTTTTAAAATTTCAAATACAACTACATTTTCCGAGCGAATCATCCTTAAAGCATGGTTTGATTCTACAATTTCAGCATTTGAATAATTATCTGGCCATTTGCCGCAGTGCGGGCGACAATGATGGAATTGGAAAGGCATGTGATGCTATTGCTAAAGCATTGGAAAGGTAGGTTGATCAACTTGATGTATTATAAATCTGCCATTTTTTTTAAAGACAGGCATCCTAAGAACCTCATGAAGCAAAATTTAAGTTCCGTAACTTTGGTTTAGTTTAAAGTTATAACTCTTAAGATCTTCCTAACTTTTGTTCAGCTACATACATGCTAAATTTTAATAATGTAAATTTACTACAAGTATCAAGTATTTCTGATTTAGATGCAAATTGAACAGACCTTATATTTGAATGTTACCGATAAGAAATCATATCTGACATGAATGGCTTTCAAGTTTATTTAAATAAAGATGCATTCCCATCAAATCTGTCTGCCATTGTCTAAAACTACATGGTTTTTAAATGTCTTGTTCTAAAATCCCACTCAACAGAATCTGACCACATTTGGCATAAAAACATTTTGGCATGAAATGCTTTCAATTTTAAACCAATGATGCTGATCTACCAATAAATATGATTGCTGTTACTAAAAATTGAAAACCTGGAAAAATTGGATGAAATTGACAGAAGTTTCTTGCTGAAAAGCTTCTTAGATTTTACTAACAATTGGAAAACTTTTCAATAACTTTATTTCAACAAATTACTCAAAAAATATTTGGCCAACTTTGACAACAGGATCTTACAAACGGACCTGTCACTATTGGACAAATTATGCTGATATGCAATAGGAAGCATCCTGCTGACCTGGAATTCTTGCCAACTGCTTTTGCCTTGACTATAAAGCATATGTCATTTAGGTGAGCAATTTCACCCCCAGTTGGGCCTCTTGGTTTTTTTTTTACATTTTATTGGATATGGGTTTAAGTATTAATAGATTATTATTATCCATGTACTTACTTGTTTGCATTTTAAGGTCAAACTTGATGAAAAACAAATTAGTAAGATTTAAAATTTTAAGTAAAATTAGCAATGGAAATGCATCATGCAATACAAATATCTTAGTATAAATCAAAATGGCTTCCATCTGAATGAAGATAAATCTAGATTTCAAACTCAGAAAGTCCCTGACTTTATATTTTTTGTTTAAACTGATAGGAGCCCAGCCATATGAGTACAGTATGCCTCACAAATATGAGAATTAGAGAAATAATTTAGAACTATTTTTGTTCACATTGAATGACTTTTATAGAAACTAATTACTTTAAACAACATTGGTTACAGGGATGGTAAAGTAGAAAAGAGCATTGAGTACCTGAAACAGTTTGTGCAAGTGGCAGAGAAAAGTGGCAATGAGCACGCATACAGCAAAGCCTGTCACAATCTTGGAATTATCTTCAACAAATTGGTAAGCATACAGCAAGATCTGTCACAATCTAGACATTAGCTTCAACAAATTGGTAACAATACATTAAGGCCTGTCAAAATCTTGGAATTATCTTCAACAAATTGGTAAGCATACAGCAAGGCCTGTCACAATTTTGGAATAATCTTCAACAAATTGGTAAGCATACAGCAAGGCCTGTCACAATCTTGGAATTATCTTCAATAAATTGGTAAGCATACAGCAAGGCCTGTCACAATCTTGGAATTATCTTCAACAAACTGGTAAGCATACAGCAAGGCCTGTCACAATCTTGGAATTTTTTTCAGCAAATTGGTAAGCATACAGCAAGGCCTGTCACAATCTTGGAATTATCTTCAACAAATTGGTAAGTATACAGCAACACTTGTCAAGACAAAAAACTGTAGGTCAGCAGATGTTTTTTTTGTAACATAGATTTGTAATTGAAGATACAGTAAAAACGGTCTTGAGAGACCACTGCTATGAGAGACCACCTGTCTTGAGAGACCAGATTCTCCATTTACAGATTTATTGATTATATAGTGTTATGACCTGTTAAGAGAGACCATTATGTTTTGGCAGAAGAGGTGGTCTTTCAAGACAGATTCCACTGTAATGTTGCAGAACAACGTAAGTCTTCGCTTACCCTCCCATTTGTTTGTACTAATGATTTAAGAAATGACAAGCATCAAGGACAAAAAAAAATACACTGACTTGAGTCATTTCATTCATTAATTTATTATATCAAACTCATGTGGCCCCCCGTAACATTGTCATCTTGTTCACATTTCAAACTGGACAGAATCGTTCACTATCCTTTTCCGATTTCTAGAACAGTCCATTTTTCAGAAAAAGAATTACATTTAATATGTGCAACATGTAGTTTTAATATTTCTAAAAGGATTTGAACAAAATACAAAGTGTAACTCTTACATGTATTCATTCTGTGTGATGCAACTCCCAAACTTAGAAATTAAGGAATTATTCAGAGATTTTCTAAGATAACAAACAACATAGTCATATAGTTGTTGGAAAACAGTAGACTTGCCCACGCAGATATGGTGTCATGCTGCTAAAAGAAACTCCAGTTTAGTTTGAATCACAAAAGATGAAAGTGTTAGGGACCCTATAGTGAAAATAAGGTTATAAATGATAAAATGATGAATGAAATGACTAATATTTCTACATTTATTATTATCCTTGGTGCTTTTTACTTTTAAAGCAAATGGGAGGGTAATTGAGTGTTAAGACATGGTATATAGATGTTATAATCAATGTCATGGTCATAGTTTTAATCACTGTCATGGTCATAGTTTTAATCACTGTCATGGTCATAGTATTAAAGAAAGTCATGCTCATAGTTGCAATCAATGTCATGGTCATGGTTTAAATAATATGGTCATAGTTTTATTCAATGTCATGGTCATAGTTCAAATGTATGCCATGGTCATAATTTGAATCAATGCCATGGTCATAATTTTAATCAATGTCATGATCATGGTTTAAGTCAATGTCATGGTCGTAGTTTTAATCAATGTCATGATTATGATTTAAATCAATGTCATGCTCATAGTTTCAGTCAATGTCATGGTCATAGTTTTATTCAATGTCATAGTCATAGTTCAAATGAATGCCATGGTCATAATTTTAATCAATGTCATGGTCGTAGTTTTAATCAATGTCATGGTCATAATTTTAATCAATGGCATGGTCATGGTTTAAGTCAATGTCATGGTCATAGTTTTAATCAATGTCATGCTCATAGTTTCAATCAGTGTCATGCTCAGAGTTTTAATCAATGTCATGCTCAGAGTTTTAATCAATATCATCCTCATTGTCTATGAGTTGGAATGTTTCCCTAAAAATCATATTTATAACTGTAGATTTCGTTTTTAAGAAATATGACAAATATGATACTACTTGATGAGTGACATGGCAGTTTGAATCTTGCAGGGAAATTATGAAGAGGCCACAAAGAGCTTTGATAAAGCATATACTTTAGCTCGATCAATGGGAGATGTTGCGTCTATCAACATAAATCGAGTACAGTTTGGTATCGCCATGGCCCACAAGATGCAAACAGGTGTTGCTCGCCACATTGTCATGAACAGTCGGCAAGCACTGGAGAGAATTGTGGAATGGAAGAGTTCCAGGCTAGATGAATTTGAGAAGCCATTCCCAGAACCTGGTAAGGGCTTAGTTTTATTAATGCACACTTACAAAAGCCATTTCTAGAACGTTATAAAGACAAACGTTTTGAATGCACACTTAAAATTAATAGCTGTTCCCACAACCTAGATAAGGCAAAGTTTTGAATGCATACTTTACAATACCGATTCCCAGAACCTAGTAAGGTTTAATTTTTGAATGCCATGAGAAGTCAGATATATGGGTCACTTGTAAATTTTTGTAACAGTTGGGGTGTGCAAATTGTCAGAAAAGATCTGATTGAAAAGAAATTTTCAAAATTTGGCAAATTTAGGTGACAAGGGTAACCTTTAACTTGAACTTTAAGTGGGCAATCAGTTTCCTTAATATTGTTCACTATGGTATTGTGCCATAGGAAAATCTCATTAACCCATATAATTCCATGATTCCACCAAAACAATACTAAAATTTTAAGAAAATTTAATTCCACTGTGCCAATCGATATTTAAAATAATTTTTTAATAACTGTTTTGGCATGATTCTGAGAAGTCATTACATGAACAAGGTTAATGTGGGGGACTTTTAAAGTAATTTGGTGATTTTTAACTATTAGTATTTCCCAGTTTTTACCTTGCTTAACAAAAGTACAGTATTAGAAACGTTTCATTTAAATCAAATCAAATAATAATATGAGAAATTATTTTGGGTTATTAATATTGGGAACAAAGAAAACAAAATTGAGGTAGTTTCCTGATACCAAAAACTCATTTTAGAGTATCCTACTATATGGTCATACAGACAGACTAAGAAAAACTATATTTGGACACTATTTATGTGAAATGCTAAAAGTTATCTGCCCAGCTAGAGTGCATTTAGAGTGATCTCCCATAGATATATAGATAAGTGCTAAATTTGTTGAATACTCAAAATACTCCTTCTGCTCATGCTGTAGCATGCTCTTCACAGATAGAGGCCTCACAATCCACATGTATGTAGTTTGGATTTTTTCCCCAAAAGCAAGTCAGGAGTGTCTCTTTCAAGGGAAATATACTCCATCTTTAAATTTACAGGTAAATGTTATTGTGTGTATTCTGCATGTACACTATGAAGTTCATAAAGCTGGATGCGTTCTGTACTGTACCTTTATGTATTGTCTACTCTATTTTGTCTTACTGATTTAGACCTTGGGCAATACCATATTCACAACCACTCTTCATGTATAGCCCTCTCCAGTTGTCAGTCTATGAATACATCTCAGATTTGAATATTATGAACAGAAGTCAGTGCACAGCAGTTCTTTGGATATTGAAAGGGAAGGTGCAGAAGGGATGAGGATGTTTTCAGTTTGCACATTAGGGTTCTAAACCATATAAATTGCTGGGTATTGAGATAGAGAGCAAACATACAGTCTCAGTTTGCGATCTTTCATATCAGAAGTATCGACTGTTTAAATGGATAAACATCCTGTAACGTATCTAAAATCTAACAAACTCAACAATGTGTTGCAACCAAGATGGCCCTATTTCATCATGACTGAACATTACCTCTGGTTGTAATGGGTCACAACCACAGTCATGAATATCAGCCACCAGAAGAATGAACTTTGTCCAGTTTTACAAAGCAAGGTTATACGGGCTTTCTCAGTAACACTTCTAGATTTAGTACCGTTTCTGCATCCAGCAGTTACCCAAACAGATGAATATCTACCTTGAATCCAATACAGCATCCATGGTAGTCTGTTTAAGGAATGTTCACTCTTAAACAGAGTTCCCCAGCATACTCTGGTAAATGATATCTCTTGTTACTCTCCATCTCAACCTTGGTTTCCATGTCAATCAGGACAAATTCATCCTCGTACCATCTCAAAATTTTGTTCATCTAGGTAGGGAGTTTTAGCACTCATTAGACAGAGCATATCTCCCTCGGGAAAAACCAGTGGTGACTTCATTACTTAAATGTGACAACCTACTCACCTGAGAATTCCTTTGCCTACTGGGTTTGCTCAGTGATGCAGCAGACCTCTTAGTCCAAGGTTATTTATTTATGTTTCTTCTCAGCAGATTGGGTGACCTCACTTGGCTAATGTTCTGTGGTACAACCTTTGGAAATCACAATTGGTATGAATGCGAGTACAGATGGCTGGCAGGACACCTCTTTTCATCATTCTTGGTTAGCCAATGAAGTGTTACCCCCTCATTTACATATTAACATTCTGGAGATGAATGCCATTTCAAAAGATTTTCATTGGTGGCAGGAGGCTCTACGTGGGAATTTTTGTTCTCATTATGTGGTGACTTGTTTCAAATGGCAAGATGGAACCAAGTCTTCAGACCATTTGCATTCTTATTTGGAATTTTCTAAAGTGGTGTTTAGGCTGACTAAATATATTAGCCAACAAATAAAAACAAAATGGTCTATTCATTCTGCAGTTTTTACTCAGATACGTGGGAAATGACCAGTGGTGGCTCTGTTTTTAACAAGGAGAATGGTACCAGATCTAAAGGCCTGGGCAGTTGATGCTCTTTTTATAAACTGGAATAGCCTGGATGCATACGCTTACCTCCCAACACCACTGATTCTGAAGATGATACAGAAAGCAAGAAAATAGGCATGTTGCTTCATCCAATTGCTTCACTCAGATTGGAAAAATTATGGATCAATGACTTCATCAGTCTTACATTGGAAATCTCAACTCTATAAGAATATCAAGATAGTTCCTTATCTGTAAAAAGCAACCAAAGTGGCAGGTATTTTATTCCAACCCGGAGATTCTGAACTTGCACATCTGGATCTTATTAAACAAACCCTCATAATAAACCTTTCTCACAAATATGGGTGGAGAAGTCACTCAAGCAACTTAGCCCTCCAGTTTAAATGTGCAAATGCATATGGGAAATCTTTACATAAAAGGCATCCCCATGAGCACCACATATCACTGCAGGCATCAATACCTCGAATAGCTAACTTCCTACTATAGCTATTTGATTAGAAACAAAATTAGCACCAATAACATTAAAAGGCTACCATTCCATGATCACTGGCATTCTGTATCATCATAGAAGTAAGGATATCTGATTAAACAAAGACCTATCTGATCTTCTGTCCAATTTTGATTACACATGTACAAGGATGTTGGCTCTTTGCTGAAAGTGGAATCTATCACAGTTACATGGCTGAGCAAGACATCATTTGAACCACTGTCAAGAGCCTCATTAGTTAACCTCTCATATTAGACCTGGTAACCTCACGGCATGCTGAATCCGCAAAATAGATAGCCTCTCATTGGGCCCGAAATTCATGCAACAACATGGGTCAGCATTACTTATGAAGTTATGATGATGATCCCTGATTTCTTTGCCAAGAACAGGCTCCTGTTCACAGGGAATGAGACCTTTATAATGAAATTCCTGTCTACTCTGGAAAACTCCATCTCAATGTCATCTACAGGACCCAGTGCAAGCTCTGAAGGTGTGTTTAAGAAGGACCCAGCCATTGCATAGAGGAAGATCGTCTTTCTTAACCATCACAGAGGGACAAGACAACATGTCAGCAAGGACTATTTCTTTCACTCTGCATATCAGAAAATAACTCCAGACCAAATGAATTTGCATCACATCTGGGCTCACAAAGTTAGAATAGTCACCACAGACAACCCCTTCACCTCTTACATGTTATCCTAAGGTATTTATTATTGGGTAACATCTTCTAGTAAAAAATATTCCTTCAGTAATATATATATAATCACCAATCATAATACTCACAGACCAGTTACATCTGTATAGAGAGCCTGCAACCTACACCAGTAATAACTGAAGTATTCATTGGAACTGGGACTAATCTCTGTATCAAGGGGAAATCACTCTAATGCCACCTTGTTTATTGAAGAAACATTTTACTAAAAAAAAGAAATTGGCTTCATGGGGAAATAGAGCAATAGTCATAAAAGCTGAATGCTTGATATTTCTGATTAATATCAAATGGTTTTGTTGAGTTTTATCAATATATATATATATATATATATATATATATATATATATATATATATATATATATATATATATATATATATATATATATATATATATATATATGAATCACTAATTGTCTCTGAGGAAAAAAACTCTCGCTCTTACATTTTCTAGTTCTTGTATGAAAAAGTTGTATACTGTGCATTATTTTGGCTGCTTTTATATATTTTGTACATATTGGAACTACATGTATATAGTATGTGCTTGCATGGGTGATTTACCAGATACATAACATCTCTGATCAATAAAGGACATAAAACAATTGATGGTGATATAGTTTCTTAGTGGAAAGATCTACATCCTGGCCATGTATTTAGCTGAGTGAACATAGTAAAGAACTAAACAATATATACAGCATGTTTTATAAAAACAATGGACTCTTACAGCACATATCTTATGCACCCTTCTTAATTTGTTATGAATAATTTGAAACTTTCTTTTGAAAAAAACAAAATTAAAAAAAATTAAAAATTAAAATTTAAAATTTATTTGAACTTGAAAGATTGACTCTAAGCTTGAGAAATAAGAGCTATTGTCACCAAAGTTTCTTTTCTTTTGTGCCCAAAGGAAAGAATCCAAAACCTGGCTCTGAAATAAATTGTTCTTTACATATGGTGCAAACTATTGAAACTATTTGGCATCACTTCATGTTCACCAAAACTCTTTCTTAAATAATGACTTCACAACTTTTCCGTCCATTAGAGTGCATGTATAATGTTACTGATGGTAATTTAAACATTAATGTCTTTTCAGTTAAATTAGTACCCAGACCTTTAACCCCCAAGGAACTTTCAAAAACTAACATTGAGGAAGAGGATGAGGCTCCAGAAGGGAATCAGGAACAAGAGGAGGAAGAGGAGAGAAAAGAAAACACCTTTACCTCAACTGCTGATACAGACACACACACTGAGACTACAGAGAGTGGCTGAATTAATCAAACACAAATCACTGGAGAACAATATTTCATTTTAAAAATTCATCTTTTATATGGAGAAGAAACTATCATCACTGTTCAAGGAAAGGGACATAAATAAACATCTTAGGTTCAGTTTACGTTCCTTGACATAATTTCTCCTGTAAATATGATTTAATGTAACCTCTTTCTGCATATGTACAGTGCAACATGTATAATCTGGCAATAAAAGGATTCAACATTTTTGCCAGATCAGACAATATATTGAATAACGTTTCCTAAAAATCATCAACAAGATAAAACATATTTATTTTTAAGGCTGAAGTTGGGATAAATCTGATGTACTCATGGAAGGGATTTATTCAGAATTTTTATTTCTTTTGCTAAATTAGGCCAACTATGTTTTTTACTGAAAATTATGCCATTTTCAAGGAATGGGTGGGGGTGGGTACATGGCCACCATGCCCTCTGAATCTTCACTCTGTGTTTGTCACTGTCAGGTTATGGTTTAGATGGATTTATGGTTTGTTATGGACCTAATATGAAATAATACTGATTCAACAGAAAACCTATGGGGCAAGGCACTTGTGACCAACCAAGGACAAATTTGTGTGTTTAGGGTCAGTAACAAAACATCCAGTGGCCAATAGGATATTTTTGTGAACATTTCCTTTCATATTGTGTGAAAGTATGGCCAACAAATATTGAGTGATTTCGTGAGAAAATGACATTCCTGATGTCACATTATACTGACCTGGTAATTTTCCTACTGACCAAGTATGGTCTCTTACCAGGTTTTCATCATGACTCACTTTAACAATTGAAGATGCAAGAAGACAGTCAGAATTGGAATAAATGTTTTCAATTTTAGCAATGGCCACGATGCCACATCAGATGTATTGAATTCAAAGAAGTTAGATTGTGTCTAACTCATATATATTATATAATTTGATTAAATATATTATTGCTAATGAAGTATACATTAAAATTTTTCATTTACAAATGAAAAACCCTCCCATATAAATTATTCCACGAGATCATGCTTCTAGCCTGTTATTGTCACTTTTCTCTTGTATATAGCAGTAAACTTTACCGAAAATGTGAGACTAATCGATATTATCAGGCTCCACAATCAGATATATATATATATATATATATATATATATATATATATATATATATATATATATATATATATATATATATATATATATAATTGACCTGTTAATGTCAGTTGCATGATAAATGACAAATGCATATTAATAATTAAAAACAGGTTAATAGTTGGAATATTACACAATTGGAAAATCAAATGGGAGAAAAAATCAATCAGTGTTGCGGTTGATATGAGACATGAAAACCCTGGTGGCAGATTTGCTTTATTTGCCTCCTGCTTGGCAAAGTGTCACAGAAGACAGATATTACAACCCCTCAACTGGATTTTTTTTGTCTTGGTACCCACAACAACATTAGTTATGTTATTACTATGTAACTGTATTAATGTTTCATTTAAATCCAAACAAGTTAGACTTGTTGGAATCAATCTCCCCAACAATCATATAAACTAATGTATTAATCTGGATTTCTTGTTAATCCAAAAGCAAGAAATGGAGAAGTTTATGGCATAAATGTGGTTTGTATTTTCGGGAAACAAGATGTTCCTTCTAAGAAAGCTAAATCTATCACATATACTTTGATACAATATTTTTTTAATTGTTTTCATTTTTATTTATTTTATTTATGAATTTTTAAAAATTTATTTCAAGCAACAGATTTGTCAAATTTATTAAAATAGGATCATTTTGACACGATTGGGTTGTTCTTTGGGAGTAGGGGTACTTTTTGCACGCAACCACAGAAACTTAAAATTTTATCAGCACCTTTTCATTATAATTCCTTTAATGAAAATCATGGAATAAACTGCTGTATAGTGAAACTGCATAATAACTACCTCATAATAAAGTACCCATTACACATCTGATGTTTCTCCTAGCATACCCACCTTATACAAGAAACCATATAATAACAAGGTCCCTGTGTGGCTTAGTGGTCTAAAGCACTCGTCTTTACCAATAACTACCATCATACTTTTGTCCACAAGGGTTGTCTCGGACTTGTCGGCTAATGTGGGTATGTGATAAAGCTGCCAGTAGCTTTCCCATTGATCAGTGGTTCTTAATCGGGGTTTCTGGAGTTATTCCTCCAACAGTTTTACTGGCTGCCTGCATAGCCTATCTTTTGCTGATAACTTTTCTTAAACCCAAAATAACAACAACAAAGAATATATATATATATATATATATATATATATATATATATATATATATATATATATATATATATATATAATTTAACATGCAGAGGGGTTGTGGTTCTTTCCAGGAGGTTTCCCATGTTTTTCCTCCACGATTTAGCCTATCTTGTGCTGGAAAATGGCATTAAATCCTACAATAACTACAGCTACAACTAACATGCAGAGAAGGGCAGTACATTTTTTTTAGATTGGAAATCCTTAACAATACCTTTATCTGATATATGTATGTAAAACCTTCTGATTTGTATTGAAAACAAAAAATTGGTAAATGTAAGTATGATTTAAATGATTATATTGATGATTAAAAAATTATTTAATTCATGTACTTAAACAAGAGAATGCATATAACTGTATGTGAATGACATTAAACATAGCAAATAATTATGTGCATTTATTTAGCCATCTACTGTGAGATAAAAAGCAATGATTCAGAATATAAAATCTAAAAATGAAAACTCAAGTGACTGAGAAACTGCCACATTGTGGTAACAGTATCCTCCATGGCCAAAATTACTTGACCATTAGACATTGCATTATCTTCTGTTCACCAACAATGAAAAGTATTTTTTTTTCCTGGCGTGTTTTTTAAAAAAAATCTTGATGTCTTAAAATGTAAAATAAAAAATTTGTGATAAAGATCATATTCATCTGTGCATTACATAATTATACAATGCATATCTGACATTGTATTCAGATCTTCAATTACAAAATATATCAGTTATGTTATTCTTGATATTTATGACTTCAGGCAGACTTTGTGAATGCAAAACCTTATCAGTGGTTTCCAGTATGTTGACAGATTATATAATAACTTATCTGTGGTTTCCAGTCTGTTGGCAGATGATATAATACCATACCTGCATCTTCCAATCTGTTGCCAGATTATATAATTCCTTATCTGTAGTATCCAGTATTTTGACATATTATATAATACCTTATCTGTGGTTTTCAGTCTGTTGGCAGATAATATACTACCTTATCTGTGGTCTCCAGTCTGTTGGCAGTTGACATAATACCCTAACTGCAATTTCCAGTTTGTTGGCAGATTATATATAATACATTATATGTGGTTTCCAGTCTGTTGGCAGATGATATAATACCGTAACTGCAATTTTCCAGTCTGTTGACACAGATTATACTAATCTGTAGTTTCCAGTCTGTTATTAGATTATATAATATCATATCTGTGGTTTCCAATATGTTGGCAGATTATGAAAATATTGATCAGTGGATCCGATCTGATGGCTGTGTAAATGGCAGATATGTGATACCAGATTTAATGACAGATTGTAAAATGAATCATATTGGATTAAACTGTTCACACTTATAATAGGTTTTTATTACCATTAACAATACAAAATTTATTTACAAAGCTCTTTAAAATCTCTTGTAATTAATACAAAGGAAGGAGTTGGATTTACTTGTGATTGCCCGTTATTCTGTGTCTGTCTGGTTTCCATATGTTTGCACAAGATTGTTATCATTACTTCTCCTAAACAACTTGACATTCATGAAACTTAACATGTACCTTTGCACTGAGGTCTGAGTTAGTTCTAAATGAAAGTGGTTCCTCATGAGGCATTCAGGATAGTCATCACAAAGTTTCTTATTGAAAATTGTATTATTGTTATTCCTCCTGAACAGAATTGTCAAAATCAATGTCAATTTTCACTGAAAGACTTCTCATTGACAAATAGATGGATTGCCCATAATGAACAAGGTTTAAATATGATGCCCAAAATGCCTGCCATCTTGAAAACCATGTTTTTGCTACTCCTAAACAAATGGTCATATCAGCATGCAGTTTTTAGTAAAAGACTTCATATGACCTGTAGAGGGCCCCAAAATAAAATTGGTGCTGGTCTGATGCCCAACTTGGCTGCCAAGTTTGAAAATTATTTTATTGTTACTTCTTTTGAACATACTGTCATATTGACATGAAGTTTTAATCTGTTGTGTTAAATTGCTATATTGAATTGAAATATGAATATATTAATATTAATTTCATATAGTATCTCATTTTAAGAAACCAATAAGAAGTATATGAGACAATAAAGTGGTTTCAGCATAAAACAATTTTTAATTCCATAAAACAGTTGCATTTTTGTCAAATTAGTCATTTTTACAGAAGTGGCTTTTTTATTGGTAGAATATGTATAATATAATCATTCTTGCAGCAAGATGTTAATCTGTGATATTGTGTAAAAAGTTTCTTTGCCTTGAATAAATGAGTTTAGTAAAATAACGTGCGTCTGTCTTCTCATTAGAATAGAATGTCTGTGACATGGTTGTAGGGATTCCCATATTATACAAAAACAACATTTTATGCAGATTAAAAATGATTATTAGGATTAGGATTAATGTTCCCCCATGGATTGCAGTTTGCTGTTAGGGCTGTAAATAAATACATGTACTGTATATCATAATATAAACAAGTCTGTTTATGATATCCTCCTCTTTGTAAACTAAAGTTAAGAATTATTTATTTATGGTACACAATGCACGTCTATTTATATTAAAGATGTGTTGATAAGATAGACTGGTTGTAAAAAAATTATATATGATATTCAGAACCACCTTGAAAACCATTATGACAAATACAGTACTACCTGATCGCAACATGTGCATTAAAAAATATATTGATCTATAGTGAAATCAGCTTATAATGAAGTACATGATACAATTAATTTGTCTCCAACTTAATGAAATAGGATACATGACCAATAATGGTGTTATAATGAAGGGTATTGTAGTAAGAGAGTGCTGAACCATACCAGAAACTGTGTTATAATGAAGGGCCTTTAAGAGTGCTGAACCATAGCAGAAACTGTGTTATAATGAAGGGCCTTATAGAGAGTGCTGAACCATACCAGAAACTGTGTTATAATGAAGGGCCTTATAGAGAGTGCTGAACCATACCAGAAACTGTGTTATAATGAAGGGCCTTATAGAGAGTGCTGAACCATACCAGAAACTGTGTTATAATGAAGGGCCTTATAGAGAGTGCTGAACCATACCAGAAACTGTGTTATAATGAAGGGCCTTATAGAGAGTGCTGAACCATACCAGAAACTGTGTTATAATGAAGGGCCTTATAGAGTGCTGAACCATAACAGAAACTGTGTTATAATGAAGAGCCTTATAGTGAGTGCTGTAACCATACCAACCTTACAACAGGAACTGTGTTATAACAAAGGGCCTTTGAGAGAGTGCTGTAATCATAACAGCCTTATAACTGAAATGTGATATAATGAAGGGTCTTATAATGGGAGAGTGCTGTAACCATACCAGCCTTATAACAGAAATGTGTTACAATGAAGGGCCTTATAGGAAGAGTGCTGTAACCAAACCAGCCTTATAGCATGTTATAAATATGTCTTATTGTGATGGAGTACTGTAACCATACCAGCCTTATAGCATAATCTGTGTTATAGCGAAGGATCTTACAGTGAGTGCTGCAACCATACCAGCCTTATAGCATAATCTGTGTTATAGCGAAGGGTCTTATAGTGAGTGCTGTAACCATACCAGCCTTATAGCATAATCTTTGTTCTAGCGAAAGATCTTACAGTGAGTGCTGTAACCATACCAGCCTTATAGCATAATCTGTTATAGCGAAGGGTCTTACAGTGAGTGCTGTAACCATACCAGCCTTATAGCATAATCTGTGTTATAGCGAAGGGTCTTACAGTGAGTGCTGTAACCATACCAGCCTTATAGCATAATCTGTGTTATAGTGAAGGGTCTTATAGTGAGTGCTGTAAACATACCAGCCTTATAGCATAATCTGTGTTATAGCAAAGGGTCTTATAGTGAGTGCTGTAAACATACCAGCCTTATAGCATAATTTGTGTTATAGCGAAGGGTCTTATAGTGAGTGCTGTAAACATACCAGCCTTATAGCATAATCTGTGTTATAGCGAAGGGTCTTATAGTGAGTGCTGTAAACATACCAGCCTTATAGCATAATCTGTGTTATAGTGAAGGGTCATATAGTGAGGTAGTGCAATATTTGTCATAAGTATAGGCAAAAGTCATCACATGTGCTGAAGAAATCTGACAATGTTTTGCTTACATGAAAACAAGTCTCTTAATATATTTTTACAAATTGGTATTGATACCAACTTTGATAAACCCATCAGTTAAATTTTAGGATTTTATCAAACTAATTTCAGTGGGCATGCAACCAGTATTGTGATTAAGTGCCATTAAATCTCATACATACATACATACATACATACATACATACATACATACATACATGCATCCATACACACATACATACATACATACATACATACATACATACATACATACATACATACATACATACATACATACATACATACATACAAATACACTCCATCAATGCTTAGTAATGTATGCACACTTGAACAAATCTACATGCTCTTACTTAGGTTCACTGCTGATAAGACATCAAGTAAGCAGTCTTAACAGCACCCTTTTATTTGTGTTATGGTGCTAGAACATTTTAGAAAAGAGTGGTTAGAAAATAGTGAGTATATCACAAGATTCAAACTCCTGCAATAATATTAATAGAGTTGCTTTCATTCATAGCAGGATACAATTATAGATATTTGTTAAGGCAAAATATATTCAGTTTTATGACCCATTAAACCTCCTATTGACTTTGTTAAAGCTATGTTACACTCAGGAGAATACGTACCATGTATTAAAACTATTTCATCCCACTAACAACAGCAGCAAACAGTTTGTTATTCCTTTAGTTTACAAGAGGGAAGTTATAGCATAACCTTTCAATCAGTAAATCGCTGTACCTCAGAGCACCATTTTGATCTGTTACATGACCTTATTACATGTAGTAATTCTAATTTTAAATGAAGTAGGTCCTGTTTAAATTGAAGTTTGGCTGTCATTAAACATAATTTTCAACCTGTCCAGCCATTTCGAACCAAACTCTAAAAATCAAAGCGAGGTAAACAAATTTTAAATCTTAGTGATCCTTTAAGTACCACATTGTTCTTTGTTGCTTTGTAGTTTTCAGCCCCTTACCCGTGATGATATTGATTTTTGGGTTAGGGGCTGATATTACCTAGTCATTAAAAGCTGCACATATTGGCAGCCAATGTTGGCTGCACACTTCAGTGTACATTTTATACACTTACCTATATTTCTTATGGTTGTGAAGCAACCATCAGCTGAAATATTCTATTCATGACATGTCCATTTTATTTCAGATGCAAATCCTATGTTTGGTGACTGGTAAATCCAGGTGGAATAGCACCACCATCAGTCCTGTGGCCATTTTGAATTTCTCACTAGATATGGCTGTTACTGATAAATGGTATGTGTCTAAAATGTACACGATTGCTGCTGCAGCGAAATTGTGCATTTTAATGGACAGATGATATGAGACCCATGTATCATCCATCAGTATTAACAGAGACAGCCCTCAAGGTTGTTACTATGGTTTAGTTGGACCGTGTACGTGTCCAAACCCACATCCCTGCAGTGGTAAAGTTTAAAAAAACCTGGCGAGTCATTGGTGAGAGATTCCTCCCTCAGCAGTCTTAACAAACCTGCTGAAAAAAAGATCAGTATGCCAATCTTGTCACTGCCAGGATTTTATATTAAGGAGGATTTCACCCCTTGTCACCAAAAGAAGGGGAGTAAAAAAAATAAAGACGGAGAGGAGGAAACATTTATGGTTCAATATTTACCTTAAACTTCAATGCTCCACTTTTTTTTTTTAAGAGCTTTACTGAAAGTTGTATAGGTGTATGTTATTTCTGAGCATATCAAGTTCCTTATCTGTGTATGATTTTTTTTTCTGTACTTCTTTCTGAAATGGCATATGCACAACTTTGTCAACTTGAAGATTTTGGGAAACTGATCTCTGTGGCTCACAGATATTACCTTTTGGATACATCTGCTCTAAAATAGGATTTTTCACTAACACAAACTTACTTCTTGAATCTTACAGACTACTATGCCATATTTCTTATCTGTTCCAAAAATGGTGTATTAGAGTTTGTAGTCAATCAATGTCAGTCTGCTTGTGCAGACAGGTTTTCAAATACTGGTAAATATCTTTACTTTGTGCATATGATTCTAACTGCTAAACTGATTGATAAAAAAAAAGGAAATTCCATTCAACTTTTAAATTATATTTTAATTAAGCTCAGTAATCTGCCCTGTCTACATTTAGTTTCGAAATACCACTTAAACGGATACTGACGTCATGCCCTGTATTTTTGGCCAACCTACATGTACATCTGACTTGTATTTAACACCATTTTCAGGCTCAAAATCACCGACAGGTGTCTCGATTAACATTTTCCCAGCTCCAGTTATCCAATAAACTTCATAACTTTTAAAAAATTGTCATCACTATCTCCAGACAGTATTTGATAAACAAAAACATAATGAACCATGCCAAGTGTGTGTGTGATTTGGATCTTTAACACAGCTTTAAAAACTCGCATCACTTTGATATCTGCAGTGCGATAGTTTATAGTGATGTCTAGCATGGGGGCATTATGCCACAGGCATGTGGCATGATGTCCCATCCAGTCACATTATCTGACACCAAGCGGACCAGTCCTAACACTAACCTCTTAATGCTGAGCACCAAGTGAGACAGCCGCTTGTACCATTTTTAAACGTCTTTGGTATGACTCATCCAGGGTTTGAACCCTCAACCAGCACATCCAAGGCACACACTCTAACCACTAGGCCACTGGAGCAGTCAAACAATGCCAGAATCAAGAGTTTAGATTTACAAAGTGGCCTGTATTTTATAAACGTATTTGTAAACCTTTCATTCATGAAGGGTTCTAACTACACCATAATGCGTATTTCAGTTCACAATGTGCAGATCAAATTTTGTTTAACAACCATTTCTGTCATGCTTGGATGTGTAAACTGCTGCCTACCCGAAAAACATGTTGCAACAATTAAATAAAAATTGCATACTTTGCAGAGGACATTTTCATATGCGAGACTCTACTAATTTGGTGGAGTTCTTGCACATCACTGTTCTCCAAGTGTGTGAATTTGTGCAAATTTTGCACGATTCATGTAATTGCACACCCTGACAGCATCTCTGTTCAAGTACTTTATATTATATATCAATGACTTTAGAGTGAAGTTTCTTTGTTGCTTTGCGTGAATGTCACAAGGGGAATAAGAGACATCAATTCCTGACTGGTAGTTAATATTTAACCTTGACTGAAACAAGCAGTCACCGCCACCAAGGTTTGAACGTAACATATCTTACTTTGTAGATTTCAAATTGATCAAAACAGGAAAGATGAAATTCAATGTAGAAAATTCACGCACAATTGGATATTAAATAGAGTAAAGTACTTCATGGTGTTCATTACGCACATGTTGCTGGGTTAAGATAATTAGCATGGAATTGGGGAAGATTATGAATCATGTCACTTTGTATTTGCAGATGACAAGCAAGTATGCTCAATAGTCTTTAGTTATTAATATATACAAAAAGAGTGCACAGGATTGCAAATGCTCTTTCGAATGAATTCTATATTTAAAGAATAAGGTTAACTGACAATTATTCAAAACCTCTAAAAACTAAAATAACTTATAAATGGGAAGTATTTTTTTAATCGATTTTCCTAGTCCTTCTCTTGCATCAATGTGTATTGTTCCAGCAAAAGTATCAATTGTTTCACCCCAAAATGAATGTGTTGTCAGATTAAGAATCTCTCTTTAAGCATTTCAGTTCTGATAGGAAATACAAAATGATTGATTTTGTGAGACATTTTAATGCAACTCAAAGCTTAGTACATGGCTTCAATTTGGTAGCAGAAATGGGCTGTAAGTGACTCAAGATGGTATCAAGGGGTTCTGTAATGGCATTTCATACTTTGTCTCCTTCTTTCAAACTGTACTCAGGGATGTATGGCTAAAAGAGGCTCTGATTTCATTAAATTTACTCTGGAAAAAGAGAGAATTTGTATTTTGGAAGGTTTTGATAGGCATGATGGTTAAATTGTAATAAAGAATTATGCAGTACTTCCAACAGTTTTACCGTTTCAAAGGAAGGAAGAATTCATATGCCAAAATGTTAAACTAGTTTAGTTTCCAAATTAACAGGGTTTTGCTTGAAGTTCTAATTACACAGCCCAAGTCTCTGATAATCTACCTTACCAAGATGGACAATCTGATCCGCACTTTACCCCAAATCCAGCGATTATTTGGCCAGTGTTGCAATAAAAAGTTTGCAGGTTCAAATCTATATACTGGATCAGTCCAGGTCTGCTAATACAGTAGAATTTGTCTTGAGAAAGACCAAAACTTCTACCAAAGAATAACTCTCTCAAGACAGGAGGTCATGTAGCAGAGGTCTCTCAAGACAGGTTTTACTGTTAGGCCTATTGACAAAGCGTTTTACTATGCCGACATTTTTTAAAAAAAAAAAAAGTATTTGCAAGGATCTTGCAGATTTAGGGGTTGTCCATAGATAATACCTGTTTTCGTACACACACACACACACCCTCTCATTGTTCGCACATGGCGTACATCCCTCTTCCGGGCTTAGGACACGCCCATCTAGCATCATACAAGGCTATATGGTCCAAGTTGAGAGCCTTCTACAGGCCTTGGTGCATCTTACTTGGCTTTTTGTATACTCGCTAAGGGACGATATATGGGTCATGTATTTAACCTCAGGCACTGGGAGCCAGACCTATGTATTAATGCCAACCCATTCATATATATTCTGTGGCTTGAATTATACAAATTGAAATTAACAAATAATTTATATTTAGGGATCACCAATAAAGGATGTCCGCAAAACATACTGGAATACATGTAGTAGACCTAAAGCAGCTGTTCAACACAGACTAGTATAACCAAAAATACTAGCTTGTGGACATGCGCAATGTCCTTTACATCCCCTTTCCCCCGTCCACATTTAAACACACACACACCAATCTTTGCGGGTGTCCTTTATGGATGATCCCTTTGCAAAAACAAATTTAATCACTTTTCCGTCTAAGGCCATTTCAAGCACTCAAAGACCACAATATCTTGCATTGTTGAGTAATTAATTGTCAAGTTTGTGCAATCAGTAGTAGTAGTAGTAGTAGTGTTTAACACAATTTTTCAGCACACAAGAGGCTATACATGGCAGCCAGAATTAATGGTAGAAGAAAAACATGGGAAAATTCCCAGAAAGAAGCAATGACCCATGAGAAGGTACTGGCAAGCTTTCTCATATACCCACATTGGCCAAATCTGAGACTCTAACCTACGCAGAGGTGAAATGGCAGTCAACCGTGACAGAGAGCACTTTAGACCACTTGGCCAATCTGGGCCCCTTGTAATCAGTACTCTGCGCTCTATGAAATTAGCAGCTATCAGTATTTTTTAAATAACTCCACTGTCATAATAATTTCCACAATTTTTCCAAAACCTTGCAAGGTTTCAAGAAATTCCATGACTTTTCCAGGATTCCAGAACCTACAGGAAACCTTCATTTGTTTTGCTGTACCTTAATACACCAAACAGAAATTTTAATGTTGACAGCACTGAAAAACTTGGTAATGTCTTGCCATTCAGAAGCTACAAAACATCAAAGCAAAATAAGCTAGACATAAATAACAAAAGTTCTATCACATTCAAACATTTATTTTTGAAAATAGACAAGACATACACAATGTACATGTTTAATCATCAAGATGACAATGACTATGTATAAACTGATAAGAAATGATTTAAAATGTACCTCTACTCTCATAAAGTTATCAACAGTAAGCCTTCCCTAATGGATACTATTTTCAAATATTATGTCCTGAACAAAAAGTCCTTAAGAGTGCTGTCCAGTGCATTACACAGAATGATGAGAATATATAAAATAAAACTGATAAATTCTCACAAGGATATAAAAACTCTTTCCTGCAACACATCACATTTTTCACTACCACAAATAGTCATTTTGTTATGACTGTTACAGAAATAAAAGAAATCATTTTCATGTACAATTTACTACTGTAGGTCATGAACAATTTTACTTGTGTATTCCATTTATTTTAGTATTCAAATTATAGGTCAAGATTTAAGTGTAAATACTTGAAAAACAGTTCTTTCAAAACAAATTTGTAATAAAATTTGCATTATACATTTATAGGGCAGTCTACTTTATGGTGGCTTCAAGATATGTGAAAAATGAGTGGTTCAAATTTGTTGTCCCCTCTAAGATTTTGATGTAAGCCATCTTATGGGAAGAGATTAATTACTGTGTTCAGACCAACAGATAATGACAAACATACAGGAATATAATCAGATGTGTGTACAAGAATGTTGAAAAATAATTTGTGTTCCTTAGCTGTAGACACCTTAGCACTAAACACCAGTCCCTAACTTCCTTTTTCTGACATTTAGCTGCAAAACTCGGGTATATGACATACTAAAATCTCACACAATTCCCAGATCGCTAAAATCAAACATTAAATGAAATCAATGATCGCGTTCAGCACTAAGGCATGGTCAGCTAACTGTTCCTGTTGGGTGCACTGTATCACTTATTAAGACGCAGATTAAAGCCATTTTTTTGGGAAACTGGCTTCTTGATCCTGCCAATAGTAGATTAAACTGGTACTACTGGAAATGAGATTTTTCTATATCTGCAGAAGAACTGAAAGCATCCCTTCAGTTAATGATTCAATTTAATATTTTACATGATGGAGTTATTTAAACAGAAAAGTCACAGATCCTAGTTGATGCCACCTCCTGTCTGTGCCTGGAAAGCATCAATTGCATCCCCATCTTCCATGTCCAACTGCAAACAAAGTGAAAGGTACAAGATATATTCGGTTTATGTAACATCACATCTATTTCCAAGGTAAATAAAGATAAAGGAATGATTAAACAAGAATTACAAAAAGCATTATACCCTTCCTGTTCCACAATGTAAGCATGATAGAAATTCTTAATGAACAAGGATTCAAATAATAAATATATTATCTGATATTATCAACTTTATTTTAAAAATACATAGCATTAATGACAACAGTTCATCTAAATCAGGCAGACAGGAACTCCTTGCACACAACCATCCAATGTAGACTTTGTGATGAGATTGCTTTTAGTTCCATAGCTGTATTGATGATGTAGATGTGCTAGCATCATTCTTCTTTTTTAAGGTCTAATATTTGACTGCAGTGTGAATGTTGCCAAGCAGAAAAACTCGCACAATCTCGAGAGTCATGTGCACAAGCAACACAAAACTATAAATCCTTACGGAACATTATACAATCCTATTACAGTCCTACCCGTTTATATCGACATCGCTTATCTCGACAAGCCGCCTATGTCGACAAAAAAGCAAAGTCCCGATCCCATGGTCTACTATTACTATCAAATTGTCATGCCTATGTCGACGTCGAGATAAAAGAAAAACGTATATGTCGACAGAAGCCCTTGGTCCCAGCTTGAACAAATCCTTTGTTTTCAAAACATTTATGTCGACAAGCTGCCAATTAAGACCAATACTTTGTTCAACAATTAGTTGATCTTGCCGCCAGGCTTTAATGTCGCGGTCGGATGAAAAAAACAAGCAAACCCATAGCAGCACGTTTTCTCACCACTCTGCCGCTAGTTAAGTCTTTGATCTTGCCGCCTAGCTTGTGAATCATGTTATTCAAATGTACTCTTACAATGACAGCATGTACATCTGTGGGTCGTTCAGCCACTGAATTTTCTGATTGTAAATGTATCAGCACAGCGAAAAAGATCAATTGATGAACACAATTTTCCAATCAACAGGTGGTCGAAGCAGGACTAGCAAGCCATTAAATTTGCCGTCCAGGAAATTGATGCGTACAGAGGATTCCTGTATACGTGATTTTCTGAATCCCATATATAAAAATTGCGTGAAAATACGGATTACACGTTTCCGAGACCTTTGAAAGTCATCGGTGATTTTCGCTGTGAAAGTTTCGTTTTTAATTTTATTTACATTTACGATGGCTACCGACAGAAGGGTAAAACGCAAATTAAATTTACAGTCTTTGGAAACTAAATATCTGGCTGTTAATGAAGTTAAGGGATGAACATCTCGCAAAGAGGTCTGTGAAATTTTTTCATTTAAAATTAACACGTCCAGGAAGGATGAAAGCTGCAGAGTCTATAAAGAAAGACTAAGTTGAAGGTAACTGCGCTCCCCTAAGGAAGAAGCAAGACTGGTACATTTGAAGACGTGGAGGAAGCATCTAAACGGTTCACGGTTCAATTAAGCATTATCGAAAAAGCTCAGTGTGGAGAACTTCGCTGCAACAAGTGGTTGGCGCAGTCGCTTTAATGTTCTTCATAACATCGTATACAAAAGTATTTGTGGAGAATACATGTACTGTTGACAGTTTTTCATTTCGCTGTGAATAGCCCTATCCCCTCGGTACCCTCAATAACATGGGAACAGACTGACCGATATCTAGGCTGATTTAAGTACATGTACTTGAAGCATGCAACTAACAACTAGATAAACACGTGCTAATGCTGACATTGAATCTCTCATGTTTTTCATATCAGGATTTGACCGATGCAATATTTTATTGTGGACTTTATTACACAAAGGTAACCAAAATGTTATTTGTCAATATACAAGTGTATTTCACTCTAGTTTTGTCCACACATACTAAAAATTTACTTTGTTTTTTTCAAAGTGTAAATATTGATCACCGGTTACCCCTTACTGAAGAATTTAACTTGCATTTTTTTTTTTGCAGACCCCCCCCCCAAAACACTTATCTCGACATCCGCTCATCTCGACAATATTTCCTCGGTCCCGAGGATGTCGAGATAAACGGGTAGGACTGTACTGAGAAACCATAACATTTTCTATTCAAATTAAATTCTGAACATATAGCTTAAGAATTCAAACTTATCAACGACATGTTTTCACATCATGATCCAAGTTTGAAATTGTGGTAATGGGAACTTTAAAGTAATCCATTAACAACTTGCAAACTGCCAGTCATGTGCCGTTTAACAGCGTGAATTATGCATGGAAAAATGTCAAAAAAATGTACGCCTATACAGTGTGTTAATTTATAGTGATATGTAGCACCGAGACTTTATGCAGCAGACAGGTAGCATCATGTCCCATCCAGTCATATTAATGCTAAATGCGGAGGAAGCTGCAAGTACCAATTTTATAAGTCGTTGGTAAGGCTTGGCTGGCATTCAAACCTGTAACTCTAACCACTTTGACCACTAGAGTGGTCTGGTCACCAAGATTAAAGTGGACAACCTTAATTTGTTACATAATCAAGTTTCATTTTGATTATCTGTTCATCATACATTTAAGGGTATTCAGCTTTTGTAAGGCAAGTTCTAACATGCTGCTACTATCAAATCTTGTAACGGAACATGTTGCACTGATTTACACTTTCATAACCTGGAAGCAACACTGTCAAGCTATTTATGGAAAAAAAGATCAAATGCTGTTATAAATAGATCAATATATTTTAAAATTTTAATTATTCTACTTACACCTGCTGGTGTGTCATCTTCATTTATTACTGATCCATCAAATCGAAACCGGAGCTGTTCCTTCTTTGCTCCCTGAAATATAAAAACAGCTTCATTACATAAATGCAGTGTTCACAATAGACTAAAATTGGTGAGTGTATTGGCTTCAATATCCTTCAGATTTGGGCAAAGTGCTGGGAAAATAGGGTGAAGCAAATACCAGTCAAACTTTTATGATGTTCAACACAATCACTCAAAAAATGGTCAGCTTTTTACTACACCTTTGAGCAAAAAAATATAAAAACAAGCAGTACTCTCTGACCTTCTTGAAAATTAAAAATTTCTCAGGACAATTCACTAACATCTACTCAAGACTTTTTGTCAAAAAACCTCAACCAACACCATAAAGAAAGGTTACCATAAAAATGTGAAGTATCAACTCTTTCCCAACTTTTACGGTATGAAAAAAGAAAGTTTTGACCTTGACCAGGAATCAGTCTAAAAACAGCTTTTGTGCTTTTAAAAAACAGATATTAAATAGTTTTTTTTTCCATGGGTAAAATAAATAGACTTTCAAGGTTCACTTCTGACCATCAATGAAAGGAACATATTAACATATTAACCCTGAAAACGACTTTATGGGGCATGAGGTAGTAGCCTATATCCAAGGTCTATAGCGTCAAGGTCATACATGATACACTAAAGTGGGTGGTATCATAGAAACATAGACAGATCTAGCTCTACAATGATAACAAATAATCTGGACAAGTTAGTTGCACTACAAAAATACAGAAGGAAAACCAAAGTTTTTGGATCCATTTTATTCCACCCAAAAATCGCCCATGGTCGGATTCCGAATTTGTTTCCAGATTTGAGACTTTATGGCCTCAGATCTACAGCAGATCGGTCTAAAGCGCAGACATGTGAACCTGTGCAAAAAGTAGGATAAGGTGGATATTTTGAATAAAGAGTCTTCATACGAAAATTATGGGTCTGTTAAGCAAAAAATAAAATATAAAAATAAAAAAATTAATTAAAAAAAATAAATAAAAGTCCAATTTTTGACCTTCTGCTCATGCTCCAGCAAACTAACCAATACTTTTTTTTAGCACAACTAGCCATTCGTCTAACGGAATATTGCTTGGAAATTGATGTATTACGATGTATTCAGAAATAGCCCCCAAAATGCGTTTCCTACTTGCATTTCATGTGAAAACAGCAAAAACCTACAGTGGTTAATGTGTTATACATCTTGGTTTTAAAAAATGTGCACTTTGCAAAAGCAAAAACTTTTTTTATTTTGAAACTCACCCATATCGCCTTTGTCATACTTAACGACAACCAAGTCACAAACAGACAAAACTGGAATTATATGTCCTCTTGCAAAGCCAGTTTTCAGCATGGAATAGTGTTTTATTGGTGATTTAATTCGCATCAATCACCAAATGTTTAAATTAATCTATCATTCAGAAAAAAGTGAATGGACATAACACTCAGTGCATACATCTGAACAAAGAAGTATGTTTAGTTTTCTTTCTCAGTCTCAGAAACAACCTGCCGATTATGAATTTTCTGAACTGCAGACTCCAAAGAAACAGAAAGACAGTTTCAGCTTTGGAGAGAAGGAGAAGCAGAGTCAATCTCCAAAATATGTTTGAAAATTTAAGGACATGTGGGAAAAAAAAACTGACAATTCTCTAATCTACATGATACATTTGATACATTCTTCAGAGATCTCGGAAATGCTTAAATACGCGTATTTGAATGCATATATTTGATCTGGGAAAACATAAATCACCCCATGCAGGAGTCCTCCGTACGCATGCAAATAGCTGGTAGACAAAGTCGATGTTGATTACTTTATCATTTTAGCTGTGCTGATATTTACAGTGACATAGTTCAGTGGTTAAAATACCCCCAGTTCTGGCTGCTGTATTTATTCGAGTACATCAAAAGAACATGACGCAATAGCAGGGCAGCAAGTTCAAAGACTTTGACTAGCTGCTTGGGTGGGAAAATGTGCTGAAATTTACAATGACAATTCAGAGACAGAAAGATCCTGTAGTTATTATAAGAGTACACTTTAGCTTCCATTATTGTATTAATTTCTGACTAGCCAAATAAATAGTGCATGCGACCTCAAAATCAAGACACATCAGGACAAAACGTTGTTTGCAAATTTGGATCAGTAGTTTGGGGTTAAATGGCAAACTGACAAAGGTTTTAATGACATTCAGAAGATTGCTAAAGTTTCTAGAACTGACATTTTGGATGGAAATAGTAGCCAAGTGTTAGAAAAAGGGTGATGCCTGGCTTAGTCTTTGGAATACCACTACAGTGGGACCCCGCTATAACACGGTAGTTGGGAGCCATAGAATCCAACCGGGCTATGAACCGAACCGTGTTATAAGCAACCATGTACAATACCAACATATTTTTGGATTTAATTGGGGGGGGGGGGGGGTTTTTTACATAAAGACGGGTGCGAAAATGCATGGCACAATTACCATTTTTGATCAATATATATTAAATGAGAAAAACATTTGCTGTGGTAATAGAAATTGCAGATATATTACTTTATTCATAGAACCATGCATTGGTACATACATGTGTCTAATTTATGTATACATGTATAATCTATTGCATGAAAAGAGTATCAACACCGTGTACTCACCATCGAATCTTGTAACATACATTGAATCCATAATACAAATATTTCCATCGAAAATATCCACACACGGATGTAAAATATTCAATAATTTTGTCACAGATCATTATGTGACTGAATTCAATGAAAAGAAAAAAAAAAAAAATTACGTAACGGGTGTACGTAATGAATGATGAAATAGTACATGTCCATAGATTAAATAATGGAAGCTAAAGTGTATTCTTATAATAACTACATGTACATCTCAGGATCTTTCTGTCTCTGAATTCAGTCATTGTAAATTTCAGCACATTTGCCCACCCAAGCTGCTAGTCAAAGTCCTTTGAACTTGCCGCCCAGTTATTGTGTCATGTTCTTTTGATTTACTCTAATACAGCAGGCAGAACGGGCTGTATTTTAACCACTGAATTATGTCACTGTTTAGCTCGGCAGTTCACTTTGATGATAAACAATGTACTTAAATTGATTTATACATTCTGGTGAGAATCTTTTATCAACCACCGCATTGGCTGTTGCTTAGTTGTGTATGATATTAAGAGAAACATATATCGGAGATTATTTTAGCAACGATTGTATTCGGAATGCATTCAAGACAAACACAAAGTAGACACGATGGCTTCATTACTCAGGAATCAGTAATTATAATATTGACACTTATGAGCTGTAATTTTTCAACAGAAAACAAAGATCAAAGTTCTCAGTAGGCCCAGCAATTGGTTCGTATTTCTGACGTTTATTTTGGCACAAAACTAGAAGAAATTTGATAATACATTTTCTACACGTTCTTTTTCGCACGGTTTAGACGAATATGAGAATGATAATTAAACTCTTAATTTTTTTTTCATACTTAAATTTCTTTATTTTTTTTTTTTTGGTCTTTGAGAAAAATACCTGTAATAAATTACCCAAAATTTCGGGAGCCATGCCACAACCGGGTTATATCCGAATTCAGGTTATAGCGGGGTCCCACTGTATTCCTTGGATTGTCAAAATTCAGTCTCACCCTGAAGGACTATCAAGAGTTATCGCTGTCAGGTTACCCTGTGTATCTAAGGTTACCAATATTGGCGCAAAACCCATACCAGATTCAAATGACAAAAAATAAAATAATCTGCAATGCTTACCAATTGAAAAGTGGCAGTTGTCACCAGAATATTGTATTCAAAATAATATAAAGTTTGGACAAATGGATATCACCCCTATCTTTCCAGGACTCGAGATATGGCGGCCGAATTCTGCACATGGCTTCCAAAAGATGTTGATGCATCAGGCTATGGAAATGAAATACATTACCTTGGACTCTTTCTAGCATTTCAGCCAAAAATTAAATTTTCAACCAAACCAACATGTAATCCAATGTTTACATAAATGATGTATCATTGTGCAGAATTACCAGACACGCTGAATAGGCTGACACAGTTGTACATGTCAGTGTTATAAAGAATGTGGAAATTAAACTCAATGGCAACCAACAGTTCTTCTAATCTGCAAAGTTCAACACCGTCAAGGATGGGACTGCAACTTTTGCTGGTGGGACTCCTACTTTTACCAAATAGGGAGTCCTGGACTCCTTGTTTTAAAATCCTAGCGAGACCCCTGATTCTTGATTTCTAAATGATATATAACCTTCATAGTTGTAAAGGCACATGCTTGCATATAAAATGATCTGAGCAATAGAATATGTTGGGATGTTGTAAATATAATAAAGTATAAAATATTTGACTGTTTCATATACAAAATATACAGTTAGAAAGAGAAAATCTTTTACAAAAATCAGATTGCTTCTAAAAAAATTTAAAACTCTACAAGTGTTTCTCATTATTCAGCACATGAAATATTAAACATCTGTTTCCACCAATAACAAGAAATCACAGCTATGGGTTCATGACTGTCCAAAAGAATTGACTTGATTTTGGGGTCATGGGTCAACTGACTTCAGTGTTGAAATTTATTGAGAATCCTGATATAGTTGAATTAGGTTGAATAAAGAAGAAAAAAAAGGAAAATTGAATAAATTCATCATCTTTTCCATCAAATTATATTAACTTTTATTTCCATGTAATAATTCATGATGATAGTCTCTTAACACTGTCATCTTCTGTGTCATTACGTTTGATAAAAGACACTGATGTATTATTCGAAAATATTCTGAAGGTGTCCCAAGACTTGTACTACATGAAAAAATTATACAAGTCCCAACATTTACAGGTCATAAAAAAATTAATTAAATATAATTAATGGTGCCCGAATATTTACAGTATTTAGTGTACAATAATTCCATTTTTCTTTTCTTTTACTTGCATTACCCTGAAATGTAATCTTTTTTCCCAAAAAATGCAAGTTTCTTTGTACCCTTATGAACAACCTGATTGATAAGGTTGATCAAGGCATATGAAAGGAAGTTACTGTGTGGAAAAACATGCAAGTCAGACAAAGGCAAAGCATTACACTCCCAACCTGAGGCAGCAATATGAACATTTGACTTACCGTTCTATCTATATATGCCTGCATGAGTTTCCTGAGTGGTGTGTGTCGTTTAATTTTGAAAAGCACAACACTACCATCCTGACCTGAAACCTTCAAGTTGATGTGTTCAGAATCTTTCTTTTCATCCTGAAATTAAAGAAGAGAATATTAAGAAAAGTAAAGGCTATAAATAGTACCATCTCTGATAACCAAAGGGTTCATTATTAATTACAGTTAGACTTAATTTAGAAACCATGACAGAGGTCTCGGAAACACCTAATTATGTGTATTTGGATGCAAATATTTGATTGGTTGGGGGGGGACATAGAAAAAAACTCATTCACGAGTCCTCTGTATACATGCAAATAGCAGGGTGGCAAATTCAAAGATCTGCCATTCCTACTTCTACAACCTGCTGAGTGAGAATATGTTGATTACTTTTCATTTTAGCTGTGCTGATATTTACAATGACATAATTCAGTCGTTAAAATACCCCCAGATGTGCCTGCTGTATTTATAAGAGTAGATCAAAAGAACATGTTGCAATAGCTGAGCAGCAAGTTCAAAGACTTCATCTAGCAGCTTGGGTGGGAAAATGTGATACAATTTACAATGACTGAATTCTGAGACAGAAAGATCCAGAGATGTACATGTGGTTATTATAAGGGTACACCAGAAATTTAGCTTCCATTATTGTGTTAATTTCTGATTGTAGCAAAATAAATACAGAGTAAGATCTCAAAATCAAGACACACAAAGACTTGGACAAAACGTTGCTTGCAAATCTGGATAAGTAGTTTTGGGTTAAATGGCACACTGACTGATTTTAATGAGATTCAGAAGTGCTGAAGTTTCTAGAACTGACAGTTTAGATGGAATAGTAGCTAAGTTTAAGCAAGTGTGTGATGCCTGACTTATTTGTAATATGACCATTCCTTGGTCTAAGAAATTCAGTCTCACCCTAAAGGACTATAAAAAAAAAGATTTGCACTGCCATCAGGCTATTCTGCAATGTGGAAATTAAGCTCAATGGCAACCGACAGTTTCTCTAATCTGCAAAGTTCAACATTGGGATAGGACAGTAGCTTTTGCTGGTACTACTCCCATTTTGCTAAAAATGGAGTACAGGACTGCAAGATTATGATTATGGCAGGGCTGAGCAAATCCCATAGCCCGACGTCCCGGACTAGTAATTTTTGAAGTTGGGCAAGTAAAATTTTCCAAGTCGCTAGTTCGGGACAAGTGCTTTTTAAAAAAGTCGGGCTAGTCCTTATTTTCGTGCTTTAATCACTATATCTACCTTTATTTGGCCAATCATGCCCTCCGGGCATACTGAATACTTGATTCTACCCCATCTCGTGTATACATTTACATTCTGTTACCGCTTGACTGCATATTGGGCTAAGCGACCAAATTATCGGCAAATCAAAACACGTCAAACAAAAGAAAGCCAGTATGATCAATTAGCAGTGTTGTAAGCGGCTTGTTGCATTGAGTTTACTCAATCTAGATCATAACGAGCGGCTCACTATGATTTTAATCCAGCGAGTCAGTGTAATTAAATTAATGAAAGGTACTTTACCGACATCAGTGTTGGTTTCCTTTATGAACTGATTAAATGTCAGTAATGATTCTTTAATTTATAATTGATTATACAGATGATTAACTTCCACGTGCGATATTGTGTTTGAAGCGAAACAATTACGCTAATTAAGGAGCTGTTTCAATTCGTATTTAAAAGAGAAAATTGATGTTATGATCACTTTAGAAGTAGTTGTCAAGCAACCTGATAGTTACTGTGGATAAAATGAGTTTGCTAAATTATTTTCGCAAGGAAGGCAATAATGGCGATTCGGTAAATTTGTTTGAAAATGGAGGGATAAAACGTAAGACGGATACTGATTGTGCGGTAGCAATTTCTCCAAAGAGACATAAGCAACAATCCGTGATGGCAAAAAATGTAAAATATGACACTACTAAGAGACAGAGAAATTTTCAGCCGCATTGGGTTGATTGTTATCCCTGGCTTGAATATATTGACTCGGAAGGAAAGTCTAAGATGTTTTGCAGTTACTGCAAACAATATCCAAAACTGGCACAGGTTGGAAATTCACCCAATGTATTTGTCAGTGGAAGTGACAATTTCAGGATTGAACCAGTCAAGTCTCATGACATGTCTGGACCCCACAAGGCCTGTGTAGCACAATATATGCATGACTCTAACCAGCATGTGCAGAAAATCAGTGAAGTCAGAGTGTTTTTGAAAAATAAAATTCTTTTAAGAAATAATTATGTTGTATATTATTTCGTTTGTTTTTTTTTCTATGGATTAAGTACATACGTCTCATCAAATCTCTGCAAGTGGTAACAATTTTGGGACCAGTGAAAAGTAAGGTGGGACTAGTGAAGAGTAAGGTGGGACTAGTGAAGAGAAAGGTGGGACTAGTGAATTTTCTGAAACCACTTGTCCTGGACTAGTGGTTAAAAAAAAATTTGCTCAGCCCTGTTATGGGGATGTTATTACTATTGCTTTGTACTTTTTTCCATACAAAAGAATAAGCTTGATGTTGGCCACCTAAAAATGACCATTCCTTATTGTAATAGTCAACATTCATGGTCTTTTGCTTATGGAAGCTTTTATTATTCTTACAAGCAATAACAGGGTCCATACAGAATTCTGATAAATTCAAAGACCACAGATTTCCAAGACCTATTTTCATAAACATTTTGTATAAGTTGTGTTATGTGAGAAAACAATGAATGCAAAGTAATACAAAATTGTTAAATGATGAAATGAAACTGAAAAAAATCAAAAGAACAAAAACCAGGAAAGCTTTAGATCAAAATCTATTAACCTTGGACAATTTCATTTGTGATTATGGAAAGACATTCAAATGTTCAGGATTATTTCAATTTTCAAAGACTTGAAAATACTTCAGCATTATTACCTACTCAATTTCCCCAAACTTTCAAGGTCTTGAAAATGCTACCTTATTTTCATGCTTCCACAAAAGTTCATATTTGAAAGTGACCTAACTGATCACCAATATTCACCCCATGTCTTATTGTGTGTAATGTAATGCACACTTTTGCCTCTTAGATCAGCTTAAAAACAGTGGGCTTGCCTATCTTCAATCCCTCAATATTATATTGTGTGCTACAAGCTAATATTGCTGTTTCTGGATTAGTCAGAGAGAGATGCGGGGGAGAAGGGGGGGGGGTCTAAAGCTTGCACTGTTACAGATCACTATCATATCACCTCTGTATGTGTGGGTTCAAGTGTTTTTTTCTGCCAATGTGAGTATGTAAGAAAGCTTACCAATAGCTTTGCATGGGTCGGTGGTTCTTTCCAGGCTTTTCCCCACCATTAATAATGGCTGCCATGTATAGCTTAACAAATGCAGAAAAATTGTTAAACCCTACAACAACAAAGGGGAAGCCTTAATAAAAAGCCACAAAAAATATATTTATTTTTATGGATAAATGTTGACACTATATTTCATATAACCAAATGTATTGAAATATTCAAATGCCAGCTTGAAATAACACGAGGTCAAGATATTGCAAAATGTGACCAAGAGTTGAAGACCATTATAAAAAATAGCGGATGGTGTATTTGTTTTAATGCTTCCAATGAATTTATCTGAAAAGATATCATAAATATGTGTTCAACTTTAGATTCAGCAAACTCCAATTATGCAGAAAACATTTTTATTTAGTCTATCATTCCGGAAAATGTATTACATCTAGCTACCTGCAATACTTGTAGTTTCCTTCTAAATCAGGTTGTGGTAGCACTTCGTAAATATCAAGCATTTGTTCGATTTCTTGAATTGTTTTACTTGTCTAAGCTAACTTGCAGATCATTCAACAATCGGAAATGATTCCACGTTTGATTAAACAATATTAGTAATACATTTTAGCGCAACAATTAATGCAACTATATGACCACGCTGACATGCACTTTTGATTGCGTCTCGTATCAACGAGTGCACTATGCAACCCCCACGTTGTTATTCATACAACCCTATTCTCATGTTTCAGTTTTGTTTGTTCATTTTCGGCACATAAGTACCACCGAAAAAAAAAAATCACAAGTGATCGCGTGCTATGAACTGACAGTTAATAGTCGGACCTAAGAGAAAAAAAAATGAACGATAGGCCTACTCAGTACAAGTGACCGGTTTGAACACTTTTGTTACAAAACTCTTAGATGGTAAATAACCCAAAATACCGTTAAATAAATGGTGTTTAACTTACAAGATACAATAACATACCTTTTTGTGTTCTTCAGACATGACTACCGAGTCTGGAAACAGAAAATATACACTGAAAGAGACACAAAGGTTCTAAAATATGGCGCAGTATGGCGGGACTTGCCGATTGCTGCGGATCAAGAGTTGACTGGTTCGTTTCTCGTCCAAAAAATGGGGCAAATATAATCTTCGTCAAATTCCTAATAAAAGCAATTTTATTATGCTAGATTTGAGAGAGTAAATTATGAATGAAGGTCAAAACTGCAATTTACAAAGGCGTTACGGCCAAAAAGCTACCTTACAATTTTCATCCAATCAAACTTGTCATTAACATTTTCTGCCTCTGACGTAATTTCCCGCTTTTCTGCAACAGTTTAAACATTGCTTGCAAGTGTAGCTTTAATGTCGAACCGCACGCCAAGATTCACATTTTCATTGTCAATTATTTTTTTTACAGTACTTAACTGGAGCAAATGTTTTATTATTTTCAGAATATTTGCTCCATCAAGGTGGGTTTTACAACCATGTCTTAAACTAAGTAATGGAAAACAGCGAAAAACAAAAAGTTTTGTAAAATCCGACAAAATTTATTTCCCATTAATATATAATGAAATTTTTTAAAAGGGCTTATAGTAATGCGAATTAAATACCAAAATAGTCCAAAAGTTATATCAATAATCCTAATGAATAAAGTTTTAATTAAATTCTAATGGTGTTGAGGTGTTGATGTGCCTCTAGTCTTGAATGTACTAATGTACAAGTTTTCTAAAGTATGCTGATGTATTAACAGACCTCCAATTAATCACAATAATATAATCCAAGATGTCATTGTCTGAATCTACAATAATTCCAATTTAATGGCTCTATCTTAGAATATTATTTATGAGCACTATGTATTTCCAGTGAATAAATATGTTAAATAATTTTACTCAATGGAAATTTTGAATGCTACAATAAGACAAATTAATGCTTCCAATGTTATAGCAGTAATAAATATTTTTGTCAGGAAACAAGATAATAAAATCCTCTGCTTGACCTAGGTTATTAATAGCATTTTCTAAAGAAAACTTAATGGAAACTTCCATCTAGCAGAATCTGCTACATGCCCTAAAATTATAATCAATGAATGTGATAAATGTCTATGTGGGAGTACAATGTCCTTGATCCAGATTGTGATAATGATCCTAATATTTATCCTGCAGCATAACTATTTTTTTTTTATAATAAAAATATTAATTATATATTACTTACAAAAGTAAAAGCAACATCAGAATCCCCAATCAGGAACAACACGAAAATATTCCTTGAAAATAAAAAGTTATGAAGAAGAAAAACTGACAGAAAAAAACTAACAATGACAAAATAAATACACATAACAGTGCAGTTCAAACGAAACTGGGGGATGTGTGTTATCTTGGAGTATGTCCTAATCAATAAATTATATATTACTAATCAATTATTTCATGTTACTTTTAGGTTATAAGATAATCCCAGATGGCATCCATTTTTCATGAATAATTATAGCACATAAACTTAAATTTAACTTTAACCAGTGGGCTGCCGACCGGAGATAATCTGGACACTTAAGGTATCTGCATAGTTCCAAATAAAGAAATGGGTCTATCCAAGCGCATCAACTGGAAATCAAGAAGAAGAAAGAGAGCGCACGCAGACATACCACATAAATATGAATCACTTCATCGAAGGACATTAAACTATGGATCAAACAGTTAATTGATTTTCTTGGTTACTTTATTTTGTACCTCTATGTTGACCTAAATGGTTAGAGCATCCACCTCGGATATGGTAGGTCAGAGGTTCAAACCCAGTCTGAGTCATAACAGAGACATAAAAATGGTACTAGAAGCTGCCTAGGTACATGTACTAGGCACTCAGCATTATGAGATCAGTGCTAGGATTGTGCGGCCTAGTGTCGGTATAATGTGTCTGTGTGGGACATCATGTTAAGTTCTCCCTTTCTTTTCTAACAGGATGCAACAGATTTTATTAAATCCATGTTTTTTTCCCCTTCTAAATAGTTTACAAAACTCACAGCTTGTTGAATTTAATGAATTTAAATGATGTTGCATCATAATAGGCGATAGAAGTGTTTTGATTAAGTTTATATTTCCCCAGGCCGAAACCTCTTTTAGATTAATCTCTTAAGTTTTTCACACTGGAGTTTTTGTTGCCTACAAACGAATGCACACATTTCTAGTCTGAAGTTCCCAAGATAAGTCTTAATTAAATTTAAATTTTTAATATGCTCCAGATACGTGTTTGTAAAACCACACATCGTTTGAGAATCTGTATGATGCATTCAAATGAAAGAACAACTTTATCTTTTTTGTTGGTAATGTTACACACACTCCATGGGTCTGGTGGAATGATGCTATAACTGGATATATCCATCAATTCTTTCAAAATACAATATGTATTCAATCTGTGTATCAAGTTTTGCCATTTTATACACACTGCAGTAATTTTCTAATTAAAATTCTGACAGTGAAATATAAAACACTAACTCTAGTAATGAAAAAAATTGATCCACCATCAATATAATATTCCAACTCTGTAACAGAAACTACAATATAGATGCAGAGGCGATCAATAATCCTACTTCTGCAGTTGCATAGAAAAGTCTAGTAGAAAAAAAAAATCAATTACATATGAATGACTGAAAACTCTTTATATATATATATATATATATATATATATATATATATATATATATATATATATATATATATATATATATATATATATATAGACACACACAAAAGTGATAGCTTTTCTTGCCAGGTGGGCGTTAGAGCAGATCATGGTCTTAATAACAGTCATGAATATAATTGGTTACTGATCTAGGTTAGTCTTCTACCCCTCTTGTTCCTGTTGGTAGCTTTCATGAGCTGCATACATGTGCGATGTGAAGATAAGATCATATGGAGTAGACGTGACCTAGATCAGTAACAAAAAAATTACCAACAAAACCTGTTTTATATCACTACTAATTTACTTGTAAAGTTTTTCCCTCCTTCTTGTCTGCTGTTGAAATAATTGTTCATATCTCTCTCTCTCTCTCTCTCTCTCTCTCTCTCTCTCTCTCTCTCTCTATATATATATATATATATATATATATATATATATATTAACTCTCCTACTCCTCTTTCTCTTTCTTTCTGAATTCATCATACACTGGGAAAGAGGTAAAATGGTACTAGCACCACATGAAAAAAATTCTTGCCGAGAAATCAACTAATCTGAAGTCATCCTCTTATGGAAGAATTCTGGCTACAGCAGCAGCAATAGAAGCTATTGTACTATCTGTAATGGTAAATCCTAGGAACGCTGGTACACATGTATTGAAATAAACAATATTTGTCCAAAATATCTTCTGATTGGAAGAGAAACAACATGCCCTGACTTGGTTAGGTTGCACATTCTGATTGGTGGAATATTTCTTTTTCAGTCTGGTCCTAGACCTCTGTAAAGTTACCCACGCATTAAATCTATGGACAATTTTAACATATGATTTATAACGTTTCCCACATGTTAAACCTAACGGCACTTTTAACATGAATTTCCGTAATTCCCTCAATAGTTGCCACATGTAAGCCTTCAGTGTAATGTCAACTCCATAAGCTCTTCAGTTGCAATTACTTCCCTCTCAATGAAGATTGTTTTTCTTTCTTTCTTAACCATGGACAAACAAGAAATGATTGCAAAGTTTGTGTGGTTATCTTATTTATGGTATGGTCTTGAGTAGTACACTAACTTGATTCTTTCTTAGAATACGACACTTGGGTAATGCTTACATGTATGAGACTGTGGACTGATGCTATGTGTTTATCAGTTTTATTATGGTATTCATTATGTAATATTTGTATCTATATTGATCTGAAGTTTAATAATATTAGTGTATGATATAGATTTTTAACGTAGCTTTTACAATTGCAAACAAAGAAAATAATTCGTATCAAAATCATATAAATCATGATTTATTTTGCTTTATATTATTATTATTCAAACAAACAAATAATAATTTGTGTGGAGACCAATACATACAGAGAGATCACAAATGTATACATGTGTATTTCGGTTTCTCAGTAACCCTATTCAAGGTATTGTTTCTACAATGATCAAAGAAAAGCAATCAAAAGCCAGACATGCATATTCACAACTTATCAAGATGTGGCATCTACTAATAATATACACAGTGGTGAGAGAGCACATGTGACTCAGAAGCCGGGGGGAGGGGGGGCAATGGTGAGCACAAAAAAAGGGGACAACCGTTTCCATAGCATTACACCCCTGGACATAATCAGCGGGAAATGCAATCGGGGTGGATTTGCCGGTGAAAATTACTTCATTGTTGTAGAAACAATCTGCATGTGCTTTCAAGCCTGGCCGTACAGTCAGTGACTTCGTTTTCTTGTGCTAACGCAAATATTTCAAACAGGTTTAGAGTTGGTATTGATATAGACGGGTAATCCGAACTGTTGATTTCCATTTGACCCATAACAAAATTATATTTCAGTGTATATGAGGGTTATCAACACCACTTTCATGCTGATATGCATCAACAAGTGGAATAAATTGTTTTCAATGAAAGTATCACTGGGCAACCAATCAAACGTCAGCAAATTGCCATATCCTATTTGAATTTACAATATTCATTACTTAGACTGATTAAAAATAATGGCAGTTTGGTAGATAAAATAAAATGTTTTCACTGCATTTGTTTATCACAAGTACTATTCACAATTCCATTGAGCAAGTAAACAAAAGTTCATTTTTATGACTAAGCAAATTTTATAATTTTATTTATATTTTTATAAATATAACGGCAGAAACAAATTGCACACTATTCTTGCATTGTCAAAGTCAAATTTATTCACATTATTCCAAGGTGACACATTTGGAAATACTTTACCTTTACGGTATATGTCATCATGCCAATCATAACACTATTGAGTGCATCTCCACCATCCTCCTGTTCAATGAAATGAGCAATAACCGGGGAGGTGTGGGGGACCTCAATAAATAATTTTATTGGTTGCATGTACTTGGCAATGTTATCATGCCCTTTTCTTTTAAAGGCAGCAGCAGTTTCCACTGTGTGCTCTGCGAATATCAAACCATGCTGCAATCTTCCAAGTTTTCCTCTTTTTTGACCACTTGTCTCAGCTGCATTATGCAGAGTTTGATTCAGTCTCAACACAACTATTGATATATGAAAAAGATCAAAGCTTTCTTTACAGTATGCTGTCATTTGCTTTGTTTCAGCACGAGTTTGTGTTTCGTAAGCCTTTTTTTAATAAAAAGGATACTGAGAACTAATAAATCTTAAAACAAATAATGCCAATAAACAACAACATGCATGCAAATGGTTGCTGGCATTTTGTGATTTAGATCTGATTAAAATCATATCTCCATTGTCCTCTGTGTCCTTCATGTAGAAGAGTGAAGATCTGGCTTTAAACCTAACATCAAAGTATCTTTACGCCAGAAGTGGAGGCATCATGGAATGAAGTAGTGAATAACAAACTTCACGCCTCAAGCCAACCCAAGGAGAATTGGTTATACGTATTAAACCCACTCCTATATACGGTACAAGAATCTTCGATCCGCATACATATAATCCAGCCTTTCTACAAAGCTTGATTCTAGAGGGGACAGAAAATACAAATAGCACTGATTCTTCGCTGGTATATCTGAGAGGACTTGGATATCTAAGATTAGGTAATTTGTCCTGTGAATTGTATCTTCCCGAGTCAGGTTCTCTGTCTATCATAATTATGATGACATTAACACTGTCCAGCTGTTGCTGTGATGTATTAGGCAGGACACTGACATGCTGTACTAAGCTGGAGAAGCCTGGCATTGATGACACAAGTCTCCACAACTGTCTACTAGATCTCTCTAATACGACAAAACTAACTATCCTACATATGTCGGAGGTAACACTGTCCAGTAGTTGCTATGATCTATTAGAGAATACATTAACACACTGTACTATGCTGTGTAAGACTTCAAATAAACAACATAGATAAACATAAATTTGTTCTAAAAGATTCTAGAAGATCATGTGACCCCTTCAATGTTTACGTAAAAAACAGGTATATAAATTATGTTTTGGAGTGAACTATTGAGTAGAACTTGGGCTATTAGAATATTAAGTTGTGTTGAGTTATTTTAAATTACCTTGTATTGGAAATTATTTCAATTCGTTTGGATCAAGAGGAATTATTTTGTTATTTATCTGGAAAAGAATTGTGCTCATAGAATTTTATTACCATGAACTGACTTCATCACGTGACATCTTCTTCCACATTGGATACATCAATGGGATTCGAACTTGGAATTATTTGGACATTTTATTACCGGACTTTTGCAATTTCTCTAGTGGATAATATTTTGAATTATTTTTGGATTAATTTTGGAATCGATTCTTAAAACCGTAAGTTTATTTCTTTATCTGGAAAATATTTGTGCTCAATAAATTGTTTATTAAGTTTTTACAAGCTTGTTATTTTCACTCTTTCTATGTTACTGTTTATTCGAGCCTAAGCACGTAACATACCATCTTACCCTTTACTTTATAGTTATTTGTTTTTTTTTATATCGCTGGTCAATATTAAAACTTTTACATTTTTGAAAACATAACCTACTGTATGGTGCTAAATAGCCATTAATGTGCTGGTGCACCATAAAAATACAATACAATCTTATCAATCCTGATTTTAGACAGATTGGTTTGATTTAGCTCTCAGTATTCAAGCTAAGTTGTAACAATGAATAATTTACCTAATCACTCTGCAACCAATGAAGTTGGCATTAAACCTGTTTATTTGAGAATGCATGGAAGTAAGTAGATATTAAAACTCAATAGCATGCTTTTTGTTTAGTATTTTTTTCAAGTGACAATAGCACAAAATTAAATATCTATGAATATGCATTTTTAAACCAACCACAAAATTTGATAACCACACATTTAAAGTGATTCAGTTATGATTTTATCAATGCATGGGAAAAGCAAGAAATTATAGCATTGGAAACATAATCAAAACAAGAGTTAAGCAAACTTTTTATTTTTTCCCATGAAATGTACAAAAAGATGAATTACATTGCATGATCATGTATGATTATTACTCTAAATAATCATGTAAGGAAGAGATATATTGGCAAAGAGCTCTTGCTACACCAATTTTACACCTCTATGAAATGACAAAATCTGCCTAAGCCTACAATCAATAATACTGAACTAATTCTTCCCTTCCTGTAAAATGAAGTGAGAGTAGAACTACAATTTATGCATGATATTTAATTTATTAACAGACTAAGCCACCACTTTGTGTGTTCATCTCTGCATGTGTGTGTGTGTGTGTGTATTTGTGTTGGGGATCTTGAAGGCTTGCACAAGTTTAGTCGAGATATATTTATTCATCAAAAACTTAGTAAATGTTTGTCACAATGCTGGAAATATAAATCTTTGGTCAAAATTTACCAGAGATTCCTTCATGCCAGCCAAAACAAAATAATGGCTCATTATATAGAGCAGTACAAAACCTGCTTAGGAAACAACTATGGATGATGTAAGGATCAAGTCCCCAAGTCAATTTGATTCAAGACCATACTGTACCTGGGTAAGTCTGGAATTATTGTACCATTAGCTTTGGCCATAATTGTCATTTCTCAGTCAAAGAATAGTATTTTATATATAAATCTTAAATTTGGTAAAAAGAGACTCATTAGTCCAATATCAGATATGATGAGCTGTCAAAGGGCAGTGAAGTGGAACTATTTAAAGAACAGTACCGGTAGATGGACATTGGACACTAAATCAACACAGAAAAACCAGTACAAACAAAACCAATATAAATTCAAACATTAATCAAAATCAATGAGGCAAAGGGTCTATTACTGCACATATTTATATCAGTTCAAAAGGCAAAGTTTGTTGTATACACCACCCCACCCTCAAACAAATAAAATGTATAAAAAAAAAATGATTGCAATAAGATTTTACATTTGGGTTGAATACTGAATCCATAGTATTAACTTGATATGCTGTTATATGTCCAGTCTAATCAGAAATTTATTCAGGAAATCTAGAATGGAAGAAAGCAAGTAGAAATCACCAATTTGCATCAAGTTAGTGTTGTAATATAAGAGATATGATATTTTGTAATTAATTGCATTTTAATTAAATTACAAAAAATAGATAAAAATTAACATGAATAAATTAAGACCTGCCAACCCTGACGAGTCCATCTCAGTAAGGTAGTTGCTTTTTCTATAAAACTGACCAGTTTTCAGTTAGGTTTAACAAAATATCAATAACTGCTATTGTAAATCTGGAAAACATAATTGAAAGTTCTCCGCAGTGACAAAAAACATGTTCAACTGAAAAGTATGTAAAGTAAATGTAGACTTTATTTACCACTGGTACAGGTGCACATACTGTAGTTCCAAACCCTATGCAACTCAATTGCTTGTTGCTATCTCTCAACTTCTTGGAAATTCACTCTTTTTCCATTTCACATGACAATGGCAATCATATCTCCCGCCACAAGACATACTCAAATTTGCATGTGATGTCCAAAAAATGTAATTGTGTCCTTGGCAGTTTTTATTCACAAGAATCTAAATATTCCTTCTCATTCTTCTGTGTTGATTATTAACACTTTCTAGAAGTTTATTTTTTATCTAAAAAATGCATCACTTTCTGTACTTCACCCCCCCCCCCAAACAAAAAGTTCTATAATCAACTCTTTGATCATGCAGACGCTTCACCTGAATAAATAGGTGCAGTTTAAAGACTCTGGTTTAGTCTGGTTGCCCGACTACTAATTTCACTATATCTAACATGAAACCTGGATACAAATCATACACGGATGAACCAATTATCTGGATTTCTGCAATGATAACGTTTCTGTAGTTTTTGCTTGTAAGCCATAAATCCAAATTTTAAGGGCAATTTTCTGCAGATTTTTGGCAAAAACGTAAGGGTTGGCTGGTCTGTAAATTCCACATGTAAAGAGAGCTACAAGCTATGCCTAGTTCAATTGACAAGAAAAAGTATAATTGAAAATGGACAAAATAAAAATAAATATATTCTTACTTCAAACATATTAACAACACAAAGCTAGCCATGCAAGACAAGCTTTTAAACACAAGTAAACAATTCCAAACAAGTTGCTGTAGCAGCAATGCTTGCACATTATTCATATATATATATATATATATATATATATATATATATATATATATATATATATATATATATATATATATATATATATATATATATTTTACACATCAAATATTTCATAGACATAAAAGATGTATAAATAAATGGTCAGTTACATGAAATTTCAGATCCTACTCAAGTGATAACTTTCAAATGTTGCACATTCTGTATTCTCTACTCCCCTGTGTAATCCAGTTGTAGTGGTTTGATCCCAGACCAGGCCTACACAGTCCAACTGTCTTCAGTAAAGGCAATAAGCTCTCAATTACTTTGTAATTTTACAGCCAAAAAACAAAACACGCCTATGATACAAAAATTATTTTATGGAAAGAAAGATATTGCCTGTTGACCATAATATTTTATCATCTCCTTGTATGTGTCTTTCAAAAACTGTTATTATTGATATAACATCACTAGAACGAAAAGTGACAACTTTGTCTTGCTCTCTGGTGAAGAAGACTTAATAACTGTAATGAAGTACATATAAATCCAAATGATTTCTGATTTTATGGAACAAAACATTGAGAGGTTTTAAAAAATGGCAAGCAGTGCAATATACACATCTAATTAAAACATTCCCACCCAAATTCCTACATAGAAGTTACATACCACTTTCTCTACTGTTTCTACTGAATGACTGGTACACTTAAATTTAGTGCTGGATGACGTTTAAACCAATCAAGTTTACATTTTATCAGAGAAACAAAGGGTTTCATGAAAGACTCTTTCGTTTGCGGCCTGTGCTTTGATGTACCCCCCCCCCCCCCCCCGCAGTGTTACAAAATTTTGATAAAAGAACAAGCTATAAAGAGGACACTGCTACCAATATCACCAGTGGAAAAGTGAAACCTAATTCTTGTTATCTACAGAATGCACAACAAAAGCCAAATGAATCTAAAACATAGAGAAATTTCATGAAATTAGTGACAGTTATGGAATTATCAATACCGTCATCATTGCAAAGCAATGGGCAACAATCCACTACACTACTTTATCACCCATGGCTGCCTGTGTGGAGTCTTCCTCATTTTTCATGAGTATGCATGAACAAAATACAATCAATAAAACAATGTAACTGTCTCCAGCTCATAAATGAATGTGCCTCTTTAAACAAGAAATTCTCTCTGACTTATTTAAACTGCGTTGAAAGGTCATGCTGGGTTGCAATGGTGAGATAATTTTACTAGTACATGCAATGATTAGTTAAGCAGGTTTTAACATTCAATTCAGAAACAAGGAAATTGCAGCACAGACAGCCAAAGATGATTAACAATGCAATATTAGGCTACTGTACAAACTTGAGCATACCATGTCAAGTTATCAATAAAAGAATGCGATGAACAAAGAATTAAAATAGTTAATTTTATCATAAGTTCCAGGATGAATGGAAATGCACAAAGAGACAAGTACATATACTTCAAAATAGTTATTAATTCAAATATAACAAGGATTCAGTGGGAAAATGTATTTGCCTATGAGGCAAACAAGAGATTCAAGTAAACCCGATATCAACCTCATGGCATAAATTAGTAAAAATACAACAGTAAAAAATAAGAGGTGCACTGGGTTGAGAAAATGCCCATGTTAGTTTAATTTCCATTTATCTTTGAAATGTTCAACTTTGTTTTTTCTCTCAGAAATTTTAGCTGGGCTAGAGGGTACATTGGCGTCGTTTGTTGTTGTAGTGTTCAATGCCATTTTTCAGCACATGATAGGCTATACATGACAGCCAGTATTAATGGTGGAGGAAAACCCATGAAAAGAACCACCAACCCACAATAAGCTACTGGCAAGCTTTCTCACATACCCACATTGGCCGAATCTGAATCTCGAACCCAGGCTGACAGAGGTGAGATGGCAGTGATCTGTATCTGAGAGTGCTTTAGACCACTTGGTGTCGTTTGTATGAATCTTAATGGGATATATTCTTGGATTCTACTTATCAAATTTTATCTGGTAAGGCAAAGCAGTTTGGGAGATAAGGTCATTCTATTAAAAAATTATATCGAAAGGTTTCCCATCTTACAGCTATGAGAGTCACTCCATTATTAGTGCAGTCAAGCCATGCCAATCTTGAAAGAGCAAGTCATAAAAAACCCATTCAAACCAATGTTTGGTCCAAATTGGTTTGGCTGTTCTGAGATAATGTCTATAATGGAAGCCACACAAATGCAAAGAGAGATGCATGTTTGGTAGGACACATACGATTTTTTATCAAAACTGACTTGGCCATTCTGGATAAGAAGACCAAAATAGGTTTTCCATTTGAGATGCTATATAAGCCACATGACTGCTAGTTGAGCCACCCTGAACAAAACATTTGGGTACATCATGTCATGGTGACAATTCCGATTCTTGACAGTGGAGCTACCCTGGCAATTTTTGTAGCACAAATCCCAAAGAACATTTCTACTAAATGTGATTAAAGTTGATCCTGCACTTTGGATGTACAAAATATGTTTTGACAACACATTCTAGCAGTAGGGCCAAACCCTAAGTACACATGGCTTTACAACCCGTTAAGCTCAAGTCAAGCAAAACAATCAAATATGATCTACACAGACCACCGCATCCAATTAAACTATCTATGAACTTAGGGCACATTCTTCTGAATGTTTTTTCATTAGGAAGCTTACGAAGCAAAACGATGTCAAGATTCATTCTTAAACCCATCTTGGCTAGCTCTGAAATGTTAACCTATTAATACCTTGGTGGATCAAACATGTTTAAGTGCTTTGTCCTGGCAACATCTATTGGATTGCCTGAGTTTACTCCTCCCTCAGTAAGAAATTCCAAATAACCAATAGTGTGTAACAGCACTGCATTGTACATTGGCCGAAAGAGGTGCTGGCTTCAGCAAGGATACTTTGCAAGTTTAACATCAAAAGTATAACTATATACCAGTGAGAAATCATTCAGGTGTATTTAAGGAAAGAATGTATTTGTACAAACACAGACTGGCAGTGGAAAATTGCTTATTTACGAGTAAATTCCAGTTGTGTTCTCCTCTTGTCTCAATAATATATTAACAATGTTCAAATTTGAACAACTTGATTTTGATTGAATGCAACGGCCTGCCGCTGGATTAAATGAAATTAACAGACCTAAAGCATGAACATATCTGACTGATCCACCAAGGTGTAGATAGGTTAATGCATTGGAACCAAGGTTAGCATAGAGGTCTTAAACTTGACTTCCCAAAATAATCCCTTTTCGACAAGTGTTTAATAAAATTACCCTGAAATCTCTAGTACAGAAACAAAAGCACTTTTTGTACCCCTATACCAAAACTTGTTTAATCTACAAAGATCAATACAATTCATTGGCACTATAGGAAAAGAATGAATGAAATGTTTTGTCTCTAAACTTGGCTTCTCAAAATGCTTTTTGAAACCTTTTTAATAAAATGACCATAATGTGGGGCACATGTTCTAGCATACAATGCTTCCTTAAAATCCTTCAACAGGTATGTGAAGATAAGCAATGACAAAAACATTTCCTAAAATATTCTCTTTAATGAAAAATCCCACCCCCATAGCCACTCATCTTGCATACAGGGTTACTTTAAAATCAGGCTTTAATACCCAACTCGACAGTCAACATTCAAGTGTTTATGGGAAAGGTTCTAGTTCCATCTCCTCAGCAACCTACATACCCATAATGTGTTCAAGGTTCCTGCACCAAAATGATTTTTACTTTTCTGGGAGATTTTAAGGAGAAAATGACAAATTTCAGGAGCCATTGTAAAAGTCTGATAGTTTGATTAAAGACACAATGCTGCATTTGAAGGCATGTGTGCAAAAATCTCTTGGTGAATAGACTCAACTATGGCTTGCAAAATTGTTTACTGCAAATATGCAGTGGAAAATAAAATGTATTATAAAAAAAAAATTATAAAAACTTTTAGTTTAGGATTTTAATATAAAATTCCAGGATATTTTATGAAAAAAGTAGTAATTTTCATAGGTTTCCAGGATACTGTCCTTGAATACAAATTCCTCTTGGATTCCAGAACCCTCTTAACATCAGGAGAGTGCAGGAACCCAGTGTGTTCAAAGTGCCATTTAAAACCTGTCAATAACATATCAACAAGAACCATTCTGAAAATATACATCTCTTCTTTGTAAAATAAATCTATTATAATAGTTTGACACATGGCTCATTTGAAAATATGTACCAACTATACAAACTATATAACAGTAAAAGACCAAACAATCATTTAGCATTATTCATCATCTTTCACAAGCAGAATGATGTCTATAAATCTAATAAAAGTCTCAAAAAATGACTTGATCTCAAAGTCACAGAAAAAGTAGTACATGTACAGACACATACAATCATGATGGATTCTATACTGGCATTTTTGCATTAAATTGAATATAAAAAAATAAATGCTAAATATTGTGATTTCACATGTTTAATAGTATTGAGTTCTCCAAGGTTTTCCTCTAGATTTTTATGTTGGGATTACCAACTTTATGAGTTTAATTTGAGAACATTATCGATGAATACATTGATACATTTCAACAAAATAGGGCGTGATAAATACATTTAAGTAATAAATATACAACAGTCATCTTCATTATTGGCACAAAGGCAATGAGTGTGTGTTATGACAATGGTACTAAAGTTAGGCATTAGAACCACAATGTAACAAACAAAGACAATAGAATACCAAAATATGCACTGCTGCCACTGTATAACCTTTCCAACTGCACATGGTAAAATACATTTTGTAACCACATAATCCATTAATTTGTCTCATGACTCAAAGCATTACTTAGTAAGGGCTTGATAACTGCTGTTGATCAACGAGTCAAGCGTTTACATGACCTGAATGCTTCATCACTCTCATAAGAAATCAATAGCATGATTTAGGCATATACTCAGTTTCAAAGTGGACCATGGATTCTTTAAATTTAGTGGGGATGTACACCATTGTGCATCCTGAAAAATAAATTGCAAGGTATCCATTTTAGTCACTGAAGTGAGGCAGACATGGTCCTTAATCCTGAATTTTTTAATACATCTCAAAAGTTGCCCTTCTTTCAATGGCCAATCACTTTACATTCAGTTTTTTAAAATTATATTTGTAGATATTAAAAAGTTGAAGATTGATGATTGGATCATCAGAACACATAAATTTTCTCCAGCTGGGGATATCTGTCTTTATATTCAATTGATAGCCATTTTCACATACCCAGCAATGTTGTATTGGGTTTGTGAAAGTTCAACAGTTTTGATACATGTCATGTAGTGACGCTTCAAGGATGCTAACGAGCTAAAGGATCTTTAGGTATTTACTTATATACTATTTATATATTTTACTTTTCCAGGAAGTTATCTTAACAAAAAGTTATAGTTTATGGCACGTTTGTCATCCAACACATTATTACGATTTGTGTTATTATAAAATATGAAGGGATATTTTAATCTGGAGCTTTTATAAATTTATAAAATATACTTTTCATGAAGGTAATGCATTATAACATAATTTAGCAGAAACATTTATACATCAATATTTGTTAATTTAATGGCACTTCTGCTAGAATTTTATTCAAGCCAAGAGATGATCATCATTTCTGCACATCATCACTATATCCAGGTTATCATAAAAGGCTTTAACTGGCTGACAACACTCACAAACAACAACAGGAAATGGAGTATCACTGATTAAATAGCGAGAGATGCATTTGTCAAGCCCACATTTTTTTAAAGCTAGAAAATAAAAAACTTTAACACTGCACTTAATCTGAAAAAAGAACTTTGATGTTGGGAACAATCTAGAGTGAATGTTTGATAATAAAGACAGGGTTGCAATGCAGTGAAAACAATAAACTTAAAAGATTTAATCACAAAATTCTTTTATAATTGACTATGTCAAACCTCAATTGGACACTTGGTCATTTGACTTTTCTGACCAAACTTTGATTCTTCTCAATTACCATGATACCACTAATGGTACGCACCAATACCAATCAGTAAAATGTAATCCACGTTTACTTTTTAAGCATTATACAACTTTATTAAAATATCGACAAATCACAAAAAAGTTTGTCTGCTTTCATATTTTGAAAACAGAAGCTAGGAACCGAGGGCAGACATGTGCTGACTGGCCTCCTGGGAAGTCATCTTACTCTTCAATATCTGTATCAGCTCGTAGACCTTTAATGATGAACCAACTTTCATGCCCGTCAAGTTCACAATCATCTCCTTGGTTAAGGACAAGAAAGTCTTGCCATCAATACTCTACAAAGAAAGCAAACAAATGAACATTAATAACAGATTTTATGAACATAGAATGTATATTATTTTCTAGAATCTGTCCGTAAGACATGACATAATGTGATAACTTTCAGATTGTTTATTATTTTCTAGAATCTGTCTGTAAGACATGACATAATGTGATAACTTTTAGAATGTTTATTATTTTCTAGAATCTGTCAGTAAGACATATGACATGATAACTTTCAGAATGTATATTATTTTCTAGAATCTGTCCATAAGACATATGACATAATGTGATAACTTTCAGAATGTATATTATTTTCTAGAATCTGTAAGACATGACATAATGTGATAACTTTCAGAATTAAGTTTAATTATCACACGCTTAATCAAACATTTCTTGGCTTTCTTCTGAGGTGGCGGCCAACAGCATGTGAGAAAGCGGCCAACAGCATGTGAGAAAGCGGCCAACAGCATGTGAGAAAGAAAAATCAGACACTGAAAAGGTCACATTATTAGCTTACTTTGCATGGTCACTTTATCACAGTCTTCAATTTTAAATATTTACTGGTCAGTTTCTTTTGTATGATAAATAAGTCATTAATGCAAATAAATTCTCCCGTTTTTGACCTTTAAAAACAACGGATTACATCGACTACAGAGAGGTTTAGCATCAGCAAGAATCTCTGATGGAAGCTGGAATTGTAGTCATTGTCACCAAATGAAGGTGTGATTTTCACTGTAATGCCAAAATGAAACTTTCCCAAAATTTTGAGTCACTGACGAGATTACCTAATGTAATTATTACATCACCCTGATGATAAGATGTTTCAGATAAACACTGACAGTTTCAATGACTGATCGAGACATGGCTCCCTCATCAGCACTTGTTTAAAGACTGATGTTAAAATTATCACTTTAAGTTAAGAAAGAATTTCTGTTTTTGAACAATTAAAGACAGTACATTTATATAAGTTTTCACATAGTGGTTTGGTTGATTTTTAGGGTTTAACGCCATTTCTCAGCACACATCAGGCCATACATGGCGACCAATATTATTGGTGGAGGAAGAACCCGGGGAAAACCCCCCGAAAAGAACCACCAACCCACGAGAAGCTACTGGCAAGCTTTCTCACATAACTACATTAGCCGAATCTTAGTTCACATAGTGGAACATGTCTCCATAGTTTAACTTGATCAAAGCATCTTCTATTGGTAACATCTCTTAAAGAAGCATTTAACCATTCAAACAATTTCAAGACAGCCTCAATTATCCCTTCTGAGTGAATTGGTCACTGTTCTTTTGTTTAATTGACCGCTGTAACAAAATGCAGAGACCCAGATCTGCCAGACACATTGTGCAGTGGCAGAATAGGGTATGTGCAAGTATGTGATAAAACATTATCCATACTAGGAATGTATGAAATCAGAAACATTACAATATGTATTTCCAGATTTGTAATTTCTGATTCAAGTGCCACTTGAGAATAATCTTTCTGAGCTAAAAAAAATAATTACTGATGTGCACAATTCTGCTATATAAAAAAATATTCAAACACACACACAGAGTCAATAGATATTCTTTAAACCTATACATATTAAGTAGCAGAAAGTAGTTTACAAATCAAATTATTAGTGGAAACCTTATTTAGTAAATTCTGGACTCTAACCCATTTCATCCAATTTTTGCCAAAGTATTTGGAGAAAAAAAAGTGATTGATAATAAATTCTTACCTTCTTATGAAAGGTATCTAAATATGCACCACAATCATTATATTTCAGAAACTGGCAAACATCTAGCACAGTCCACTGCTCAGGACTTATTGTCTGATGTCGTTGGGTTAAGTACAGAGTGTGTGTTTCACTTCCTGTGTTGGACTGATTCACCATCTGACTAGCTCCTTGATTTAGAATGGTTGTGGAGTTGACTGGACCAATTGCCAGACCTTTTGCCATCATATTGGACTGTGCCTGTGTTAGCATCCCTGGTTTCGTTTGGCTGGAAGTCATAATCTCTAAGAGAGCGCTCTGCATGACAGGAACAGGATTTGATTGCATAGAGGCCGAATTGGACTGTGTAACAGTCACAGATCTTGCATTAACAATGAAGCTAGAGTCCATGGGTTCTTCTTTGACATCTGGTGGCTCAATTTTGACTGCAAGTAAGGTTAGGGTATGAGCAAAGTAATTAAAATAAATGGGAAGGAATGAGAAAATTGTCATATTCAAGCATTTAATCCAAGTATGATTATCATAAACTGGTAATGTGACATAAACAACTTCTAAAAAGTTTACATTCTGTTTGTTATATTTAAAATATATCTCTTGTTTCAGTATGAAGATTGACTTGAACTTATTGGCCCTTAAAGACTTCTGTATTATTTTTTTTCCGGTTTATTTTCTTGTCCGATACTTGGTGCCATGTTGTATCAAAAAATTCCAACTGGTTTCATATTATGGGAAAGAATTTTTTTTAAAAAAAAGAACAGTATGTTTCTCAATAAACATCACACACATATTAAGGTTAGAAATTAAAAATTAAGATTAAAAATCCAATACCTCCCAAATCCAGGATTTAAAAAATTAGTCTTTCCCACCTATAACCATACAGATGCTCAAATACTATTTATAGGTTTAAGATTTAGCAATACACAAATGAGGATTCATGCATTCTGTAAGGACGTTTGGAGGGCTGAATCATAATGTCACTAGACAAGTATTCACTCAGAAATATAATTCATGAAGAAAATTTCCTTTCTCCACTGACTATATTAAATGATCACATTTACATTAAGAGAACAGGTAATAACATGAGGAAGTGCTGAGCATTCAACCTTTGCCATAGTTCTCCTTCAGAGGAAAATAGGACTTGTATCCTCCTCTAATAGATAAAAAGAAAAACACTTCCCTCATGGGCACCACATCTAAGCAAGAAGCTAGTGACACAGAAGCCATAAGCCTTACACAAAAAGGTAACAAGAAATGAGTGGCATTTCCTTATGCAAGAAAATGTTATGGTAAGTTTAGTAAAGTTCTAAATTCAATGTTCTTTACAAGATTGTGCTGCAGTTAAGTCTGGTGATCCCCAATTCTCTTCTCTGCAACACTAGATCACGAGAAAACTTGATAGGTTTAGCCAGCCAACAACTTCAATGATGTCTTGAAATGAAAAGGGAAACACATAGAGATGGCTCTAATTTTATGAGCAGATATCTGATCATGTGCGCTGTCCAAGTATCCCGAATAAAAATTAGGGAGTGTTATCAGGTAATAACTCACTGATTACCTGCAAACACCCAGAATGCTTATCAGTCATCCTAGCACTCAATCCAGAACATGTTCATTAAAAATAAAAAAAGCTTCATGCTCATATTGCACCTTCCAATAAACCTAATAATTACCTGTATAGTCAGAAATAATTAAAGTTTTATAACAATAAATCATTAATTCATTGTGCAAATTCTAGAAATGTGAATTCCTTAAACATTTTGTTTTACCAAAAGAATAACTTTTAACATTAGTCCCCATGTCTGCTTCTTCTTTTCCATATCTCTTGCAATTCTTCTAATTAAAACCCAATCAACTGGATGCATATGACAAACTACACAACATTACACGATGAAAAAAAATATTTTCTATGCATCAGTCAGTCTACTGTGTTGGTGCTGAAGAACTTTGTCCATATCTAACTCTAAACAGAAAATCCCATTCAAAAGTTTATCTATGAAATTATTCCACAAAATTGTGATTTTCCTAAATTTCATCAACATAATTCAGAATGAGGATATTTCACATTAAAACAATTTGTAACTCTAGGAAAAAAAATTCTAAATGGTTAATATTTCACCAAATGGCAAATGTTCTTCACAATGAAACTTTGTTCATCATCACACCAACCGAATTGTCCAAGTGAAACTAGAGACGCTTTAGGTCAACTGACATCACAACCAATTCACTTTTCCGAGAGGAATATGCTCATTTTTAATGAACAAGAATCCCATGAAAAACTTATGCAATACTGGAATATCCAGAAATTCAAGATAAGACTATTTCTTCCTTTCACTGATGAATGTTGAAACCGTCTCTTATATTCTTTAGCAGTAACAAGATTTTCAACTTCTTATTGAGGATCAACTAGACATCAATAGTAGCCCTTTGGTCTAAACCCCATAGCATAAAGATCATCCATTCAGGGTGGGGTGGGGGTAGTGACAAAATGATTTTCATTAGATGTATGACTGGCTCCATTTTCATTTAGGCCTAACTAGCTATTACATGCAGTCTAGTGGCGAAAACCACATGCTGATACAGCTATCTATTTGGGAGTACAGATAACAATATTCTCAAGATTCAACTTCATGCTGACCATATTGATGGTAGGTCATTTTCACTGAGACCAAGACTCTTCTCATGAAAACCCCATGTCAATATGACTTTCCCTTTAAATGAAGTAGCTTAAGATTTTCAAGATGCTGGACTTCAGATTGGTACCATTTTAATTTAAGGTAAACAAAACATAAATCTTTTACTGATATGACAGTTCATTCAGAATGATTTTGAAGCTGGCCACTGTGGCAGTCATATTTGATGACATCAGATCAGCAGCATTTTCAATTAGGACAAAGTAGGCATCATAAGAAGTCTTTTGGTGAAAACCCCATGTCAATATGGCATTTTGTTTAGCAGGAATAATGATGAAAAGATTTTTCTAGATGGCTGCTGTTGTAACTATATTGGACTATATTGGTACGATTTTCAATTAAGAATAAGAGATATCGTAAGCCTTTTAATTAAAACACGTCAATATGACAATCCATTCAGACTGAATAGCAATTAGAATATTTACAATATAGCCATTGTGTGGCACCTATACTGAATGATCGATCGGTTCCATGTTCATTTAAGACAAACTGGACATCATAAAAAATATTTTGCTGAAAATACCAAGTCAATATAACTCTGTTCCGAAATAGTTGTGATAAGACTTGTACGATGGCTGCCTTGGTGGCCTTATTGGACTTGTCAGCACCTGTTTTATTTAGGACTAACTTGACATCATAAAAAAAATTTTTTAATGAATGAAATCCCATGTTTTAAGTTATTGAATCTTTAATATCCTTGCATAGGTTTACTATGGGAACTGAGTTATGAATGGTCATATTCATCTCAGATCAGCACTATTTTCATTTTGGACCAACTGTACAAATTAAAAGAAGTTGTTGAAGCAGGGTTTAACTACATTTTTCAGCACAAGATAGGCTATATATGGTGGCCAATATTATCGGTGGAGAGAGATCCACAAGATGCTACTGGCAAATTTTCTCACATACCCACATTGGCCAAACCCAAGACTCGAACCGACGCAGACAGGTGAGATGGCAGTGATCCGTAACAGTGAGAACTTCAGACCACTCTGCCACTCAGGACAGAGTATTAAAACGTATTTAATAAAATAAAAAAATACATTTTGATCATTTCTTTCCTTAAAAATCTGAATTTCTGATCCCAAACCCATACTTGTATTCAGTGACCATGATTATCCCATAATAGGTCCATTCTTGATTGGCCCATCCTTTAAAAAGCTTTATCTTTTTTCAAAATATTTTTGTGCTTGAACCCTAGCCTTGTTTTTACACTTTCTGAGCCAAAAAAACCCAGCTCATGCCAAAGTTCAGAAAATCAGACATAATTTGTTGCCATGGGCTCAGATGCAGATTAGAACAAGGTAAGCAGAAGACATGGTGACTAGTCAAGGGACATAATCTGTAATCTTACTTGTTGGAGTGTTGGACAAGATGGTGCCTAAATGTGTGGACTGTGGTACAGTTTGATCTGGGGTTGAGACAGGTTCTTGTTTCACCTGCTGTCCACCTCGTTCTGCCAACCTAGCACCAAGGACCCTTTGTCTCATCAGATCTAGGGGTGTCTTTGTGTTGAGTGGAGGCGTTGACGGAACCTTTGGCTTACGCTCTAAAAATAGAAATCTGGATAGTAAACAAAAGATCAGTTGAAATTGATTTGTCACCTGTAAATGGCTCTTGCAGCTTATTCAAGTAACAGATAATAAGTTACAATATACTGACTTCCAAATATGGAACTCCATCATTTGAATAGCATTAAAGAAACTACATACCACTCACAGCAGAATATATATATATATATGTATATATATATATATATATATATATATATATATATATATATATATATATATATATATATATATATATATATATATATATATATATATACACACACACACAATTTGGGAAAGATCACAGCAAAGTCTAGCAATATCAAGCTCACAGCATAACAGTTCTAAGAAAACATCAGATTGTTACACACAGTACTCTCCATTATTTAAATGGTACTCTCCATTGTTTAAATGGCTTAACGAGTCTGCATGTGAAATAATCTCAGAAAATTTTAAAACTTACGAAAATTCAAACCAAAAATTGGGACCTGTAATGAAATTCAACTGCAATAATAAGATTCTTACTTTTTCTAGGCCCTTTATATATCTGTGTTTTTCCTTTCCTCTTCTTGGGTTGTGGCAGTACTTGATGGGGCACCTCAGCTTCAGAAACAAACAAATGCTTATTTTAGACCTTATCACTATTTTAAAATCATTGGGAAGATGGAAAACTAAGAAGGTTAACTCTTTCAAATGTTTCTGAGATATTGGTACATCTATTTCTAAAACTGCATCCATTGTTTTCATGTCAAACATCTGTCAAAATGATTTCTTTGTCATCATTGCCACAACAGTCAAACCCGCTTTAATGGTCAGCTTCACATAATGACCATTCATATCCATGTATACAAAAATTCTGATAAAAGATAAGATCCAACTTCTCAAAGTTTGGGATGTTCCTGTCAGGCTGGTACATGTGGATGTGAAGTTATGCATCATGTAAATCTATGGAGAAATGCCCAGTCATAAAACCGTATGGTGTTCAGGACTCATGGTACTAACTCAGTTCCCATAGTAACCCTATGCAAGGATATTAAAGATTCAATAACTTAAAATTGCTGTGTTCATGATCAAACCTATATTTATCGGTATTGATGAAACCTCGATGTCAGCTTTTGTGTAGAGGAAAGTATTTGAACCGTGGCATTTTCTGGACCAGCATGTGTTTGAAACATGTGCTTTCAATTCCACACCGATGAGTCAGGTGCTAATTTTAGTAGTGTTCAAAACACAAGACTGTTAAATGACAGAAAATCCATCATAAAAACAATGTCTCTATTTTTTTCTCATTCACTAAACTAGGTTAAGTTTTCAAAAGATGATTTTTCCTATGCTATGACTTACATTGGTCAGTTAAACCCATATATACTCTTATTTCACCCATTTCCAGGCAGGTTTCCATTTTTCCAAACATTAGTACAATGTCCTTCAGGACTGAGGAGGTAGTCCCCAGTTTGAAATGTACTTGCAAAAGGGATCCTTTCCACTTCAAGAGCAGAAAGATCCAGCACGAGTCAATACTTTCAAACACTAAAAACATCCAGGAATGAAAACAAGAATTTGGTTCTCTGTCACCCTCTCAACTGTGTGCTTTTGAAGGGCATGCACCTTTTCCTTTAAATGAACCTTCTAGGTCTGGTGAAACAAGATGGTCTGTAATAGGAGAGGAGGTTCCCAGAAATGCACTTTGTAACATTATCTTTGATGTTTGACTAAACCTCTGAAAAAGGGACCCAGATAGGCAACTGGCTGGGACACTGGAAGGAGGAAGACAATGCAGGAAGGGGAATGACTCCCTATGGCTTACTGCCTCCTTCCTTAGGGATGGAGGAGTCGGAAAACTTCCTGGCTTTTACAACCTCCTCATGTAGCGAGAAATGGACTGGAGGGAGTTTGATTAGAAAACATTTAGCTATTGACCAATGAAGGAAGGTAACCATTACATAAAGGGCATTTATGTAAATATCTGCTGAGGGGTAGAGGGTATTATAATGGCTGTTGTAAACAGATGACCACTGAGTAAAGTTGACCATTAGGATAATAAAGATATTTGATGCATGGTATTTGTTCAGGAATAAGTCTGAAAGGTGAACCTGCATTGTAGATCTAACTGCACAAGAGATGACCAGAATAGAGAAAAGTTGGCTCAGCAGAACTGTTACTAGTGATGTTTCACAAGAATCCGCAGTAACAAGCTTTCCCCTGATCCTAACCCCTCTTACTCTGTTTTCTATGACTCATCCAGGTAATTCCAGTCAGTTAACAACAACAAACTCCACCACACCACACCCATCAGACTAGACTAAAAGTTATGGGCCTGCCATCCCAACATACAGTTAAACAGCCTGGCTATTTTGGTGGGTGGGTTGCTCCAGTCATTGCAAGCCTAAGACCTGAGGAGGAACAGAGGGTTGTTTATATATAATACAGTTTGTGTTCTAATATTCCAACCAGTCCTTTCTTATAATAATAATAATAATGAGGACTTTGTATAGCGCCTAATCTTTCGAAGCTCGAAGCGCTTTACACCATCAATGATGATATGACTACACTACAGAACAACAAATGACAAAAACAATGAAATTGGAAAACATAAAAACATGCTGAAAACATAAAAGATGCAAAACATGATTAGGTCTCTAAGTTTGTCCCTGCAGTCGAAACAGGTTTCTTAATGTTAAGTGTTAACTAAATATTTAGTTGGGACACCATAGAATCTGTTTTCTCACAGAAACAAAGATTTCTCCATATGGAGTACTAAAACTAATATTGTTGATATTCAGTTATCTTCATACATAGCTAATGTGTTCAACATCATTTTTCATTTTATTTCCTTTACAAATAGTTGTTTGGATATCCAATATAACTTTTTTCTAAGTGCAGGTACTAAGTTAAGTCCAATATTGGCTCACATTACTAACCCTTCCCTAACCTCCTTTCTCCCAACACAGCCTATCAGAAGTCTACATGGAAAGCAGCTACATAACTCTCTCCAGTATGTAATACTTGTAGAATATATATCTACATCAACTTTTGTATTTCTTTCACAAGAATTACAAGCAAATACAACATATTTGGAACAGTACCCAATACAGTGTATTACGAAATATGCTGATGGATATGGTTATTCAAGAATGTGTTTAAAATAATTTTTTAAAAATTTTAAACATGTACCGTCACATGCCAATCAAAAATTTCAAATTTTTACTGGATTGCATTGAGTTTTATATTAACTGTTTGATTTGATTAAATACCCCTTCAGAAATCAATGTTATGGGAACTTGTCATGCAATGAGACTTGCAGGAAAATGAACCTTGTTGACTAAGTAGTGAACAGTCAAAAACAAGCTGGGTTTCATAAAGATGTATATATTTTCATAATGCCTGTGGTTGCTGCGAGGAAGGCATCCATACATATGTTCAGTCACAATTTGTTACTAAAAAACATCATCCTCATTAGACTGATGTCCACTATATAAAGGATACTTCGATTAAGATTTAAATTGTGAAACCTGAAAGTATCCATTATAAACAGTCAATCATTGAATAGAATAGCCTGCTAAGTCAGGTTACACTTTAAGGTAATTTTACACTAAAACAGTAAAGACTTTTGCTGTACCTCGGATTCTTGGCCCCTCAAGAGAATATTTCATGACTTCACACCAACCAACAGGATATAGGTCCGGAGATTCACAATCAACCCACTGATCATACTCTGTCTCCCAACCATCAAAGTGAATTCGCAGAAGTCGTCCCACAACCTTTGTTACCATTCCGACACAAATCAACCTGCAGAGGAAATAATATTCAACTGATGCAATAAAGAAATTTTGAAAACTGCAAAGTTCACTGTCATTTTATCAACTTTTGGCACTAACTAAAAAAATATAAAACAAAGTCACAATGAAATAAGGATTCCCACTTGAAAATGTCACTATGTAGATTTCATGCTTGACAAGAAATCCAAGAATATCAGGGTATAAATTTAATGCATATAGTAGTAGTAGTAGTACTACAGCAGAATCTCCTAGGAATATTGCAGCAGTAAAGAAAAGATATGACTTTCAAAAGTTTAAAAGCCCAGAATCATAACATTGTTGATGGTTGTGACAAAACAGTCACTGCCAGAAAAGTGAAATCTCAGCCTTGTCAGTCAACAGCTGTTACAAAATGCCCGATATGGCCCAGTTAGACCCCCATACGTTTTATTATTACCAAGGTGTCAGGATGTTTTGCACACCATAATATTTTTTTAAATATTTTTCTTCGTATCGCACGACGCTTTCATTGCTTGCGCAGCAAATGAGTGTTATGTATTAATGACTTGGCTTATTAACAGGGATATGGACATATGTGCATACTCCTGTTCAAATTTTATCTGGTCGCTACTATGACTTATGTTGAAAATATGTATATTAATGTTTTAGTATAATGTATTTCTATTTTAATGGCATTCCTACGTTACATTTCAGGCGGGTTATATTAACCCATTCGTAACCGTCATATATTTTAATGTAGTTACAATTAAAGCAGACTATTCAGAAAGTTGTTTCTTTTCCATATTCAGCTCACTGGGTATGAATAGCCGGATGAGCATGTGAATATGAGGATGTCTGGTGCACCATTATGATGTTAAACCACCAGTTCAGTTCCCACGTGTAGGTACGAGTCGGGAGGATGGAAGTGACTGTAGCGGAAAGCGGGTAGAGTCAACACTAGATCCACATGTGGTGATATCGACGTAGTGCTTAACAGTAATGTTTGACTACATGAATTTTGTAATGACAGTAGTCTTTGACTACATGAATGTGATGACAGTAGTGTTTGACTACATGAATTTTGTAACAGTCGTGTCTGACTACATGAAGTTTGTAACAACAGTGTTTGACTACATTAATTCCATATTGTAATATTTGACTACATGAGTTTGATATAGTAGTCAAATCCAATTACTTATTTGTTTTATATTCATATTATGTACCTTTGTGTTTATGTTATTCTCATGTTTCCTACTCATTAGTTTGAGTGTGAAATACATTTTCATTGTCCCTCACACACCTGTTTGTTATTTCTTGAAACCCTGCCCAGTCTCATAGGGTGTCAGCTCGATTACGTTACAACACCAAACCAATAGAAGTCCTGGCAATTAAACTGAGAGGTATCTAAGCAAATTTGATGATAGCTCGGCTTCTTCAACTAAAGTTCCAAATTTTTCAAATGGAAAATAAACATGTACCATTAAAACTTACTGAATATTGGCACGTATATCAAGACTGCATTTGTTTAGGCCTGGACAGTGCAGTGTAGCGTGCTTGCTCTGCACCCCCATGGTCCAGGGTTGGATCTCCAGTCCATGCAAGGGTATATGGTCACCTATAGGTTTCGTGGTTTCCTCTGCAATCTTTAGTTTCTTCCAACTCAAAGACCATAACAAATGTAAAACAAAATGAGTTGAATTGAAGCTACATTTGTTCAATATCATTTAAGCGTCAAATGTAAAGGAGCATAGTTAATGTCAAATTCTGAAGTCCGTATTTCTTTTTAAAGAGTAAATCATGTTTCTCCAAAAATATACTTACCTGATCACAATAACACTAGGAAATAAACTCAACCACCTCTTGAATCCAGCACTCCCAGAAAAACAAAGTCTTTTCCGTCTATATATCATATAAACAGTGCAAACATCAAAACAACTATACGAAGAAACACTTTTTAAAAAGGCAATATTATAATTACCTTGTATATTCATGGAAAATTCATTATTATTTTATAAAAAGTTTGATTCATGCAAAGTAGGAATGCTCTTACAAGCAGCACATTCAAAATTTGATAAATCTTGGGGCAGTATTGGAAATTTTTTATACTTTCATAATTCTTATATTTACAGTTACACTGTATTTGAATTGTGTGTGTGTGTGTGTGTGTATATATATATATATATATATATATATATATATATATATATATATATATATATGCACACAGTGGAGCCTCGTTAATCCGCACACATTCGTTCCCAGTGGATATGTCCAAATTAACGAATTTTCCGGATAATTGAATCATGCACATTTTTTTTTATTTTACGATATCATCACACTGTATTTTGTACATGTATATGCTAGCTTTAAATGTAATGTGCTGTAAAAAGTACAACGAATATGAATTATTATCTCGCAGTTTAATGCGTTATGGTAAACTAATAAAATGCAGTCATTTTTATAAGTCTTATTTTACAGCTGTTACAATGAAGAGTTTAATGGTTTTTCTGCGATTTATTGTGGTATAAACTGTCAGTTGCCGATTCACACCGCAAATAACATCCGAAATTTCAATTGTTCGCAATTTTTTTTTAAAAATCATTAAGAAAAATAAATATTAACTGAGCGTAGTAATACATGTTTTGGTGTTGTTTATTTACGTAGCTATTTATAGCACTTGAGGTTGTCTTGCTTGATCATAATAAGGTCATCATAATACGAGTCCTTGATTCAATGGAAACCTATGTATGGTATTTGAACACTGCTACCGTGATTTTGATATTTTAGCTTAATGGACACGTGTATTCAAAGTGGAGCTCAATATTTAAAGTCACGATTCATGGCCAAGAATGTTTTTTATTCAGAAATGAAGCCCTATACTGTCTACACCTTAAATCATTCAACTTTGTACAGCCATCAATAAAACTTTGTTACATACAATTGGTAAACAACAAAGAGGCTTAATGACACTTTTAATCTATTTACCATATGTTATGTCAAAAAGTGTGGACGATTTGATCCCAGTGTGTTTATATAATTATTAACACCCCCGTCACCGAGTAGCTAAAACAGACATTGTTTATACAATCACTGGTTACAATATGGTTACGCTACTTAGTTATTGATAGTGGCCATAGATTCTCAAGGGCTCCACTATTGTGTTTTATGTATTATTCTACTAAATGTATTTTCATATACAATTTTTCTTATTTTTGGACAGATTACTTCCGGATTATCGAGAAAAGTTTTAATGTAATTTTACACTTTGGTCCCCCAATTTTGATTTCCAGATCTAGAACGAGGATTTCTGGATTAACGGAGCAAATTAACATTTAGGATTTCCATTCCTGTTGAATTATGTCTGGATAGTGACATTTCCCAAGTTATCTGCTGGTAAAGGCAACAATGACTGTTTTCAAAGTTAACAATGCTTTTTGATTCAGCCATGAATTTTATACTTCTTCAGTGCCAAAGTAGAACCCTGTGTGTTTGACCCTAATAAATTCAAACCCTTTGTTTTCTTACAAGACAACCCTTTGATCAAGCCATGTTTCTAATACTTGTTCAGTACCAAGTAACACCTGTTTAGTAGCATGATTAGTTAATTTCATAGAATGTATGACTGAAGTGTCACTCAGACAGTCTCCACGCAAGTACCTGCATATCACATTAAAGACGTGGAGTATGACTAGATGAAAAGAGAACATTTTAGAACATTTTATTCGGTCACTCAGACAATGAGGATGAATTCTTGGGTTTTGTATCAAATGAAACAGTGATATTTATTGACTATAGCGAATTGTAAAAGTGTGGCATTGACTTTCATTATTTATTTGTAAAATGAATTAAAACACTGGATATTATGAATTGAATTAATAGATTTCATAAATTTATCATACAAAATGGATTTAAAAGGTCATGTCTTATGCAATTCTATGGATTTCTTTTTTACACAAAGATATATAAAACACAAGTCATCAATTTACTCTCTCCAAAAATTATCTTTGAGTCTCTGAAGATGAGTCACTCCTTCAGATGGATATCAATTGCAAAATATATACACAATGGTCAAAGAAAGATGAACTTTTAGAAGCCCTAAAAAGTGGGGAGGGGGTCAACTTGTTGTCAAATCTACTTATAACAGCATACTGTGTCCACCTCTTATATGGCCATCCCTTCTGCACCAGTTCTTAACTGCTCATTTCTTAAATTCACTTTTATTTTCAGTTTTTATCTAATCATATTCATAAAAAAATAACTATTTGAGGACAAAAATACTACCACAACATTGTCAAGCCCATTTCCTGTACACATCAGTGTCTATAGACAATGATGTCCCAACATATACAGTAAATACAGTAATTGGAGAAGGCAATGCATGAGAATGCAACCTCCACTATATATGTTGGCTGGAGTCCCTATGTTAATGATAAAACCATTTCCTTAGTGTAAGGGCAGTACACATGACACCCACACCAATGTTATGAGAAATGAATGGCATTATCTAACCTAAAATAATTCTGGATGAATCCAGCAAAAACTATAAAACCACACCCAAGAGGAAGTTTTGTTGTCAATTATGGGGTCTGGTGGTCATCTGGGCCAGATTCAATTCCCTACTATGAAACAATAAATCTCAAAGATGGATGCCGGTGAAAATTGAATGTTTATAAGATACCAACTTCATGAGGTTCTAGCCAAGGGCTTCAAGTTGTAAGAATTGAGGCATGTGAAAACCCAGGAAGACTTAACAATGTAAGAACTGGGCTGGTTCAGAAAAAAATTGTCAAGCAAGCTGGACTAGTCCTTGTCATGTCCTATATCTGCTGTACAGTAGTCCCCCTCTTACACGGCCACCCCAGCTGCACCGGGAAAGTGGCCTTATAAGGCGGGTGGCCGTTCCAGAGGGGGGCTAAATTTATTATGAGAAGTGCATGTATATGTAATGTACATAGTAAGAAAGCTACATACTTCAAAACATTAAATATCTTCGTCTAAATGAAACATTGTAGTCATTAATCAATAAAAGTTTTTTTTTTGTTATAATAACAAATTTATTTCAACTGAATATATGTTACTATTTTTGCTTTCTTTGCGTAAGTTTGATATGCGAACTGGTATTGTTCATTGCAAATAGATTCAAAAACGTCATTTACATCTTGGTACATACATAATTATCTTTCCATTTGCTCCATTTTCCCACTACTGCTGAATAACCTTCTTATCGGTTATTACTTTGTTTATTCAAATTATTTCAACATAAACTTGTTTTTACGAGTCTTTTGACGTTTTGTACATACAATTGTTCGGCATCCCACCACCCCCGGATGTCGTAGAGTAGAATAACAGACTTTCTTCGAAAATAATGTATCCATTAACGTGATGACATTTTAATGTTTGGTAATGATTTATTCGGTTATTGCTGACTGTATGCGATTTAATTATGCAGACAAAACTTGTGTCGAGTCTACGAAATACAGCCTTCATAAAGGATGCCATTTTGTGTGGTCACGTGATTTTTCCGGTCTTTGTCTGGTACCCTATTGTCTTTGTTAAGGTTGTCTGTGTGTGCCAATGTACAAAATCTATTTTTAGCCTATGCTGACCTTGTTATGATTATAACAATTACGTCTGGTTATAATCATCAACGAGAAGAACACAACATAGGTGTTAAACCCCAAACTCTATCATAACATTATTAAGCCCATTTCCTGTAAACATCGACTTTCATAGATAACGATATACTATAAAACTTTAGTCGACACTTTTAACGGCGACTTGACACTCGGAGACGTGTATCTACGATAGAGATAATCAAAATTGCTTACCTTACGTCAAGATTTGAATTAATTATTGGTTCTAGATATATTTAAAAATAAAATGAGGCCGCTCGTGAAAGGTAAATTTTATATTATTGCACAAAAATGCTGGCCGCTGGTCGCGTTAGCCGGGTAGCCTTTCGTGAGGGGTACTTTTGAATAGAAACTCGTCGGTGCCAACGAATTCTGGCCGTTAGGACGGGTGGCCGCTGGTCAGGGGGGCCGTACAAGAGGGGGACTACTGTACTATGATGTCTGAATGTGTCAGAAGTCATGGAGAGGTAACACTAGTTAGTAACAGCTAGTGTCTTCTTGAAGAGCCAGAAAAATAAATTAGCATGCTGAGAACCCATCATTGATGCTGTTGCACCAGTCAAAGAAATCACACCACGTCCTCATAAAAGCCAACAAAGAGGAAGACCATGAGATCCACTCCATCACCAATGGCTGGACTTCAGTTCCCTTCATAAAAGCTAGCGTTGTAATAACCTGTTCAGACATCGATGGAAAATCTGATTATTTTTTTTAGGCGGTCCATCACTAAATCGAGTATATCATTAACCCAAGATGCTCTGTAGGTCTGACCTCTTTATTTTCTGGATCATTATAATCATTAAAACAGTTGCTAAGGTTGTGTAACCTCTAAAACTGCCCAAGCTAATTGGTAAAAATATTCCCAGCTCATTCCCCTGGAGTCAGGACTGGAAAGATAAAAAATCAGTAGTTTGTGGTTGCAGCTCTTTGCAAAAATATAAATCATAGGATGCCCCAAAAACATACAAGTCCAATGAAAGATTGGATCATGGGGAAATCAGTACAATTCTGTGAGGACACTAAGCCCATCAGTGTAACTGACCTGGATTGTAATCTAATGCTGATAGCACCAAGCCTGAAAGTCACAGAACAGACCACATAGGTCAGGTGATCTGGTTTCTCCTGCCAGAGGTGGTAGTTCATCATCGAATTACAACGGTTAGTCTCCAACAAAAGCTGATTCTTCCAAACATGAAAGGAATTGGTTATGGCCTTCATTTCATGGAGTTGATGTAAATGGCTTTCTTTTCAATCCCCATTACTCGGAGTAATTTATGCCATGCCATAAGCCATTTCTGTTTGACCACTGATGCAGGAACAGTTTTAGCTCAGTTGAAATCACATCCCAATGATCTATGTGACTGGAAATAGGGTGCTATGAAACAAGATGGCAATCTAAAGTAGATGAATAATAAACAGGCAGCTGAGGTAGAGTAGGTCTGCAGCCACAAAGAGTTAACTGCCACTTTGCAATTCTTGATGGAAATCCATTCCCTACCAGAAATCAACTCTGAAAGCTTGACAATCTATATTAAGCATATATTAAGGAGGTGAACATGGTTGAGGAGCTAAACATACCATACCAAAATGGACAACAGTGAGTGTGAGATTACTTCTATGTCAGAAGAATGCCCTGCTGAAAGAACTGGAAATGGAGGTTAATCACATCCTTCAACAGAACTGAACTTATAACAACACTGCAATCACTGTTTACAAAGCTGACCTAAACTGAGTGACAACACCATGGCTTGACTTTGAAAATACCCATGTGCCAATACTTCACGGTTCTGACAGATTTGCCATCGAGTTACACTACAGTAGCTGTTGATGAGGCTGACCTAACAGGGTGATGACCCAGTTGATGGTCTTTGTAAACATCAACAGGCTTAGGTGGAGTCCAAATAGAAGTGAATAAAATTGGTATATCGTTCCTTGAAATGTGAACTTCGATGAAGCTGAATGGATAAGGATGTTAAAATATGCACTGGTCTGATCAAGCCTGACTGCAAAACTCATCTCTTTTGATGGAGAGTCAACTATGCCATCTTCATTTCAAAATTCAGCATGATTATGTGCCTGTTAAGCCAGCTCAGAACTATAGTCAGTTTTCTGTTGGTTTTTAGCATTCGAAAAGCTTGCATGAATACCAGGAGAGTTTAATCTACAAAAAGCCTCTTGAAGTAACCTAATTATCAACATCAAAGGCAGAAGTATGGAAATAATGATGATTTCTGATGAATATCAAGAGGTGATGCAATGAAATGCTTATCAAAGGCTTAAACTAAATAGTATCTGGTAAGGGTGGCCAACAGGGTATAAGAGTTTAATCCTGAAAATGCTATTGGCACTTTCTATATGACACACAGAAAGGAAAGATAAACTTTTCATTTTTATAGGTTGACTGGATTCCAGAGGTGGCAGAGTTAATTTCCAAAACATTAATGTGATCAGGAAATGTATTTGATGGAGAAAGAGGAACAATTACATTTAATGATTTACCTGGGTTCCATCAAATCAACTGCCTCCAACTTCTGACCAGGTCTGAAGCCATGTTTTGGAATTTCCTGAAAGGATACAATCTCATTTTGAAAGTGAACAAGAGAACTATCCCTTATTAACAATGAACCTTTTTAAAAGGTTGTGATTAAAGAACCAGGTTTTTATTCTTGAACTGAAAATTCGGGGAAACAGTCAACAGGACAGACATTTTACTGGCTGAGAAGAATATCCAGGTTGGTTTGTTTGTTTTTAACAGCACTTAAAACAGGAATCCAAGAAATGTACACTTCTTGTTCTTATCTCGTAAGTACTGAAAACAACTTTCTTGAGAAAACCAAAACACCAAAGTTAGTAACAAAACTACCAGTGTCTTATGTTTGAGTTAGTATATTCACAAGGTAACTGTTAGTGCTGTACAACATTGCCTGTATGGCTTTGGTTTTGATACCATAGATAAAAAAATCAAGAAACTTGTCTCATTGTCAAGATATAATAAGAAAATAAGTTTGATTAAATCTGAAAGTAATATTTTTGGAAGCAATATCTTTGTGGATTAAATGCTTTGTACTATCATGCTTACTTGCCAGCTGGACTAAAACACCTAAAATTCATCCGTAGCCATGACATGATTTTAACAGCAGTTTTTTTTAAGACATAAATTTATTAGTTAAAATACGACTCATTCTAGAAGAGTATGTTTTAAGAGCACTCTTGAAAGGGATCGCTGTGTATTTGTGGCTAATTTCAACGAGCAATTTATTGGGACTGGGATATTACACACAATTATTTACATGGTAGGTTCCTCTTTAGCACTCACCAACAGGCTGGATCAATTTTGACGCGATAAGGGAGATAACTGTTTTAGGGAGGCTAAATATATAAAAGAAACAAATCATAACATGGTTATAAATAATAAGTGACTGAATAAATGTGACCTTTATAGGAGGTATGACTGTATATCAGACCAGTTCACAATGACACATGTCTATCAGTAGTTTGCTAATTTAAGTTACATATTTGAGTTTTTCGTCCTAACATTGACAGGTGGACTTGACCACAATAAAGAGCTTTGAAAATACTTCACAAAGCATGCATACAGTCTTTTCTATCATGTTTAGTGTGTGTGTGATTTGGATTTTGTAATGTAGCTTTAAAAACATTTTAGTCTTATCGCTACAATGTCAGCAGTGTGACAGTTTATAGTGATGTCTATCACTGGGGCATCGTGCTGCAGACATGTAGCATGATGTCCCACCCAGTCACATAATCCTGACACCAAGTCGACAAATCCTAACACTAACCTCTTAATGCTGAGCACCAAGCAAGGCAGCTGTTAGTACCGTTTTTTGTAAGTCTTGTAAGTCTTTGTATGACTTGGCCGGGGATCGAGACATTTTTACAAGTCTTTGCAGATGCAAGGTCACAATTGTTTGCTAATATCAAGCTGTCTCATACACTAACAAACCTGAAGCTTGAACTCATGCAGACTAAGGTGAGATGGCAATGACTTTTAACAGCAAAGGCCCTTCTTGGAGGAGTAGCAATTAGACTTCCAAATGTTCCAATGAAAATCCCATGCAGATGACTTTCATTGTCAAAAAGTAGTAATAACAAAAATTTAAATCTGTGATGGTTACATTGGATATCATGTCACCACCATTTTCATTAGGACCAACCTCACATCACAAGTCTTTTATTGAAAATCCTAGTGATATGGTCATCAATTCAGGTCAAATTGTGACAAGATTTTGAACATGGCCACTGTGACTCGCATACAGCATGTCCATGTGGCACCATTTTCATTTAAGACCAACTAGGTCAGGGATGAATGTACATGTAAAGTTTCAAAGTAATGCTCTAAATAATTTTGAAGTAGCGATTTCAAACTTCTTGTAGTTTAACGCCATTTCCCAGCACAAGATAGACTATACATGTCGGCCAGTATAACTGGTGAAGGAAGAAACAGAAAATCCTTACAAGAACCAATGGCCTATGGAAAAAAAAAACATGTTAATTGATGGATGGACACTGCAGGACAGACATCCAGCCATTCCATAAAGATTTCTGGTCTATGACCAGATGAGCTGAAAATCAGCACTGATTACAGTGCACATTAAAACTTAAATGTATTCAACTTTAGACGAGTCTTCCATTACTTACCTTATCAAACAGTTTTACAGGAGCTGCAACTGACTTAGTCTGTTTAAGATAGTCATACCACTTGAAATTTCCCTTGTAACCTAGATGGTGTAAAATTATAAAAATTAACTTTCAATAAAAGATTTTACATTTTAGGAATCTGCATACAAAGCTGCCTTCTGTTTAGCATATATCGAGAAAAAAACGTAATAAAATGTTTCTTAATATAAAAATATGTATCTAATTCTCCTTTGACATTTGACTTTTAGATTATGATTTAGCTTGAAAACATCTACACCCCCTTCTGCTAAGATGACATACTACTGTGTTAAATCTTCTGCATTTATCAAGCAGTAAACTCCCAGAATAGGAAGGGTAATAACTACTTTTGATGTCTTAAAAAGAAAAACAACAGATCGGTGAATCTGGAATTCATTATACAGGACCTTGCTTTCTAATTTTACTACCCCTATTACAACCAAGATAACAGACCCTCAAAAAAGCACTAAAATATGCATCTTTTCACATACTGTGAATATAGTTTCAGTCCTGAAGAATTTATATAAATTTTTTTATATCTAGGTTTATACAAAGTACGACTGAATGTGGTGGTGAGATATCTGTGACTTCCAAATGGATGCCAAGTAATGGCTCAATCTGAGTTGAAAGGCTCAAGAACAAAATGAAGAATCATCCCTTTGTTTGACTGGTACTGACCCATTGCATTTAAGTCACCTGGCAGAATCTAGTCATTGTGGAACTAGCCCATCATAGTTGGCATAATTTAGTCCAATCCATTTAGTCAGAATGGGTACATGTTATACAGTTAATTATGTCATCCCATATATAACTACGAAGTGGATGCTAGAACTAAATTAGTATTGTATCGATTCCACCATGGTTGAAATCATACAGCAATATTGTAGGAGTTTTCTACACCACACACCAGACCTGCACATGTTATTCAAATACTGCTAAAGCACTTTGAAGGGATGCACAAGTGACTTGTGCAGGTTTGTACCAAGGATGATGAAGTCTGTGAAGAGGGCAAAGTGATCATGTGAAAATTCTGTCTTTAAATAGAAAAAGAAAAGTTGGAAATTTATAAATGGAGTATCCTACTTCAAAGGACACTCTCCTTCAACTTGCTTTTAATGTTTAAAAAAAAAACTCCAGGATACTTGTATGTGGATTACAAGGATTCTTCAGAGGAGATCACTATACAACTGCAACCAAGGCGGGTAGATAATTTTCAGCCTTATAGCTAAAATATTAAAGCAGGGGAAGGCTGGATTTGCAAGGCAGTAGTTCTCCAAAGGAATTATCATCGGATAATGTATTTAAACAAAATAAGATGACAGTGTCAATGATGTATCAAAAAGCAGATATTTCTGTGCTTCGAGTCTGTAAACTTCATTGGATGTGGTGGCAAATTAAGTTGTTCTAATCTGAACAGTGTTCTGGCAAGATCTAGACAAGGGTAGCACTAAACTTGAATGGACTGATAAAATAAGCAATTTTCCAGAACTGGTCCATGATTGCACAAATACCTTTCACTCAAATACACCTGGAATGGCTTCGATCTTGTACACAGTTGAACTTTCAATGTTTAACTTACAAAATAACCCTTTTAGGTCCATTGCCACCACCATTTTTGACAATGAACAATGCACCACATTATTGATTAGTTGGCATTACATTACATGGCATGCAACACACAAAATCCAATAGATGTCGCCAATATAGCGATCTGATCCACCAAGGTGTAGATAGGGTTGTCGTAAGATGTTGATCCATATGAACATGTTTTCCTAGCCCTATTCTGTGACAAGTCATAGCCAATTGCAAAATGAAATCAGTCTGCTCTCCCTCAGCTTGTATGGCAGGATATATAGATAAAAGTGAAAAGTCTGCATAGTTCCTTTTCATTTAAAAGAAACACTCGTCAGCCCTGATTCAACCATACCCCAATTGAAAGAATGATTGACAAATTCACTCGACTGCCTCAAATTTATTACCTGCCATTTAGAGTGACCTTTCAATCACGTTCGATAATCAATTTTTTTGAATGTATACATTGGCATTAATCCCAAATATAAACTGCAATTGCCACAAGTGTAATTTTATATCATATTTATGTCAATCAATTAAGTACCAACATGTTTTATTTTGCTGCTAATAATATCCACACAAAAAACAACATGGATTAACCTTTTAAAAGCAGACAAACAAAATACTAACCCTTGGGTGGTGTCAAATTCAATCCATTGACCTCACAAAAGCCAACCGGGAATATACAGGGGGAACTCGCATGATAGCAGAACCAGTCTGACCCATTCTGAGCCATGGAACCATCAATACCAATCATTAAGTAGCCGTTCTTCAGCACCTGTTTTTGTAGAAAAATAAAATTATATTCCATGCTGAATGTCAGAAAAAGTTCTGACAGTATATTTAACTTCAGCTTTCTCTCTCTCTCAAATCAAACTTGCACTTTCACTAACATGTAAGACGCTGGAAAGCAAGAGACCCGAGTGGACCTGATATTACTCACTGCTGACCATTTCACTAAGTAGGATTATTTAGTATCTTAAGAAAATAACCACGTGTAAACTAACTCCCAAATGTAATATAATGTCAATTTTAAATACTTTGTAAAAGCCAAATATACTGATGCATTTTTTTAAACTCTGTGACTGCAATTTAATTTTGCTGAAGAGTGATGGTAGCAAAAATATTGCTCAAATCAGTTAAACTGGAAGTGTGTTTTCTTTAACGAAAAATATATAAAATGCTTCTACATCAATGTATGGTCATAAAACAATATGTATTGGAATTTTTAAGCAATAGTAGCGATATAAATGCAAAATATCCTCATAGAAAATACTGCAACACCAATTATGTGTTAATGCACCTTTTCTCTAGAATGGTAATAAGATCATTTATGCTCAGGCATGTGTCAATCTAGTTCTTGACAGAACGACATCTTCATCACATAAGCCTACATTCAATTTTGATCATAACTGGATCAGAAATATGACCGCAAGAAAATTAACATGTTCAGGCAAACTGATGCAAGATCACCCAATTAACATGCACGAATCTAGCTCCTTATTAAATATCTCAGACCCACCTACCTGATGCATTTTTCAAGAACGACAAATTTCAAAACTATGGTAACAAAGTCTGACAATCTATCGAATGATCCGTCACTTCATTAATGTGTCAATCTTGATCACTATCTAAATCTGCTTACATCTTGATAATATTCCAATACTGATTAATATCAATCCAAAATATAGTTTCTAGGGTGTCAACAACATCAGCTAATTAATATGTATGAATCTTACTAATTATTATGATGTTTAACATATCTTTATCAATGTTTCAGTCATATCACTACCATGTCTGCAGTGAGGCAGTTTATAGTAATGCCTTGCACTGGGGCATCATGCCAGACATGTAGCATGATGTCCCACCCGGTCACATTATTCTGACACCAGGCAGACCAGTCCTAACACTAACCTCTTAATGCTGAGCGTCATGCGAGGCAGCTGTTAGTACCATTCTTGTAAGTCTTTGGTATAACTCGACTGGGGATTGAACCCACGACCTCCCACTTCCACGGCATATGCTCTAACCACTAGGCCATTGGATTGGTTTAAAAAATGGCACGTCATAAAAACCAAAGAAGTTATTTATCTGCATTATAATGCACCTTTAGTTAAAATCAGTCTCTTCTAAGGGTCAGTCATTACAGTTAACAAATACCAGACAATTGATACAAATGTACAGTACATATACCAATAATATCATGACATATCTTTTGAGTTCTCATTCTGAAGACGAGATTTTCCAGACAAATGCATGTCTAAATTTTATTGCCTCTGGACTTTTCTTGAACAGAAGATATAATTGGTTATGATATAAGAAGCTTACAAACTCAGAAATGTGGTCAGTGTTTGAAATCTGGATGACAAAGAACAGACTAACCTTCATGACAGTAGCTACACAGATGGCCGAGAGATTCAGGGGGTCAATGGCTTCAAGCTTCATTCCAACCTTAAATGCTTCAGTACATTCCTTCATCTGCAAAAGGCAAAAGCAAATTTTGAAATTATGTTTCTCAGAGAATATTTACCCACTCGCATTAACATCAGGAAGAAACTGCTATCTCTTGAATCCAGCAGTTGTGAAAAGACAAAATCGTCTTCTTTCCTGTCTAAATATCATATACATGGAAGAAACTCTTGCACTTACCTCACCTAGTTTATTGAAGTTTTGGCTCAAGCAATACATCAACAGGGATGCACAGAGGGCAATGCCAAGTATCCCTACCTATTCCATGGTCACACATATATAGAAAAACCAGATAAACTATAAGAATAAACTACACTTCTAAAAAGCACAACTGACAGTCACACAAGTCTCTACCACCATATGTGACTAACACAAAAAAACTTTTTTTTTTAATCAAGTAAAATATCATGGATATAACCATTCAGTCCCTTGCTTTAATCCCAGAACTGATTGAAAAAATGGCGTTGTTGGGCACAATGTCTTCTTCAGGCAGTGTTTGAGGACAGGATCCTGCATTTCAACCTTTTCACTTATAAGTGGAGGAAAGAGGACAGATGACCACCTTTTGATTGACCCATGACAACCTGTTCTTTGCTATGGAATATATTTGAAGCATAGAACAATGGAACCATCTAACCGGAACTAGAGATAATTAGGGTCTGCTACAAGGCATGCAAGTCACTTACCCTGCATGTCAAATCTAAGACTATCAAAAAACATGTTCTGAATGATAGCAGCTTCAATTTAGTTCCAGATAAAGATTTCATCAGAACTGAGCCACGTCGAAATCAGTGACAGATTACATCCAAAAGGTCTAAACTAACTGCATATTCATCCTGTTTTTACAAAAAATCTGACTGACCATACCAACTCCATTTGGAACCTCAGTATAGCTACGTCTATGTTGAGCTGGCCAAGGTCTGGCCTTGGGCACTAAATACAGCTTAGAGCAAAACCTGGGAGAAGTCAATGTGAAAACCACCTGCACTCTGCATGACAAGCAACAAATATATCTCTTTCTGTAACATTATGCCTTCTTCAGATCAGACAGCAAGACTGTCAAAAGAAGGAGAGGTAAAAAGTGAAGGGGGATGCATAAACAAAATCTTGAGCCCCTATGAAACAACGTGGATCCCCCATTTGTTTACCAGAAAATTATCGATCCACATACCATGAAGCAGTATGGTATTCAACTGAAGGCTGTTTGTAGACTTTTGTGACAAGTTAATACCTGCTGTTAGGAAGAATGTCAACAAAGAAAAATTGTTTTCTAACTTGTTTATGAAATTGCCGCTGGTTTTGAAATTCTTACCATTGCGGGCAGCAAGGAAAGGTATAGAGGCAATTTTTGTAATCTCTGCGTCCTCATTTCGCCTATTACATCACCAAACATATTGGCACGTTGAAAGGTACAAACCAGAGTGCCAGTTCATGATGCTCCTTGAGCATATGTGACAGCAGACAGGCATCTCATCTTGCCAAATCTAGATTTGCTGAAGCTTTCAGGGTATACCACCATCATAAAAACCTTGGTAATCCTACATTTGGATTTCCATGAATGCTTAATACCAGATTTTTTCGGCCATTCAAAACATTGCTTTAGATACCAAGTTATTGTTAGAGAGTGCGAGTGAAACCAGCATGGTGAAAATGATGTTGGTAGCTGGTTTTCTGAGTTGCATATTTTGTCTATAAGGAGATAAGATATTTCTAATTCTCCAAAAGTGCAAGTAGATGGAAAGATGTCAGATTGTTGTCATCTTGTCACCTTCAACATCAGCTAAGGCACTGACCACACAGGCTTGGCTTGTAAACAGTGGGGGTCAAACTCTCTGAAATCATCAAGACTACATAGAGTTCTTAAATCAATATCTTAAAACAAAACTGTCAACTCCTCTGTAATGTTGGAGTACGTGTCCACAATGCATACACTGTAGGGACAATCTTTCTCAGGCACCATGTCCCCATCAGAGTAGAACATTCCCAGATTTGTTTTATTTTTAGGGTTTAACGCCATTTTTCAGCACACGATAGGCTATACATGGCGGCCAGTATTATTGGTGGAGGAAGAACCCGGGAAAAACCCCAGGAAAGAACCATCGACTCACGAGAAGCTAATGGCAAGCTTTCTCAAATAACTACATTAGCAGAATCTTAGACTCGAACCCACACAGACAGAGGTGAGACAACAGTGATCCAAAACGGAAAGCACTTTAGACCACTCGGCCACTTGGGGCCCCTACATTCCCAGATGCATGGATGAGGCAGTGATATTGTCACAGTGAAAAGTCTAGCATCTTCACAATGGGTATGCCGCAAAGAGTTGACTCGACAACTCCCAAATAAAGAGAGGTCAGTCTCCCATTTACCATCATGAAAGAATTGTGAAGAATGATGGATCACAAAGACACCAGAGGCCAGCAATCTGTCATCACCTCTTTCACCAGTTGCTACATCTTTGACTCCAACATGTGTAAAGAATGTGAGACCTGCAACCGCTCGAAAGCTTATGCTGCATCCTGTTGTTGTTGTTGTAGGGTTTAACGCCATTTTTCAGCACACGATAGGATATACATGGCGGCCAGTATTATTGGTGGAGGAAGAATCCGGGAAAACCCTTGGAAAGAACCACCAACCCATGAGAAGCTACTGGCAAGCTTTCTCACATAACTACATTAGCTGAATGTTAGACTCTAACAAACGCAGGCAGGTGAGATGGCAGTGATCCGTAATGGAGAGCACTTTAGACCACTCGGGGCCACGTGCTGCATCCTGTAATAGAGGAACACTTGGTACAAATTAGGCATGTTCTATGTATATCCTCAATGATTTTACATGATCTTGCATTTAATGCATTTTTTCTATCATAAAACAATGAAAAATTCAAAAATAACAACCCAAGAAAGTATTCACATGTCCAATAATCAACTTTTACCATAAGAAAGTGCAAACATACAGGTTGTGAGCACAAAATAACCAACAACAAAAAGATCAAAACTGTGTATTCCAATTGAATCTTTGTCAATGGACAACAGAAAATCCATGACATTTCTTTTTTTATAAAATGGCACAGAATACGATGTTTAAGAATAAAACTAAACTAACGCAGTTACCTAATGACAACAAGGGGAGGTAATGAGTAAGACTTTCTTCTGTATGTTCATATTTTATATTAATGGAAAAGACAAAATGTGCCTACTCATTCTACAGATAGTTGTTGTTATGGGGTTTAACGCCATTTATCAGCATACCAGTAATATTGGTGGAGGATAATCCCAGAAACCCATGGAAAGAACCACCGACCATAAAGAAGCTACTGGCAAGCTTTCTCACATACCCACTGGCTGAATCTGAGACTCAAACCCACACAGACAGAGGTGAGATGGCAGTGATCTGTAACAGAGAGCGCTTTAGACCACTCAGCCCCTCATTCTACAGAGAGCGGAGCTTCATTGCTAATGCAGTCTTTCCAGCAACCTTTTGTGAAAAAGTAGAACTAAAGTTGGGAAATATAGAGATATTTTATGAATAAATTTAGTATGAAATACTAAAAAATTACTGAAAGAAAAAACAACAACTTTACTTGACTGACCATTTTGAACTTGAACAAAACCACACTTTCACTCACCTCTTTAATCCACGTACCCTCGTGTTTTTTCTCAAACATCCAACTTCAAATTACAGAGGCCATATCTGACTTTTAAAATTGTATTGGCACTCTATTTAATAACAAAATGAAACATGAAACCTAAAGAAGCAAACTCTAAGCAAGGGAAATATTACACAAAAATCAATGATGTCCTGCAAAATCTTCTGCATATTGGATGTCAAGTTGGCACCATATTCATTTAGGACCCACTAGACATAAGAAGTTTTTGAATTTTCATATTCAGGAGGAGTTGCGACAATATGACCTTAGATAGCTGCAAAGGTGGTTATACTGGATATCCGATTGGCACCATTTTTATTTAGGACCAATTAAACAGCATGAAAAATATATAAGTGAAAACCTCATTCAGGAGCAGCACCGAGTACTGGGAAGAAAACATGGTGTGGAAATTTCAAGACAACCTTATCACAATAAGTCTTTTGGTGACAACCCCGTTTTGAAATTTTGGAGTAGCAAGAACAAGATTTTCAAAATGGCTGCCTGATGTTTGTTTGTTTGATTAGGATTTTTAACGTAGCTTTAACAATTTTTCAGTCATATCGCTACGATGTCTGCAGTGAGGCAGTTTATAGTGATGTCTAGCACTGAGACATCATACCGCAGACATGTAGCATGATGTCTCACCCAGTCACATTATTCTGACACCAGGCCGACCAGTCCTAACACTAACCTCTTAATGCTGAGCGTCAAGCGAGGCAGCTGTTAGTACCATTTTTGTAAGTCTTTGGTATGACTCGGCCGGGGATCGAACCGACGACCTCCCGCTTCCGGGGCGGACGCTCTAACCACTAGGCCACCGGAGCGGTTTGGCTGCCTGATATGTCAAACATATTTGAGATTTTCATTTAAGACCATATAGACATCATATTAGTATATATACAATTCAAAACTGAAGTAATATTACATCTGATGAAACCCAGCAAACAAAACAAACAATATATGATATAGGTTATTTAAAACTGATGACATCAAAATTTCAGAGCACATTTTAACAGGATCCCGATTTTGTCTTGATGTTATTTTTTGGATCCAAAGGATCGTGTTATAACGGGTTTTACCTGTAATTTGTAAGAGCTATAAAGATCACTATAAAGAGAAGGACATCTTACTTGTGGGAACATATCAGGAGTAGCATCATCTGGATCATACTTCTGCATTGTTATTTTACCAAGGCACTGGTTCTTGTATTCTGAAATCAAAACAGCAAGCATAAGAGTGTTTATAAACGTGTATTCATATTATAAACTCAGAGATATGGTCAATGAAGATGAGCACGCCACAAGAGTCCCAGAAAACTGACACAAACCCAAAACTTTACATGGCAAAGGGATAGATGAAGGTAACACCATGCACCAACCACTACAGCAAAAATTAGTTATAATCTAACAGCAAAAATTAATTATTTTATCAAATCAGCTATAATCTTAAAGCAAAAATTAATTCTTTATCAAATCAGCTATAATCTTACAGCAAAAATTAATTCGTTATCAAATAATCTGTAATCTTACAGCAAAAATAAATTCTTACTCAAATAAACTATAATCCTACAGCAAAAATTAATTCTTTATCAAATCAGCTATAATCCTACAGCAAAAATTCTTACTCAAATCAGCTATAATCCTACAGCAAAAGTGAAGAGCAACATCTAATTTTCTCAATTACCTTGTGTAGCCTGAAGTTTATGTCCAACCTGCTGAGACCAGCCCACAGGATGAACCAATGATGATTTCATATGGCACCAAAATTCATCTATTTCCTCCTACAATACGAAGATACAATTTGCCATATTTATTCACTTAATGAAATCTTTGCAAATTGCTAATTTGAAAACTTTAGTTACACACAAATGTAGTGACACATTGGAATCCAAGCATATTAACATCATTAATTCAGTTGATAGTTCTTTAAACCATTGTTTGGGAGTCGGTATTATGGTCAAAGCAATTTAAATTTAATGCTTGCTAAATTTAATGCTTGCTTTCTTCTGTCAGTGTCTACAGAAAAAGATCAAGAACAATATTTAATTTGAAACGGAATTATGCTGATTGTTAATTTCTTGACATATGCTATACGAATGTAGCCAATTGCATATTTTTGGTTTAGGTATTGTACTGATTTCAGTATTAATCATAAATGAGGTTAAAACCACAAATCTGCAACATTCTAAATACAAATCAATTAATCTCATTCTTCTAACTTCAATGAAAATCGTATACTTTAGATTTTGAATGCATTGTCTAATTGACCCATTTGTTATGAAATGCAACTGGCAATGTTCTTCCATGCTAACTGGTAACATGCATCTAGATTGTGTATACCAACACAATCTTCATAAACTAGCTGTATTGTTACTGCCAAGAGGATGTGATCTTTTAAGCAAGTCTGCAAAACCAGACTTGTGAACTATTTCTGCTACAATTGTTATTTTTCACTCATTTTGTCTCCCCATCAATAAATATTCAATCATAGATAGAAGTACATCACATTTTTAGACAAGGTCAACAACAAGTGTAATCCAGTGTACACTGGATTTAATGCCATTTATAAATCTGAACTACCCTGATTAGACCACACCAAATTCAGTACCAGACTGTCACGGTAAAAATCAATATTGATCAATAGTTTCATGTAGATTACTCAAGAATGAATCAACTTTGGCAAACCTATTAGAATAACAATCAGATTTTATTGACGATCAGTAATGGTGTGAACACAACTGTTAACATAAACCGAACAAGAGTTGAGAACCTAGCTTTGTTTAGAGAGAGACCGAGAAAAAGTTTTGTTTCTATATTGAGTAATATTTTGCAGATCTTACACATGTCAAAAGTGTGCAAGTCGGTTCTTTGTTTATAAAGAGGATACAAAATTGATAGAAAGAACAATTCTCTCTCTCTCCCACACACACACACAGAATAAGGTTCTCGACACTCATAGATATAAACAAATAAGGCAAGTTTGCAGAAATGCTCAGATCATGTGCCATTAACATCATCGATAGTGAATAAAAATAGGTTATAAAAAAGATCACCTTGGCTATTGATACACAATGCATGACTGTTAGCTACCAACAAGGAGAGAAGAAAACTGCTGGTTATAATTCACAACAAGAGGTGGGAATATTTGACAAATGGGTCAATTAGACAATGCAACCAAAATCCATAGCAACAAAAAAAAATTGTAAGGTTTGTTCCAGTGAAAGATACTTGAGACAAAAAAGTGACTTTAATACATTATTTGTTTCAATAACAGAAAATTAGAGTACCAGGTGGATTTATTTTCTTTAAATTCCCCTTCCTTGGTACAAGGAATGTTTAAAAGAAATAAAAAGTCAACATGTCTGTGATTAGGATTTGTAATGTAGCTTTAACAATTTTTCAGTCGTATCGCTACGACGACTGCAGTGTGGCAGTTTATAGTGATGTCTAGTACTGGGGCATCATGCTGCAGACACAACATCACTTCAAAAAATATCTTCAATACAACATTGTAAAAAAATTAACCTTTACATCGTCATAGTGGAGTCGCAGCCTTCCACCAACAATTTCATCGACTGATGCCACTCTCATAGCCGATACACACATCTTGTCTACAACTTCAACATGCATCTTCTTCTTGATCTTGTGATCATTTATGCCCTCAACCACCTGAAATATGAGAGGTAACTACCATATATGCTTGCATATAATGCACCTCATTTGTGCAGACATGGTATCAGATATCACATACATGGCCCATGTAAACCCATGTAAATCCACTGCAATAGAGCAGCGCCTTAACACTGCTTTAAATTTTAAAGAAATTCACTGGTCCAAAGAATCATAATAATAATTTTTTGACTGATCCTGTATAAACTTAATTAACATGTGCATTGTTATGGTGTAGTACTCTTAAAACTCTACTGGAGCATAATTCAAGCAGCTTCCGTTTCCCATGATCTCTGGTACTTTCACACTCTCTTCGCAAGATCATATATACATTTGCACTTAATTGTCCTCATCTGACATTTTGGCAATGGCTGCATATATGCCAACCCTTACAGAGGTATAAAAGTAATTGTTGCTAATATAAGTAGTCAAAAAGTATAAACCGATCATATAAAGTGTGAATTACACACCACAATTACAAGAAACTGCATTTTTGCTAATCACCTGGTTCTGCAGGGGTTAAAATTATAGCCACAAACAGTCAAAATCCAAGTGGATTAAAACCGAAATACAAACACAAAACATCCTGACAAATTGATACAAAACACATTTTAACTAGTCTACATTTCTTACTTTTGCAGAATGACTCTAAAGTCCACAAATTTTGCAATGAGTATGGCAATGTACTCAATCTAAGTACTATATCACACCACTCTCATATTCTTCTAAATTTGTACAGTGCTTCTGATTTAACAGGTTCTGACAGATCACTCTCCTCTAACATGTTTCAGTTATACAACATCCACATCGATAAAGCTGATCTCGTTCAACATCTGGTACAATTTTTTTTAAGCATAGATTTGTTTCCGACATTAAAGAATTTTAAAATAGGCATGACAAAAATTCCAATTATAAACATTGTATCTACCTTGTTATAGAAATTACTAGGCAGCGTCCGAGCCCCTGTCAACCTTTTCACCAGGTAGTCTTTCCAATCATTGTATTTATGCTGTATACCTGTTGATGGAAATATTCTGGATAAGACCTATGATCTGGAGGCATACATTATAGTACATATATTTAAAATCTGTTTAAATTTTGGCAACAACAAATTGTGCAAAGAATTAAAAAGACCATAAAAAACACTAAAATAATTAGACAAAAATTGTCATTAAATGATACCCCTCAATATTTACATTTTTGCTGCACAAAACTTAGTCAATATATCTATTATAGCAGACAACTTTGGCACAGCAAAATGTAAAACTATCACAGTACTGTTGATGAATAAAGAATGTGTGTGCATATATACACACACACACAAGTTTTAGTTTTTCTAATTTCTGTACACAAAAAAGGACATATCTCTGAAACTGTCAATATCACAACAGTCAACGCAGATTGCTGACATGGCATATTCTGTTTACCGTATATACTCAAATATAAGCCGACAAATTCAGGGAAAAAAAAGGCCTGGAAGAACGGGGGGGGGGGGGGGGCATCTTTTCTGCTGACCAAGGTCCAAGTCTGAAATTTTTAATGCTTTTTCCCCTCGATTTCCAGTATTTATTGTTTATGTGATCGCCAAAGATGACATCACATGCCTAATGATGCCACATGGCTCATAAGATTTGTGCTGTCATAAAGTGAAACAAATAATTTTTTATCTACCTTAAGTGGTAGGATAATGAATGCAAAACATGTTTTAATGTACTCGACGTCTATTTGACAGATGTCCATCCACCAGAAAATGCAGCCATATTAGTTATCCCTCAGTTAATCAGTATCATTAAACTCTACGGTATCGTACAAATGCACACTAGCTTATTTGAGTATAAATATGAAAAGAATCTATGTAAAAAAATAAAAGTATTAAGTTACTGAAGGCATATACTACAAACATTTTGATAGAGAGTAGAAACACATGTATGATAGTCTTCATAGAACAATAGCGAGAGATTCCATAGGGGTTTGTTGCGCGCACGTATTGGAAGCATAGCTGCCAACTGTCCCGTTTTTTCCGTATTTGTCCCGTATTTTGGACCTGAATACGGGTGTACGTTTTTTTGGCAAAAAATACGTTTTCTAATTTAAAAAAATAATAATAAAATTTCTTTGGAATTGTCAGTTTAGAACGGGCATTTGGTTCTATTTTTATATAATATATGACTTGTGTATACGAATAAAGTTCTAAAATACGATTGGTTCATTCGAAATCGAGGCTACCATGCCTGTCGTTATCCGCCATATTGGATTTCACAATAGTTACCGCTGTTGCTGTATCTCGTTTTCGTAATATACAGCTTCTAACCATGTTAAATAGGAAAGCGGAATATTCTGAATTTTCTCCAGAAAAAATAGAAGGAAACAACTGGAAAGACATTTGTGATGTCTTTTAGATTTGTGAAAACATAACAGAAGAGAAAACTTGACGTTTTGCAAAGTGTGTAACGTGATTTCGCTATTGGGCATGGAGACGCCCATGAAATGCAAGAGCACGAAAAAGCTAATAAACATCTGGTTCCTGTTTCATACACACAGCTCAGCCTGAACTTACGACGTAGATAAATGCCAGAGAGAACCTTAATGTACATCGATCGAAATATAATTTATTAAATTTCTTTTAGAAATAAACTATCCTTTTTCAGTTACTATTGATGCTGGCGATTTATTTTTCACACGTTTTCCAGACATTAAAATCGCAAGGATCACTCTTATGCTTGAACGAAAACAGATCATTAAATAAATTTCAGAATTGAGATAATCAATGAAAGTTGGTACATTGGAATCAATGATATAAAAAGAAACAAGGCGTGGAAAGGGCTCCTATAAACAGTTTGTATTTGAGTATTACACTCTTGCACCTTCTGAATGGGCACCCGAATGGAACATGGTGCAACTCCAAATCGTACAAGTGTGCAACACATGATTCTTTGACATTAAATAATTATGTAAGACACAGTTACTGATGGTTGTATACGTAAAATTACATATGCAATAAAATTTTTAAAAAATCAGTATTTCTTCCTGAAAATCAGTATTTTTGTCACAAGTAATCAGTATTTTTGTGCTCGGAGGTTGGCAGCTATGTGGAAGGTTAAATAACAGTGCAATATATGAGTCAGCGTGAATAATTGTAAAACAATCAAATTTGTGGGATTTCTATGACAGGTATTTTAGAAGTAATCGGCAGCCACAGTTTATATATTTCTGTTGTTTAGTTGTTTGTAAAGCAAAGTGGTTTGTTAGTGGTAGAGTGTTGTACAATAGCTACCATATGCTTAATCTGTTTTAAATGCCATGGGGATAATAGGTTTGTTTTGTTGCACAATGCCAATGACTTTACTAATACATGCCAACTCTTAGAGGTATTGTATAATGAGATATGGTAGTGGACATGCTTTCTTCTCAAAGTTATAAACTGTCACAGTACATGAATAATGTCCACGCTGAAACCAATCGTATTTTGATCAATTGAATCACACAACCAGTAGTTTTTTTAAAAAAAAAAACAACACAAATAAACAATGAAGATAAATAATTATCAAATACAAATTGATAACCAAACACACATGGAAATAATTACAGGATAAAGTATATAGGTAAATACTATACTACCACTATAAGAAATTATTTCAGTTTAATCTCTCTAGAAGTTTATATTCAATTCAATCAGATAAAATTAATAGTGTTGGAAGTAAAAGAAAGCGTTCTGCTTATGCTGCAGCATTCAAACTTAAAAGTTACTGAATATGCAGAAGCAAATAACTGTGCTGCAGCATGCGAATTTTTTGTGAAGGAGAAGCAAGTACGGGAATGGCAGAAAAGCAGAGCAGCATTAGAAGACATGCCAAAATCCAAGAAGGCTCGACAGACTGGGATTGCCTCTTTCCCTGATATGGAGAAAGAACTCGGTGATTTTGTAAGTGAACGTCAACAAAATGGATACATTGTCACACGAACTGCAATTCGTCTACGTGCTTTGCAGATGGAGACATATATGATGAAAGCACACATGTAACAGAAGCAGAGTTTCGTGAAATGTTTGGTGAATCTGATACAGAGACAGATTTTGAAGGATTCTGAAAGTGATTGTTCTTTTATAATTCATGATTTTAGAATGAGGATTATTTAAATTTCCATCAAGACTTAACACTTTAGAATTGTTTTTATTTTAACATAAATTAGCTTTCTTACTTTCATTTTATTTAATAATGTGATTTGCCTAAATAAATGTATTCAGAACTCACTTTGTGCATCTTGTGATGTCCAGGTAGTCTAGAAATTATGGGTCGGCTTATGCGTGGGTCATGCACTTTATACCAGTTCAGTTTGGAAGGGGTCGGCTTATACGCAAACAGGCTTATACGCGAGTATATATGGTAATGTATCAAATGTAACAAATAGTGCCATTAAAATCCATGTTATACAAAACTCAAATTGCACAGCATGATGTAGTCTCATAAAAAAATAATCCTGAACATGCTTTTTGTACAGTAAGACAGAATGGGAACAGTAAATGTATCTGAAGACCTAAGAATGCTAATTGTAAGTGGGCTGTTCCAGCAAGAAAAAGTACTAGCTTTGATGAGGAGTACAACTAATTTTCCCAGGCATGTGTATGTAAATTAATTTCAGACAATGTTTTTTATGGTGCCATTCCTTCCATTTCTTTATATAATCCTACAAAAGTCAGTATACTGTTACAAATCATATTTTCTTGGCAAGGTCCTCAGAGCTTACTTTTGGGTGGTACAAGTGGCTTCCCACTGGTGGCACACCAGCCAACTGGATGTATATCCTGGATACACAAATTGACCCAGAAATCCTGGCCATAGTCATCTCCTCCAAACCCTTCATAACGCATGAGAGCCTTGTAACCTGTTACACAATAAAAATGAGAATATAGAAAATGCAGCAAATTTCATGACAATCTTTTATATTGCAGTACACCAGGGGTCTAAAACTACCCTAAAGGCATTTTCAATAGCCTGAGGGCTGTCCCACCTTTGTCATTTCACATGACACCTTGTGACACCAATCATTTTGTGGGCCACATGTTTGAGACCACTGCATTACACTATCTGTCCACCAAGGGCAGACAATTTTACCTACCGTTAGCTTTCAATACTATTCATTGGTACTATCAATACATTGCAGACTTTGCAAGCTTATTTACCTGAAAATGTTAGTTAATTGGTTATTTCACATTTTAGCTTGCCAAACCCAATTAATTTTGTAACTTAAACAATGTGAGCAGACATCAACAGAGTGAATATCAATGGCAAAAGATCACAAAAGTAAATATTTTATTTTAATACTATACCTAGATCTGTCAGACAGAAGTGTCAATAGTCATTATCTGAATTAAAACTCCTGCCAATAAAATTCACTATTTGGATTTCTCTCAAAATATATCAGATCTTGAAATACTTCCAGACCTTAAACTCCATAATAAAAAGGTCTTAACTTTATGTTTCTTTGGACAACAGTTCACATTAATGAAGCCTAAACAGTAACAGAGTTATGTGGTTTGCCTCCCATAGTTGAATTTATGGTAGATCAAATAACTACAATTATGGTTTTCAATGTTGAGTAATATTAGCTGAGGTTCATTGTAGGGGTGAAATGATTCATTAATACATTTCCAGTATGGATACACATATTGATGTGAAAAATCAATACAAAATATTACTGACCTATTACAAGTTACTGTACTTTAATCTGGATCAGTCATAAATAATTAGTACCCGTTTGCCGCTGTTTGTCTGGTCTTTAAATTAAGAATTCACCAGAAACAGCAGTCATATCCACAGGTACTCATTTTCGCCATAAGAAAAGAAAACACTACTGACAACACCAACTCACCATGTACAAATTAACACAAGATGATGTTGTTTTTAATGAGTGCCTTTCCCATCCACTGATCAGAGATGTAAACAGCCTACAAACAACAATGCATCTCTAGGGTTTGTGTACAATTTAACAAGGACTGAAAACATGCACAACATTTTCAAAATCATCAAAACATCAAAGAAAAGATTATTAACTATTATAATTTATAATGTTGAATTCTCTTTCTGTTTTTTGACAAGTTGCATGTGAAGAATTGTTGATCTACTTTGTATTAATCTTCTATGAAACTGTTTTCTGATGTAAGGACAGTTATGAAAGTGCTCTGGGATCCCTTGCAGGTTCTTGAGCTAGACTTCTCAATTTTAGGCCAATACACAAAGATAAGCCATGTTCCAAAATGAAGCAAAGATCAAAGCTTCTTGATAAGATTTTCAACCTTGAATTTCAATCAACTTTTCTGATGGGAATATTAATTGAATAGTCACGTGATATGGATGATAAACATGAATGCCCAAGTAATTACCTGCTATCTTGATGACAGTAGCAATCCAGTAAACCATGTTAGATGGCAGATCAAAGTCATAATTTGGTAGCTCTACCTTCATACCCACTGTTATATTCTCCCAATTGTCATGCATGGGAACCTTAAAAAGAAACAAAGCACATCACCCAAGTAGAATATACAATTTTCAATTTATCTTTTCTAATGTATAATATTTGACTGAATCATTTTTAATTTCTTTGTTTTTAAAACCCATAAAATTCAAACTTTTCTGTGCCGTGTATCTCGAATCCATACTAACAGGGTTAATCATGCATGCCTTTCTAAGAATTCAGGGTTAGTTAGAATATGAGAAGAAAAAAAAAAGGTAAATGATGTTTGACCACGCACACATAAAAATAACCCCACATATGCATGTCAATTAAGTTTGAACTTAGTGGATAAGTCAATAGCAACAGACCTCCAGCAACGCAGTTGGATGCACAACATGAAACAACACAAAGTCTCATAATTATATTTAAATCTTATAAGTAGTTTGAGGATCATTTATTTTAAAATCGAAATTTTCAATCATAGCAAATATTTGAAACAGATCTTCAGTCTTTGAATAATAATTTAAAAAAGAGCAACATACAACACATTTTTTGTAAAAATGAAACCAATTCCATATAAAGTTCCAGAATTTTTTTGGGTCTGTATTTAAAACTCTTGCATTCCATGTAATAAAAGTGCTGCATTTTGGCTAGTGTAGTATATTCAAGTAATGGAATATAATTTAGGCATATTATGGTACTTCATTATTTGAATAACAGAAGAAATTGCTGGTTATATACTTTATACAACACGAGTCAAACTTCAATCAGTATTAAATCTCACTGCATAAACTTATATACCAAGAGAAAGTGACAGAGAGAAAAGGTAAACAGTATGGCACTTGATTTATAGCATCTTAAACTATGCTCACATGTCTGAAGCAAGTAACTGGTGCTGCCTCTGCATTGCAACCAACAAGATAAGGACCCCAGTCAAAGCTTTTGTGAGTATCTGAAAATCCAAAAAGACTACATTAAAAAAAAAATGTCTTGCTAGTTCTTCCTATTTGTATTATTAAACTTGATAATGGAAACAATATCAATTTCATGCATATTAGCACCTATTTCTTACCAATGCTCAACAATTAATTCGTTTTACAAAAGTCTAACCATGCTACTTGTATGAGATTTGTCAAATTCTCCAAGCTACAGGCATAAAAGCATACATATTTCCATACTAAGACCATAAAATCTTCTTAGATTTATTGGAAAACTGAAAAAAATCTGGTTTAATTCCATATAAAAAGACTTCCCTTTTCTCAGTTCATGAAGGAGAAACAATTGCAATATACACTAGGTTATAAGTCGAGTGCAACTGCAAATGGCACAGACTCAGATCTGTCGTCAAATAACATGACTGAAGATCTTGGTCTGAGCAGTTTGATAAAAGCAACGAACAGAACAGACAGGCCCTGATCTGTAAGTTTATTATGTGATAGGAGATCTGGTTCTTTGTTGTTTGAAATTTGACAACTTATAAGTGATTCTATTCATTATGTATGCCAAGTACAGTATTATTTTTGGCAAAAAAGCGTATATCTCCTTTTCTGTGCCATTCACATTAATTTTTGCTACAGAAGTAATGATTGTAGAATGGCCATGAAGCTAGTGAACATGAAAGTATATTTACCATCATTATTTCCAACAGATCTGGGTAGATGACCTTGAGATGGCAACCTGATCTTTCCGACAGACTGCCTCTTGCCTCCTATCTGTTTTTTCTATAAAATTACAAATACATTACACATATTAAAATACAGACATTGCAATAGCATTTTGTGTATACATCATAGCATGCATGCAAAACGTGTTGCCATGTTGTATAACCATACACCGGCCTTAAGTAACTAACACATAATAACTTAAGTGCTGATCAAACATAGTATGTGCCAGTATTGATTCAAATTTCATATGCTGTTGCCTTTATTGAATATTTTCAGATCTGGCTGTTCTACGACACTTTCCCCAAGTTCAGGATACTTGTACTACTTTAAAGAGTGCTCTGGTAACAACACTGTAGAACAATAGATACCTCAATTAAATATGCTGGTAGCTAGACAAGGATTTGGAACCAGACAAACAAAAAAAGAAGTCAAAGTTGTTGTTATCGACACCAGTTATACGTACACTTACAGTAGGAGGGTGCAGCAGATTGGGACATTTTATACACAAACAATGAAATATAAATTTAAATATCATTCTGGCATTGGTAATTGTTAAAAATTCCCACATTTTTACACAACCTGCTTTTTTTAATACATTCTTTTGTTTAAAATATCTGTATAAAAAAAAAAACTAAACAAATACAACAATAACATAAATTGTGAGCTATCAGCATCAATATAACTACATATACTACTACCTGTATTATATATATGGACAGAACATAAATATGATGTGTGAATGTTACATTCGTGTTCAAAGAGCACACAAAGACCAAGTAATGGTCCTACAGCTTGACATAAAATAAAGCTAAAATCTTCAAAAAACCTAAAAGCAAATGTTACTTACAGTACCAAGCCCAGATAAATAACTGCCTGCTCTTAGATGACAATGTAAAGAATTTATGCTGACGATGACACTTTAACAAATTTCATCATACCGCAAGAAAAAGCAAATAACAGATCATATATTTATCCTCAATTAAATAAGCAGAAAAGTACTGTTAATTTAAATAAATAGAAAAGACCATTTTAAAGTTGGAAATAGTGATCTGTACAGTGATGGAGGGGTGAGACTCCTGAAGAGCAGAGGAGGGTTCTGGGGTAAAATGTCAATACTTACAGAGGCTTTGACTTCGGTGATTGGCGGCAAAGGCTTTCCTTCCCTTTGAGAAGTTGCAAAGCTACGAGAGCAAGACAAACTGCAGAATCTCTTTGACTTGGAGTAGAAAGCATGCTTAATTCCCACTGATCCACATCTTTCACAGGTAGCTGTAATGCAAATAAAGTTTTTGTATACCAGAGGCTGGTTGATAACGATGCAAAAAAATAGAACGAGCTTTCAGGGATTGCTATGTCTTGCCTTCAAACTTAACTACAGTGATGCATCTACTAGTCCCCAGGAGCCAAAAACTCTCAATCAAAATGGGCTCCAAAGCAAGTATTTCAAAATCATGCAGAATTCAATTTTCAGCAATATGCAATGAAAATTCTAATCATACCATATATACTCGCGTATAAGCCGAGAAATTTAGGACAAAAATGTGGCCTGGAAGAGGGGGGGGGGGGGGGTCGGCTTATCTGCGGGTCAAGTTCCAAATCTGAAATTTATAATGCTTTTTCCCCTAGATTTCCAATATTTATTGTTTCCGTCGATCGCCGAATATGAGATCACATGCCTAATGATGCCACATGGCTGTTAAGATTTGTCCTGTCATGAAGTAAAAAAAAAATTTTTTTCTAACATAAGTGGTAGGATAATGAATGAAAAACATGTTTTAACGTACTTGACGTCTATTTGACAGATGTCCATCCACCAGAAAATACAGCCATACGTGTTATTTGAACCACGCAAATACGTGTATTTTCCAAAAGAACCGCCATATTAGTAATCTCTATTCAAGTATTTAACCCGCAGCTAATTAGTAATCATTAAACTCTACGGTTTCGTAGAAATGAACGCTAGTTTATTTCAGTGTAAATATGAAAAGAATCTACGTAAAAAAAAATATAAAAGAATTACGATACTGAAGGTATACAACCATATATGTTATTTGAACTACGGAAATACGTGTATTTTCCAAAAGAACCGCCATATGAATAATCTCTGGTCAAGTATTTAACCCTCAGCTAATCAGTAATAATTAAACTCTACGGTTTCATAGAAATGCACGCTAGCCTATTTCAGTGTAAATATGAAAAGAATCTACGTAAAAAGAAATTAAAGAATTACGATACTCAAGGTATATATGACAAACATTTTGATCGAGAGTAGAAATACATGTATGACAGTCTTCAAGAAACAATAGCGAGAGGCTCCATAAGGGCTTGTTGCGCGCACACTTAGGAACGGTAAATAACAGTGCAATATACGAGTCAGCGTGAATAATTGTAAAACTATCATTTGTTGGATTTCTTTGACCGGTGTTTTAGAAGTAATCGGGAGCCACAGTTTATATACAACTATTGTTTAGTTGTTTGTAAAGCAAAGTGTTAGTGGAAGATTGTTGTACAATAGCTACCATATGCTTAATCTGTGGTAAATGCCTCGGGGATAATACATTTGTTTTGTTGCACAATGCCAATGACTTATCTAATAGATGCCAACTCTCAGATGTATTGTTTAATGAGATATAGGTAGTGGACATGGTTTCTGCTCAATGTTATAAATTGTCACAATACTTGAATAATGTCCACGCTGAAACCAATCATAGTTTGATCAATTGAATCACACTACCCGTAGTTTAAAAAATACAACACAAATAACAATGATAAATAATTATCAAATACAAATTGAAAACCAACCACACATAGAAATAATTACAGGATAAGGTATATAAATAATATACTACTACTGAAAGAAATTATTTCAGTTTAATCTCTCTAGAAGTTTATATTCAATTCAATTGGATAAAATGAATAGTGTTGGAAGTAAAAGAAAGCGTTCTGCTTATGATGCAGCATTCAAACTTAAAGTTATTGAATATGCAGAAGCAAATAACAACTGTGCTGCAGCACGCGAATTTGTTGTGAACGAGACGCAAGTACGGGGGGGGGGGGGGGGGGGGGGGGAGAGGAGGAGGAGGACGTATATGATGAAAGCGCGCCCATAACAGAAACTGAGTTTCGTGAACTGTTTGGTGAGTCTGATACAGAGACCGATTTTGAAGGAGTCTAAAAGTGATCAAACTTTTATAATTCATGATTTTAGAATGAGGATTAATTAAATTTCCATTAAGACTTTACACTTCAGAATTGTTTTTATTTCAACATATAAACTAGATTTCTTACTTTTATTTTATTTAATAGTGTGATTTACCTAAATAAACGTATTCAGAACTCACTTTGTGCATCTTGTGATGTAACATTTGTATAAAAATTATGAGTCGGCTTATACGTGGGTCATGTACTTTATATCACTTTTACCAATTCAGTTTTGGGGGGTCGGCTTATAAGCGAACGGGCTTATACGCGAGTATATACGGTAATTGAAAAATATATTTCAAAGTGATAAGGATCAAATCCCATTCCCAAACACCCCAGAAAAATCTGACAAAAATAAAGGCATATCCAGATACAAACTATTTGTATAAAATACAGGAGAAGAAAAAAGAATTTAACTGTTTATAGGTAGTTACAAAAATATTAGGGAAAACCCTGTAAAACTTTAAATATTTTAAAGCATCAAAAAACAAAAACAAAAACTAATGCAGTGCATGCTCTGTCATGGCATAAACCAAAACCATGCAGAATCACTGCAGCAAGGCAGGCAAGTCATTGCGATCTAATTTTACATGTGACTAAAAGTAATTCTCAGATAAATTACCTCAATGTTTTATGACAAAACATACAACAAAGTCAGTGAAAGAAGGCTAACTGCAAAAGCTTGACATAATCAATGGAGCAAAAATATAGGCCAATGTGATCTACTTTGCCAGTGGTTAACAGTACCATCCAAGATCAATATATCTGCAAAGTGTCTTGATGGTACAAAAAAGTGTAAGAGAAATTGCATGAAGTGCAAAACTTTACGGTAATCACTGGAACAGAAACAAGTTTTGGACATGAACAATTACCATAAATGTTCTTCCTCAAGAATTATTTACACGACTTTTTCCCATCACTTTTTCTGCCATTTTAAACATTCAGTCAAATGTAAAAAGGTTGCCAGCCATCTACATTTTTTTTTGGGGGGGGGGGGGGGGGGTGTTTACATTAAAAAAAAACTATTATTCAATGTATCAGGATATCATGCAAGTGCTTAAATACTTTACAAAAAAATAAACAACCATGTTCAAAACTATCATCCAAAATTAAATTTCTAGAATTCTGTCAAAATTAGCACTAAAATTTCATTATTCCACAAAACTCTGAAATGGTTGGCATCTCTGCAAGTGATGAACTGATTGATATGATGTGTCAGTAACGATCCAAAGGATTCTAACTAACCTTCAAAAAAAGCTTGGTAATCTCGTGCTTGACTTACTATGTTATGGAAATAGGTGTGCTTGAGAACATGACATGATGCAGATAGACAAAGGATGAACAAAAATTTCAGCAAGTCAGCTGAATCTATTTGAAACATTTAGTAATCACCAGCAGCAAGTAACAGTGATGACCAACTAAGGTAAGTGCTGATCACCGGAGTTTGAAATACTGATGACAGTGGTTAAGTTTTGATTAAAGAGTAGTATTTCTCATGATGTGTAAACATATCAATTTTATAATCCACAGTTAACAGTGTCAAAGAAACCATGATAAACACAAAGGTAAATCCAGGTCACCTAATTGTCAAATATAGGCCACAGTGACAAAGTTTTGATTTAAGGGCATACAAAGTATTCATGATACATCAATGTACCAAGTTACATGAATCCATAAAGCAACACTGTTTATAAACAAATTACCTAAATGCAAACCCCAACTTTAGTGTTGACACCAGATGAAAAGAGAGTTGTTGTTTTTGGTTTCAGCATACTATACGCTATACACTGCAAACAGTATAACTAGTGGAGGAAGAACCCCGGAAAACCCTGGGAGGAACCAACGACACACAATAAGTTACTGTCAAGCTTTCTCATGTACCCACATTGGCAGAGCTGAAGACTTGAAATGGACAGAAAGAATTCTGGACAGTCATCATAAAACCATAAACCAGAATAGCTGTCATCTGTGAAAAACTCTATAATGAAAAATCAATTGCTCTTTATGTGCAAACATTTTTAGTTGGGGGGAGGGGCACAAGTACTATCCACCCGATTTCATTACATACAAGGCTGTGTCAATATATTTGTTTGGATTTAGATGCACACTGTACAAGTTCAGTTTAATGTTGTCAATTGCTATAATGAGACTAACAAATTTACAGGTACATGCCAGTGTTCCAGCTAGGAATATTTCAGTCGGAGGGAAGCGAGACACTTTAAGAAAAATGGGGGGATAATTAAAGGAAGGGGCACATTTTGTAGCAAAGCCATCACTTTTTTGCAACAAAAAATGTAATCTTCTATAAATAAATTTAAAAAATGGAAGAAGAAAAAAAAACAAGATTAAAGTGTTTTAGTGACACTGACAGCTTGACGGGAAGCCTCTGTAAGTGCAGAGGGAAGGAAGGAAACTCCCTCTATTTCTACCCAGCTGGATCACTGACTGCCATGACTCTTCATTGTGTAAAAAGCTTAATTAAAAACCCATGTGCAATGTAAAAGAACCAGACACCCACCCATGCCCTCCTTTCCATTGATAAACTTAAATGTAGACGGGTTATGGACATTGGGGATTGGATAATTCTCCTGCTGTGAGTCCTCCTCATCTTCCGCAGAACCGCTATCGCTCATATCATAGCTGTCGTATTCATCATAGAAAGCTACATTGTAGTCCTCACCCTGAAAAAGAAAAGCTACACAGTCACACCGCCCAAGTTAACACAGGTATCTTCAACAGCTGGCTTCAATTCATACACCTGTCAAACTCTATGAACATACACTATGTGGAACTAAACTTACCATTATATGTGTACACCCCAAACTACAACTTTCTTGATTACTGTAAGTGATAACCATTTAGAGAATTCGGTCAAGAAACTTACTCTAGATCAACAGTTGATGAGTCACGATGATCCAAAATCAACGTCTCCTCCATGCAATGTGTGCAAGCCATCCACAAACTTTGGTTCTAGTATATATGGTCTAGAACTAAGTTTTATTGTGTAAGAAATGTTGTCCTTTCTTCTTTTCTTAACACAAGTTTAATCCATTCAAAAATGTTGGTGCTGATGTATGATCAAAAACTGAATTTCTTTGGATAGAAACTCCTTCCAATTTTTTCAGCTAGTTACATTGCCTTTCATCTAAACATCCCTTTTCTCCTTCCTTACCACAAATTTAAACCATTCAAAAAATTGAATTTCTTTTGATAGAAACTACTTATAAATTTTTCAGCCAGTTACACTGCCTTTGAACCAAATTCTTCACTTTTCTTCTTTCTTACCACATCCATAAAGTTTACAGTTTTCTGCAACAGCAGGAATTAAATGAGGTATGTTGAGATGTTCATTGATTCATTTGTGATGAAAGCAGGATAAACTAGCCAAGTTGGAAATAAAGACAGGTTAGAAATTATGTTTTCCCTTATACTCTTAAAGGTTGAAGAAGAAAAAAACATACTAGTGAAATAATATTAGGTACATGTGAGCAACTTTTGACAAAAAAATATCAAAAACAGCTTTGTTCTATACAACATGGATAAATTGCTTACAGAAATTAACCAGAAGATAACTTTTATTTAATGGAGTATTAGATAAGCTAATCATTTCTTTGCATGCACAAATGATATTTGTTTCTTTGTTGTTGTGCATATCAATTTAGAAGTATTATTTTTTGGTAAATTGTACAATACATGCAACTGATTACCATCACTTTATCAATTTACAAAAATAAGACTCATTCTGAATTACACAGGTCAGTTTTAGCTAAAGAGAAGTTAGAGAACATGGCGACTCTCTTAAAAGGTGGAAAGCTAAGGATGAAAACAGCTTTGCTACAACGATATTTTCTGTTTAGAAGCCCAGTTCTTCTGTTGTTAAAATCTTGCGAGATCAAGGCTAATTTTTTTAATTATAAATTTATTTGTTTTAATGTCGTAGACCTTGATATGCATAATAGTCATACACTCCAAAGTCGTTCGCATTTTGAACCTTCTTACATTGGAAATTTGGAAAATATGGTAGGCTATTAGCTTCACAGACTGATTCAACAATCACAATTTAAAAAAAAAAAACCTTTCTTATAGTAAATAAATAAACAATTTAAACAGCTGCAATTGACAATAAAAGAGGGGCACCAAGTGGTCTAAAGCGCTCTCCGTTACGGATTATTACCATCTCACCTCTGTCTGCGTTGGTTCGAGTCTCAGATTTGACTAAGGTGAGTATGTAAGAAAGCTTGCCAGTAGCTTCTTTGTCGGTGGTTCCTTCCGGGTTCTTCCTCCACCATTAATACTGGCCACCATATATAGCATATCATGTACTGAAAAATGGCATTAAACCCTACAACAACAAGGACAAGAAAAAAAAGATAAAAATACACCATAATACATCTTTTAACTTTTAAATCTGATTCAAACTCATCCCATTAAAGGAACACGTCAAGCCAAGCCGCTAAAAGTCGCCCATCAATAACTGAAACAAGAATAAGTGTTTTTCTGCATATTTCCTTGTTTGGCAAATGAACTAATGAAGAATATCCCAATTTTTCAAGTTGAATTTCTACTTAGCTTCAAAAGATGCATTAAATAGAGATTTATGTATTCTTACCCCGATATTGCTGCCATCACAGACTGTATCCGACTTGATATCACTAGGAGTAAAGTTGACCGCCCCATCAGGCTTTTGGCTGTAACCATCCAGGCCTGATTCTGCCTCAGACTGGTCACCAATACTCCAATTGCTCCAGTCTGAAATTTTATTTGCAAATTTCACATCAAATAAACTCGAAATACATAAATCCAACTTGTACTTTTCTCAGAGTGACTAGGTAAGATGTAATAAGTTACACTGAAAAGTAATACACTGATAAAGTACTATAAAACACCTCGATTGCTGGTTGCACAATGAGTCCTAACACACTGTAAGAAGTAACCAATGCAGACAACACTTTTATAATTGGAATGTATCCAGTCATGATTTTACAGCTGGAAATGTCTTGGACTTTTCTTAAATACGTGCATCTGATATATAAAACATCTGACTTCTCTTGTATTTTATGGCTTTGACTACCAAACCCCCTATCTTTGTTTTATATGCTGCTTGTGGGATACCCAAACTTACTCACCATACTTATTGCAAGGAATGCAACGATGTATTGCTAACCCAAGGCACATACATTTAAAGGGAATTAATGAAAAATACATGTATTTCCCAACTTGCATAAAATACATCAATACAAAGGGCACAATATTGCTGGCCTAAGCAACTGACACATCTACACTTCTGATTGCATATTCATACATGTGTAAAAATATGGAGTGGAAAGAAAAGGTCAAGCAGGTCTCACCAACATCCACACTATCCTGATGCAGTGCCAGCTACACTGGGTGGGACATGTTGTACACATGCCAGACCGCTGGCTTCCTAAGAGACTGTTCTATGGTGAGATTTTTAAGATTAAATCGACTGGCTGTAGCTTATGACCTTTGAGATGTAGAATAGGTTGACAAGGTTGTACATGCCAGTGTTATAAAGAATGTGGAAATTAAACTCAATGGCAACCAACAGTTCTTCTAATCTGCAAAGTTCAACATTGTCTGGGATGGGAGTGCAACATTTGCTTGTGGGACTCCTAATTTAATCCAAATTCAGTGTGTTATCTATGAAAAGTTATTTGTAATGTTTTACTGAGAGTGATGAAATCAGGACGAAGAATAGGGTCTGAAGTCACTTGTGCATCTACTTGTAAGTACATGTTGTAAGGGTTGTTTTTAAGTATGTTAGAAATATGTTTGACAGCATTTTTAACAATTTGCAATTACAAGACTCTAATCTTGAACCGCTTTCACTTAAAATTAATTACAATGTATAGTGTCAGCTATGTCGTCTTAAGCCATATGACCAAAATATATTGCATTTACCTCAATCCAAACACGTGTAAGACTACAAGTACGAATACAATGTATATGAATATAATAATTTGTATACACATACAAAATGTGTTTATAATTATTATATACCACAGATTTTTAAACTTCAAAATAAGGCATCAATTAAAGCTTAAATGTATACTGAGAAATAGAGGACATAAGCAAGGTAAGAGAGCGCAGTCATTCTAGACCAACCAGACGTCATAAACAGTCTTTCAGTGACAACACAGTGTTAATATCACCATTCATTCAGGTTTAATAACAAGACTGTCAATATGTCTTAACTAGTGGCTATATAAAGGTCATCAGATCAACACAATTTTCATTTCTGCCCAACTAGACCTTGGAATGAATGTGTCAGCAAAAGATTCATGGCAATACTCCTTGTAATTTAGGAGGAGGATCAATAACAAACTTGAATGAATATATGAACATCCTACAACAAAAGATCCCATAAACTTTTCTGGTCTTTGATTAGACCTGCTAAAAGTCACCAGGAACATTTATAAACTTTAAAATGGTATACTTCAATGTGTACATCAAAATGTTCTTTGCAAAACCTACTATCATATTTTTTAAAGTAGGCATTTTACAAGCTGATGAAATGCAACATGTTCTTGTTCTGCATCAGAATTCATTCTATCATGCGATCCTGTGTTTTATATAATGAAATACATGTTGAACCTTCTATTTATCAAAGAAGTATGGAAGAGTTACCTGTATCGCCTGGGTCCTGAAATATAAAAAAAAAACATTAACATGGCTAGATAAAAAGATAATCAAGTCATACTCGATCAGAATTTTTTCAAAACTACAGTGTGCTACATTATCTCCTAAACAATGATTTCTGCATGTTATGTCTTGCCTGCTTTGCCATGGCATAATTTAAAAAAAAAAACGAGTCGCTAGAACAAGTAACAGTAACCTAATGTGACAAGATAAACATACATATAAAGTTTAATGACTATATACAACACATAACTGCCATATTCCCAGCCAGTATTGGGGTTTGACTATAAATTGGTTAAAAGGTTGATCAGTATCTTCAATGAATTAAAGCTAAGATTTTCAACAATAATAGTATTTTTTTAATGAAACATAATTCAACGTAATCAAATTGCAGCACAACTAGCTTCCTTCACATTCAAGCCAAGTGAAATGTTGGTATAAACTTTCTTGAGAAAAAAAAACACCTATTGAATGTTTGCATTTTTAACTTTGTATAAAAAAAAAGACACCAAAGTAAAGTCTACTTAGAGTAATATGACTTTAATTTGCAGGAAAGCATCAGTATATGCAGTGTTTCCCTCATTTGTGCTTCAGATTCCCCACATTTTTCATATGATCCCCAGTTTTCAAACAAAATTTAATTTTTTATTCAGTCTGACTCCCAGCTATGACGTAAGGGGATTTTCAACTCTGTCTTGCACCTCTAGGGGATATACTGATGTGCTGCCAAGTGTACGAGATATTCATAAAAATTTGCCCTCTCTTTCCAATGTCGAGCAATTTGTGAACAATATAACACAAAGCCATTTTAGACAGCAAGACGTTGCAGCCAAATTTCATGTAAGAGGAAGATATCTTACATTGTTTTGATTACTAGAACTCTGTGGCAACAATAAAGTTAGAAATTAATTAATAAAATGACTAAGTTCTGTCCATTTTGTATATCCTTAAGAACTTTAGTTTCTAGATCAGTAGGCCTAACTGGGTACAAATTTGATGGGAGGGGGGATATGTGAATATTATTACTCTGTAGGCAGCTGAAGTCTTCAAGTCAGATTTTTGCCCAGAAGAAATTAATTTCGTGGAAATTTTAAAAGTGAAACTTGTAACAATTTAATTGTTGCCATTATCTTAATTTTGCCATAAATTAATCTGCTTCGATAACTTGTTTGTCATTCTCATGTTGTCGGAATATGTCTACCCTAAAAGGTCTGCACCATTGACACATGAAACCGCGTATCACAGAATCGTTAGGAACTGTCGATTTTGAACAAAGTGGTTGAAAAATCACATTTTAAGGCACACGTTATCACTGCAACCAACAATAATAAAAACATGAAAATAATCAATAATAAATAATTTGTGAAATGCTTGAGCTGGTGTAGGCCCAGTACATCAGGGTGTCAGATTCATTCCCTCGTCGATAAACAAATGTTTTCATTTATTTCGCCATCAGTTTTCAAAATGTAATCTTTTAAACAGACTTTGTTAAGTTACAGCAGCAAAGGTGCCAAAGTTTCACGTCCTGAGACTTAAAACAGTTATGAAATACACCAAAAAAACATATTGGCGAGGACTATCTCGGCGAGTTTTAATGAGTCTTAAAGAAAACTAGTAATTATCTTCATTGTTTTAGTACTGATACTTTACAAACTCACCATCACGAACCCAAGTTATACGCCGTCAACACAACTTTACAAAGAAAATCACGTTTTGCACTTTTAAGTTGTACCAAAACAATATAGCTTGACCTGCTTCCATTTTTCGGCCCCTGGATTTTCTTCAAGCAACAAAGCTAAGAAATCACGCATGCGCTTTCCTGTGTATTCTGCAATACGATTGGTTACGAGTTTAGGTCAATATCACTGCTGCAAAAATGTACCAATCAAATTTGTTTTTGCAGGAAGGTCCCGGAATGGAAATCCCGGGAAATTGACGTTCGACAATACGCATGCTTAAATTTGTAAACTTCCTGTCTCATGTATGCCTGCGAAGGAAGCGAGTATGATGAATATGTTGAGACAATAGCAGTTTTATGCTTCAAGACTACATTGTTTGAGAAATGTATGATCATTAATTTCAGTTGATGTTTTAGAATTTGTAAAAAGGCTTTCAAAGGAAAATTGATCCAAAATAAATTTAAGTAGTTTTATAAATTTCAGGGGTGGGGGTGGCGAAAAGTGTAAACTTAACATCCCTAATTAAATTAAATTAATTAGGTTAACGCACAGGAGTCTGACGTTTTATCAATAAAGTATGGCGAAATGTCTGACAAAATGAAATGCCCTTATCAATAATATATATATATATATATATATATATATATATATATATATATATATATAAACAGGCTTTTTATTGAGAATTATTATTGTGCAAGAGTAATCAATGGAGAGGTGTATACTGGTGATCCAGCAAGATACGGTAGAAATAGAGGGACTGTCTGTGTGTGTGTGTGTGTGTGTGTGTGTGTGTGTGTGTGTGTGTGTGTTAGCAATGCTTTGGTTAAGTAATAACATGACCCTTGGACTGGTTATTTTACTAAGTGTTAGAACTAATTGCATTTTTTTTTAAAATTTAACACAATGGTTTGTGAACACCACAAAACATAAAGCTAGGATACAAGACCAAATATTTACAGTTAAAATGTTATTTCAAAATGCATGGAGCACCTCAGTGACCAAGGCTAATTAAGTATGCAGTTTTCTATCAGTTTTGTGATTATGTACTAGTTGTCATGGTAACTGTAGAGAAATTACCAGCTAGGTTAGAAATTCACATTGTTTCTATAAATATTTAACTATAAGACCTCAGTTATGTTTCTTTCAAATAAATAGAACAAAATTATAGTGTAGACAATGGGATGTTCATGCTGTATAATGTTTTATTCTCTGTGAGCTGTGTTGCCCTGCTCATATTATTTTGTACAAAATAATACTCAAAGATAAAATGTTAACCAGATTTAGTAGATTAAACAAATAAAGACTTTGTGACATAAACTTTAAGTACTCTAATTGGTGGCATTAGTGATTTTAAATACTCTAATTGGTGGCATTAGTGATTTTAAATACTCTAATTGATGGCATTAGTGATTTTAATTACTCTAATTGGGATAATAAGTGATTTTAAGTATTCTGATTGGGGGCATTAGTGATTTTAAGTACTCTGATTGGTGGCATTACTGATTTTAAATACTCTAATTGGTGGCATTAGTGATTTTAAGTACTCTAATTGGTGGCATTAGTTATTTTAAGTACTCTAATTGGTGGCATTAGTGATTTTAAGTACTCTGATTGGTGGCATTACTGATTTTAAATACTCTAATTGGTGGCATTAGTGATTTTAAGTATTGGGAGAATAAGTGATTTTAAAAGTATTCTGATTGGGGGCATTAGTGATTTTAAAAGTATTCTGATTGGTGGCATTAGTGATTTTAAGTACTCTAATTGGTGGCATTAGTGATTTTAAGTATTCTTATTGGGGCATTAGTGATTTTAAATACTCTAATTGGTATCATTAGTGATTTTAAGTACTCTAATTGGGGCCTTTGTGATTTTAAGTACTCTAATTGGTGGCATTAGTTATTTTAAGTACTTTAATTTAAATCGACACAGCAGTGGAACTCCTGAAGATTACCAAGATTTAAATTTTTATCTTGCAAAAAAGTATGTGGTATTGAAAATGCTTAATGCATTAACTTTATAATGTGTTGAAATTGGTATGAAAAGGTAAAAATGTTTCATGATTAACTTTATAATCTGTTGAAATTGGCATGAAAAGGTACAAATGTTTAATGCATTAACTTTAATGTGTTGAAATTAGCATGAAAAGGTGAATCAGTCAATAAAATGTGTTTATTACAAAGAATATAAGGATGGGCATCTGCAGGAATTATTAATAAAGGGGTCAAAATTAAAAGGTATATTTATGTACTGCACAATGGATTTGTTAGTAATCCATGGTAATGGAGGCATCCTTATGTCTATGAATTTTGAGTCATTATAATAAGTGGAAAATATCAGTGCAGAGGATTGATTACCTTTCTACATTCCTCAGACTCTGAGGTGGCTGAGTGGTCTAAAGACCTATCCATTACGAATCTCTGCCATCTCTCTTTCTGCATGGGTTCAAGTCTCAGATTTGGCCAATGTGGGTATGTGAGAATTTCAGAAAACTCGCCATTAGCTTCTATTGGATTGGTGGTTCTTTCTGGTGGGGGGGGGGTCACGGGTTTTTCCTCCACCATTAATACTGGCCGCTATCGTGTGCTTAAAAATGACGTTAAACTCTAATACAACAACAACATTCCTCAGAACTTTTCTAAATTAAAATGTTCTATCTTAAATCATTCAGCCGCAGCACTGATATTGGCATCACTGTCACTATGCACTGTTACTGGCATCACTGTCACTATGCACTGTTACTGACATCACTGTCACTATGCACTGTTACTGGCATCACTGCCACTATGCACTGTTATTGGCATCACTCACTATGCATTGTTATTGGCATCACTGTCACTATGCACTGTTATTGGCATCACTATCACTATGCACTGTTATTAGCATCACTGTCACTATGCACTGTTACTGACATCACTGTCACTATGCACTCTTACTGGCATCACTGTCACTATGCACTCTTACTGGCATCACTCACTATGCATTGTTATTGGCATCACTGTCACTATGCACTGTTATTGGCATCACTGTCACTATGCACTGTTACTGACATTACTGTCACTATGCACTGTTATTGGCATCACTGTCACTATGCACTGTTACTGGCATCACTGTCACTATGCCCCTGCATCCTTAAGCTGTGTCTAGCTACTTGTGTCTCGGTTAATTATCTAATTAGAAGATTTTATAATCATGTCATTCTTACCTTAATTTCTCTTCTTATACCCAATAAGTATTTTAAATACTGTTGTGCTATATATCCAAGTACTTATACGCTATTAAAAAAAATATATGGATCATTGTTAGATTGATGATTCAGTATCAGAAACTTTTGATGTCCAAATCTAAACCTCATAAAATACACAACCGTGTTTCCTTTGCTTATTAAATATTTTTTATTTCAAACCTGAGAAACTTAGTTTCTGCTCTCACAATCATCAAGTATCACTATGAATTATGCCATCGTGTACTATTTTTCATCAGTGAATCGTATGTATCAAACAGTTCTCATTTGATATATAACCATCTTTTATGTGTGTTTATTATGTATTATGAATAAATAGACACATAGACTTTTGCTTTAGTGCCATTTTGAGGAAATTTGAAATTTTTGGAGGGGAAAAAACCCTGATACAACTGTAATGGTTCAGCCCTGTTGATTATCTGTAAGACATGGACTTGCTCATGATAGTGATAATACATTGGCAGCTTTGAACTAAGTGATTAAAAGTAATTTGTGTTATGTAATTTTGAAGACATTAAAAATTTGTCTTTATGCCATTCTAGTCAAATTGCTTTTTTTTTATAAATATGCAAATAATGATTTTGACAATACAAATTGAATTACTTTGAGGTTTTTATTAAGCAAATGCAATTTTTTAAATTCAGTTTTCTTGAAAATGTAATTAATATTTATGCCAATTCAAATTTTGTGATTTACTGTGATATTTGATCCTGCATTACATTTCTTAGTATTTAATTTTTGTACCAACTTGAGATATTTTACACTTCTCTGTTGATTATAGCTGTTTCATCTTTGTACCAGCTTTGAGATATTTTATTCTAATATGTTTTTTATAGGTATTTTATTTTGTACCAACTTGAGATATTTTATACTACTATGTTTATTTCTAGGTATTTTATTTTGTAACAACTTGAGATATTTTATACTACTATGTTTATTTCTAGGTATTTTATTTTGTACCAACTTGAGATATTTTATACTACTATGTTGATTATAATTATTTTATTTTGTACCAACTTGAGATATTTTATACTACTATTTTGATTATAAGTATTTTATTTTGTACCAACTTGAGATATTTTATACTACTATGTTGATTATAATTATTTTATTTTGTACCAACTTGAGATATTTTATACTACTATGTTGATTATAATTATTTTATTTTGTACCAACTTGAGATATTTTATACTACTATTTTGATTATAAGTATTTTATTTTGTACCAACTTGAGATATTTTATACTAGTACATGTATGTTGATTATAAGTATTTTATTTTCAGGACATCCTACTGGAAATCTCAGCCCAAAAAATTCTGCGACTTTTGTAAATGCTGGATTACAGACAACAAACCTGTAAGATTTTTTGCATAGAATCATTCAGTACCATCATATTCAAACTGATCTGAAATTATTGGTTCTTTTCAAAGTAGCAGTCTGAACAGATGATTATATCCTGCCAAGGAAATGTGAGCTAATTGCCTTTCTGGGGGATACACTTAAGCAACTGTGGCATTTGTATGTGTATGTGTATACTGTACTGAATAACTCATGCCCCAGATAATTTGTAAACCTGCTTTAAACATGGAGTTAGGCATGGATCCAATTTTGTTTGTAGCATGAAAATGCAAAATAATGGCCCCTTCTTGATAAGCATGAAAATCATGATCAAAATTAGCAGTTAGCAATGAGAAATTTGAATTAAAATCATAACATTCCTACCTTTTATGAACAAGTCATGTATTTTATGAAATTTTCTCCCGAATAACATTTGACACAATTTCAGTCCATGAAAATACGATAATGCCTACTAAAGGCAACAGTTTAGTAAATACAGATTAACCAAGTTTTGTCAAGTGAAAATCGTGTTTTAGTTTTATCTTTTAATTCAGTTTCAGAGTAACCATCATATATGCAATATGTCCTCTTGTATTGAAAAGCAAACCATGTCACTCTAGCATCACAGTTATGTCTGAGCTGAGTGTTTCGATGATAACCTAATTAAGTGCTGGTCATGTTTTTATCTCTAACTTACGGAAATATTTCTTGTAGTGTTACATGCAAGTAAGAGACTGTCTGTTTGTATTATGTTTACTTTATCTTTTGGATCAAGGCAAATAATATAAAGTGGGTGAAATGATCAATTAAAAATATTTCAAAGGCATGGAAATCCTACAAATATAAGAGCAGGTGGCCATGCTTATTGGTTCAGTCAATTCATTTCAATTGATCAGTAGAACAATTATAAAATTTTATTTTTAAGTAATATAGGGCAGCTACTGTATTTTCTGGCCTATAAGTCAATACTTTTTGACTTGAAAGTCGGGGGTTCGCCTTATACTCCGAATCGACTTATATATGAATTGTGTCATTGAAAGTTACGTTCATAACTACAGGTAATTAAATGAACTACAACACGGATGTGCTTTCAGTTATAATAAAATAAGCATGGACTGTTTATTCAGCTGTGTCAATTGATAACAGAATATACCGTAGCAGTGATTTGTTCAGAAGTAAAATCACAAGCACATTTGCATCAGTAATGCAATTTCACGATTGCTGGTAATATGGAATATCATACAATGATATCATTACAAGTGTAAAATACGAAGCCAAGATATTGATCTGGCCTAGTCTTATACTCCGAATCGACTTATATATGGATGAAGGATGGAAAATAAGTCGAATTGGTGAATTCAACTTGTACTCCGCATCGACTTACAGGCTGGAAAATACACACACACACACACACACACATATATATATATGTGATTTTTTTTTTTTGGCCTGCCCACAGAGCACACAGATTGTGGTGATCAACAAAATGTGGATGCTGGGATATATGTACTTGGAACTGGTATATATGTTTACAAAAACTATGTTCTAGTTTTCTTTTTTTAATTCACACATAAAACTTGCATATATTGAGAGGAATATCAAGAAAAAATATTTCAAATTATATGAAAACCAGAATTATTTAGATAGCATCATTCGGTTTCATAACCAAATTCATATATCTTTGATCATGAAATGAATAATGATTTCAAATGCTTTTTTCTTCAGAGTGTCGAGTTCCATGAAAAGGGTAAAAGACATCAAGAAAATGTGAAAAGGAAGATTGATGATGTTAGTATCTGTGGTTTTTATTTGGTATAATTTCTTGATCTCGCATTATGATCCAACAAAGAATTTTTTGTCTCTTAAGTTATTTCTTTTTAAAATTGAAGTAGTTTGATCTTATTTAATTATAAAAGCAGCAGAGAGGGTGAATCCTACAACGTTTTTAGACAAATTTTGATTGAAATCCTAAAACGAGCCGTCCTATAATCTCATTTTAACCAAAAAAAATATCTCAGGGGCAAACCCTACAACGTTTTCAGACAAAAAATTGATTGAAATCTTAACGAGCCTTCCCTACGAAATCTCATTTTAACTAAAAAAATGAAAACGGAGACTTTTACGATTTTTTAATTAATTTTGGTCGCGACTTGTTGTCATCCACCCTCTCTGCTGCTATGGGTTAACAAAAAATAATAAATGATTTGATCCAGTCTTTAGGATCTCACAAACAGACTAATCGCTAACACCTCTTCTTGTAAATCAATCAGATTATTGGACTGATCTGTGAGTTTGAAATTAATTCTCGTTAACGAATTATTATGGCATCGCATGTAGACAGGATTAATTGGGTTTTCAATAATCAGGAATCCTGGAGGAGCTGTTGGTGAAAACGAATAAAGAATATATCCTTGCTGAGCTTGATTTGATCGTTCGAGATTAATCTGATAGCTTCCTTCAATAACATCACATACTAAATTGAGTGCAATCACTGAGGATATATTTACGTTGAACGGAGCGATATGCCTACCGCCACCGTCTGGGTCATTATTGTGTTTGAGGATTTTTATTTCCGGTGATGCTGTTTTTTTCCATGCATCATGAATTATTTTAAAACCAACATCGATGGCATCACTGAGAGATTTTTGTAGTTCTAAGATATTATACCCTGGTAGTTTGAATGTTGGAATGTCTTCAACGCGGATTTGATAGATTAATGCAAATTCTGTTCTCGTTATAGGATTACTGTCACCTAATATCACTTGAATGATTTGCAAATGAAATGTTTCCATATCATTGATGATTTTGTTGCATGTTTCTACGACGCTGATAAATTCATCTCGGGTGAGAGAGCCGGATTTAAGGGGTATTAACAACAGCGAAAAATCATTATTCATTGCTGTGAAATTTTCATCGATTTTAAGATCGTCAGCAACAAGAAATTTCCCTCCCCCAACATTATCGTGAAAGATCTTAAAAAAATCTCTAGTGATTGTGCGATCTTTATAACTCCTTATTGGATTATCAGGTTTTATTCTGTCGGTGATATAATCAGTTTTTTGTGGTTCTGGTAAATCAACGGTTTTTCCCCCTGGTGGTAATTCAGGCCATCCTAGTACGGTTCTAATAGAACTCTGATAGATATCTACGACGTATCCTTCTGTGCTTATCTCAATTGCGGATGATAGCGTCGGCTCATGAACTGTTATAGCGATTTTTGACTCTACTCCAGTAATCGATTTTATTCTACGCGCGAATTCATTATTGATTTGTTCGATTTGGTATGATCCGGTTGGTATCGAAACGACGTTCCAGTCTGGGGTTCCGTCGGGTTTATTCTTATTTGCAAACACTAAAGAATTATTGGGTTGTTGACCACCAAATGATTTTGATCTGATATTAGGCCAACTGTGATACACTCGTAGTTTTGCTAGCGCTATCTCCTTCACGGGGACTGGGCTAGGGAAATTCACACTAAACTCGGGTTCCGTTGATGTTATTGATATCATGCTTGTTTGTACTGGGTTCGTGTTCTCCACTACTCGTTGAAGTAATTCCATCGGTGTCGTCATTGTTATTATACTCATGTTGTCGCTCTAATTTTGACACCGCGGAATCATAAATACTGACCATCACTGAGAACTCACAATTTGGTATGGTTGAGGTTATTGAGATCATTTTGGTTTTTGGGTTCGTGTTTTCTGATTCCATCGGTGTTGTCATTGTTATTATATTCATGTTGTTGCTCTAATTTTGATATCGCTGAATCAAAAATACTGACCATCGCTGAGAATTCACTATCTGATATAATTGTATTATCGAGTGACGACGATATCATCAATGATAATTGCGAGTATGCGGTTGATGCAATATGAAATTGAAGTAAGTAATCCTGCAGTTTACTCTGGCTGCATGATGATATCTTTTTTGCTATCCCGGTTGATATACCCCCGATTGTAGCCACCGCAGAAATGCAAATTGGAACTACGACCGGGGCAATCATTGTAACCGATGCAAGTATTATTCCGGCGCCAGCGAGAACGCTTGACACCGAGTACACAATAACATCAATTGCGGTGATTCTTCGTCGGTATTTTTTTATTTTTATTTGATACTCCTCAGTGAGGGTTTTGAGTCTATTCTGAAATTCTCTGACCTGATCATAGCGACATTGCGTTGATGAAATCATTTTTATTTTAAAAACACTAGCGTTTTCAATTGTGAAATCCTTTCAATTTAGTTATTTACTTAAATCCGCTACGAATTCCACATACCAGGTTGCTGAAACCCTAATCAAATTTTTATCAGTAGCTGTTATAGTGAACTTTTCAGTTGTATCCTTGTCGATGATCGTTGAAATCGTATTATTGACCCCGGATGAACTCGACGATGATATATTAAATTGAGTCAATGGTGTTACTAGTGTTAATCGATAAATACCTTTAACGGTTGCAGTGATATCTAATTTGTTGTTTGTAGGTGTCCACGCAAATGATCCGTGTTGGATTGTATATACTACGTTGTTGGTTTTCTCATGAGGAATTTTTGTTTTTTCAATGATTGTTATCATCCTCGAAAAATCACCTTTGATGGCTTCGATGAAAGTTTTTGTCTCATCGATGGATTTTTTAATATCCGGGAGTTTTATTTCAATTTTATCTAACGGGTTTCCAAGAAATTTATCCACGATATTTCTACGAAAAATTGAAAACTGTTTTCCGTTATCCTCAATTCTAGATTGAAGTGTTGTTAGTTCCAACACAGAATTTTTCAACTCATTGTCATGGGTATCAATCTTATCAGTGATCGTAGACACAAGTGCACCTGGTTTAAGTCGTCCGTCGCTGGAATACAACGCAATAGAGTTTTCAGTGGCGTCGCGCTGCCGTATCAAAATGTCATTCAATGACACATCACTGCTTTTCAATTTACCCTGTTTGTCCTGAAATACAACTATTTCGTTCGGGTCAACACTTGCTAAATTTAACGTCTCAGCTATTTCATCTTTGATTAGTTTTTTTACATCCTTGATAGAATCAGGGGGTGCAGTGCCATCGGGTTTGGGTTTCAAAGATCTCCCCCAAATATCAATCATGTTATTGTAAAACTCTTTCTCTCTCTAAAAAGCGATTACTAGTGTATTCATTCACGACAACATGTGGTGGTTTTCCGCTTGGGTTACTCAAGGAGTTAGAAATAGCATCAAGGACATTTAATACTTCGCTGCCACATATTGGTGGGTCATTCATTTGTTGTGTTGGTAGCATAGAATACCAAGTCTTCATTGGAAGGGTTTTTATATAACGCAAAAACTCTTTTGGTGGGGCTAATCCATATGAATCAAAATAGACAATCCCACGTGGATCAATAGCGTATGTAACCCAGTGAGTTCCGGGTCCGGTGCTGTTATCTAAATTAATGATTCCGGTTTCAACGCTGTTTGGTTGATGTGGTAATTGATCTTTCATAAAGACACCTCTGAAGTTTTTAATCGCGAGTTTTTTAGCAGCATCGAGTAAATCAAAATTGGACATGGGAACCATCATAGACTCTCCAATTAATAAACCGGTCCTAGTCTTAGACCCTTTCCGCTGTACCACGAATACGGGGTTCCTGGTAGTCTTAGACCCTTTCCCTTTTTTTTATATCCTTTCCCAGTTGCTTTCTTTAGTGCCATTCCTGCTGCAGTACCAACGGCTCCTAACGCTGCCGCTTTAGCCACCGCTGGGGCTGCTGCTGCAATCAATGCTGGTATCGCAGCTAACAACGGGAATATACCGCCTGTTTTAATCATATTTTTGATAGCAGCCGCAGAAAGAGTAATCTGAACACCTTTTTTGGCTACAAGTGCATCATTGAAATGTTTCACCTGACGAGTTGTCAGCGATAGTTTATTTGCACCACCAGTCATTTGGTTGGGTTTCAACGTGATTGTGGTTCCACATTTTTTAGCTGATTCCGATTGCAATTTTTTTAATTGACCGGGAGTTAACGCAACACTAATAACACTATATGACATTATACATAATAGATTGATTCTAATGGAAAAATCCTTCGGATTTTCAATTACATGTTTTCCACTGGTGCATCTACCACTCTCATTCTTCCTCCAACACCTTCAAGTAGCATTGATTTGTCGCTGAGAATGACAGCAACCGCTCTATAATCAGCAATAGCACCACGAGTCACATTAGCTCTAAAATGTATATCAACAACAGATTGTCTCATCAAATCGAGATGTTCCAGTGAGAAGTAATAGATCGGATACAGATTTTTAAAATCCCATTGTGATATTTGTAGACCGGTATCGACATTTTGATCGCGTGCCATAAATGACAACAGACGATGATAAACTCGTGCAATATGATTTTCTGTGTAATTAAGTTGTATATCCTCGGATGGTTCCTGTTGGCCGTTTATTCTCAGTGAGACGTCTTTCACACCTAATTGATCAAATATCATATGACTGAAACGTTGATCGCCAACTCGTGCGTTATCTTGTAACGCAATAAATATATGACGTGGCGCAGAAACGCCTTGTTTTGATGCTAGGTTCCAAGTGAATAACCCGTTGATATTTGATTGTTTAACATCTGTACTCACGGTTAGCCAACTCAACAACGACTTTCCTCCTTGGTCCATAAATGATAGTAATCGTTCTTCTGCGGTGATTGCTGGAGTCAACACTGGCATCCACAATGATATTTTTGTTAAATTGACTTTACCGGCATCAGCATTTGGATTTGCATTGTCTGCTGGAATCCTCCAGATTGCGTCACTATCATCACTCTTTCGTACAAGCGATACTGTATGCTTCGCTCCATAAATAACTTTTCGGACGTTTCTACAGAATCCAAATATATGATGCAGTCGAATCGCGCATGAAAATGATTTACGCGCTCCTTGCAACATTGAAATACGTGTTGCAGCTCCTAGATTGAAATTAACATCGTTGTTTATAATCATATCTTCGGCATCAATATTAGCGGTACCAGCATTATTCTTTGGTCGTCTTACAACAAATTGTTTTCCTCCAGCGGTATTTGTAGCATCTTTTGCAAACATCATAGAAGGTCCTGCTGATCTTGTATAATCATCAGAATATCTCGCTGACCCGATTATTGTTGTAGCCACATCAACATCGCGATCTATCGCCTCAATTTCTTTTCCATCAATGAGATATTTTGCACTCTCAAATAACGCCATGATACCATTATTGACAAAACCGACTTGAGTACCAGCTGGATACGGTGCTGGTACAGCAGGAGTATCAGCAGCTGTTACAAGTTCTCCTTCTACTTCAATAAACGCTTCACAGGGTAGAAAGTATTTACTGGTATCATGGACTTGAAGATCAATTCTTGCTCGACTATTTGAGTCTATTGCATGATAGGCGTAATACTGATAATCGCGTACAGAATCATCCTTGCCAACTGGGGCGTCTATATCAAATGCTGGATCACGTGACTGTTTGAACATTTTATTCTATTTATCAGAGTCTAAATCGCGATTTCCCATTTCATCATCGTGTTTTTTTAAAGCCACTTCCTGCTATCATGTTTGCAATATTGCTTTGGTCGGGGGTTAAAACCATCGACGCTAATTTTTCATCTACTGCGTTATTTATAATTCTACTAACACTTGCAGGCATTTCCGCTGTAGACGGTAACGGTTTTGAAAATCCTTTGGATTTCATCCGTGATTTCACTAATGATGTTAATTTATTCTTCGCAGTTGAAAACGCTTTTCCAGCAAGATCTCCAACAGCACCAATACCCTTATCACGAATAACTTCAATTGCTTTCATTCCTAATTGTTTAGCCAACGGCATCACTTTTGGAGCCATTCTCGCAAATAACCCTAAAATGGTATTACCTAAACCATCTCCGTAGTATGCTCTATAAACTGGAAACCGTGAATTAACTACGTAGACGGGGGTTGGTTTATCATGATTGTAGTGTATGATCATTATTTGAAATCAGAAACAATTTTTCAATTGTTATTTATCTAATCGAATGACTTTTCAATTCAGTCACTATGATACCCACTTTCCACTAACTCGCCAATGAAATCTCGATATGTGCTGATATCCATGATACCGCCTTGAAATAACCGCCTGCAGATATCAGCTGCTTCATTAATTATTTCCGGTGAGTTATTTCCAGCTCGGAACCCTCCGATGAGAACCTCTAACCGTGATATATCACTGAGAACACTACCAGGACATGAAACACTGGAATCTCTTAATCCACTTCCGCTATAACCCATTGCTACATCCGTGGGTTGTAAATAACCAAGAAGATCATAATCATCATCATCACGTGGTATTTGTTGTTTTTCAGGTTGTTGTTTTTTAGGTGAAAAGGATATTTTCTTTGCAGGTTGCTGTCGCCGCCTTTGCGGTTTTTGTTGTTGTTTTAGTTCTTCATATTGATTATACACGTGATCCACCGCATTGATATATTCAATGTATGATGCACTATCGGTATCAATTTGACTTTTTTCAGTTTTGATTTTATAGAATATATCAGCCCAGTGAGTTATATTTCTAACATATTTATGATGTTCTGGTTTCAACATTTTTTTTCTGTTTTCATAAGTCTTAACAACAAGCGCAGGAATTTCTGTTGGATCAGTCTCATCAATTGCTGCTAACCCTTTCTCATTAAATCTCACGCGTAAACCGTCTACTGTTCTTTTTGATTCTATTTTTTGTACGGCCTGTTCTGTTTGTTCAGTTTTCGCTGCTATTTTTTCGAGTTCACCAATAACAGATTTTCCCGTCTCGGGATCATCTCCCAGTATAGCGCGCTCTACTCCCTTCGTTGCTGTGGTTACTGGTTTAAACAATTCTTCAGATCCCGCAGCAAAATCAGTCTGAAGACTCTGTCGTTGTTGTAGTTTATTCCGTACAGAGTCACGAATTGGTACAAATCTCCTGATTGCATCTAATCGTTCACGAGCCAATCGGGTTGTTAATGCTTCATTGACCATTATTTGAAATCAGAAACAATTTTTCAATTGTAAAACAATTTTTCAATCCCCACCTAACAGACGAAAACACTTTTTTGTTACATGTCAGACATGTCAGTTAATTTTTAACACGATCATAGAAGCGTTATTTCATCGTGAGACAGCTTCGTTCATCGATGGCGAAAGTCACATAATTGTATATAAAATAATTAATACTGTGACTTTCGCCATTCTATTTTTGATCAATCCGAACCAGCCATCAATTTTTTATTCACTGATTTTGACATTGTCAATCAAAAAATGCTAAAAAAAAAAATTAAAATCTCTCTAAGGGACGGTCACAATCAAATAATGATAAATGGTCGGTCAATCAAAATTGTTCATTTTCTTGAATTAACGCCCGTAGGTTTCTAACTTTAGAATTAACCTCCTTTTTCAATTCGTATTCGTACCCCAATTCTTTTCGTATTCGTTCTACGATGGTATACAACGGAGCGAACACACTTACGTCACTGGAAAATGCGAGAGAGTCCCGAATAGAATTCTGAATTCTTTTGATGAGTGCATACTTCTTTGGCAGCATGTATTTATTGTTGTTAACTCCGTATTCTATATCCTGAAAATCAGACATGATTTGATCAGGATTTAACCCATCTGATAGTTCAATATCCCAACTTTTCAATTTTGAAATCTCGGATATGATGCTATTCATGTTTTCAGAATTCATTATTCTATAATAATGATATATTTCTAAATGAAAAATATGACGCATTAGACATAACTAAATCGAATTTTTTGTCCCGTCCCTTTTGAAATCGCAGATCGACAAACCCCCTCTGCAACATATCGTACTGAGGGTCTACAAATATTGAAATACTTGCCGGCTTCATATATTGATTGAAATATTTTTTCTTCGTTAGTTATCGTATTCAAAGATTTTACTGGTTTCGTTTTTTTTGAACAATTGCCAGTCCTTCCTCGTTTGGAATTCTCACTCTGTGTGATTGCTTGAAGATTTGATAAGGAATTGTTCTTCGGATTAGAATCGATATGATCAATAACAAAACCATCTTTGATCAATCCATGGAAACATTCAAATATGAAACGATGATTGTAATATTTCTTCTTTCCAACAGTAAACATCAAATACCCCATACCATTATCCCTCCCAACTGGGTTCTTCAGTCTACGGTTTCTTACAACACCATCACTGGATGCTTCATAATTTGTACTCACAGGGTGCTGTCTGAATTCTTGGGTCATTCGTATACTATACTATTTGTCTAATTCAATGACTGATCCATTGCAGGGATTCATTATACATAAATCTTTCATTTAGACACTTGTTTTTAGTATAGCATGAAAGAGTTCAAGAGATTGACTTCGAAAAATGCTGAATTCAATGTTGATAAGGAGTTTAAGAGATTGTTGAAAATCAATCCTAAATTTAATGTCGATAGACCCAAAAAACGTCCAAGAGACGGAAACATGAAAGAGTTTAAGAGATTATTGAAAATCAATCCTAGATTTAATCTCGATAAACCCAAAAAACGTCCAAGAGACGGAAATATGAAAGAGTTTAAGAGATTATTGAAAATCAATCCTAGATTTAATCTCGATAAACCCAAAAAACGTCCAATAGACGGAAACATGAAAGAGTTTAAGAGATTATTAAAAATCAATCCTAAATTTAATATCGATAGACCCAAAAAACGTAACAAAATTAATCCTAAATTTAATCTCGATAGACCCAAAAAACGTCCAATAGACGGAAACATGAAAGAGTTTAAGAGATTATTGAAAATCAATCCTAAATTTAATCTCGATAAACCAAAAAAACGTAACAAGAAATTACCCTGGAAAGATGCTCAATTCAATCTCGATATAGTTTCTAATACACCAAAGAATACAATTCTTGATAAAGCCATGATTAGTAAAATCAGAGATTGTTTTACTGAATTTAAACGTGATGGAGCATCTTATTGTTGGTCAACATTTCGAATTGATGGTGTTGTTGACGCTACCATGACTGATGAAAAAGCAGCAGTGATAATTTCACGTGTTGGGGAAAAACGGTATTTTTTCCGAATCAAATTCATTATTGAAGTCGATGGCAAATGGATTATTAGGGATAAATTTGAACCAATCCTCAAGAATAAAAAAGCTGTCATTGTGAGTAGAGATTCCAAACCAGGAATTCTAACCGGCATTGACAAACCATACTACGAAAGATCTTATCCCGTAACAGCAATGGTTTATGGGATATATCCGTTAAATGATAAACCCGATATCGCAAAACTGGCTCCTATGAAATATTCGTCAGGGCTTAATTGTGTAGCAGAACGAATAATAGAACACTTCACAAATGCATCCCGAGGAAATAAACTAACTGATCTGCGACGTAGGAAAATAACCGAGTGGGAACTGACAGTGAAACAGCATGGTGCAAAGATTTCTGATATAGCTAAATTAGAAACATCATTAAGATTTCCAATAACAGTTATGACGATAACCGGAGAGGTTTTATACGAACCGAAATATAACAAAAATGGAGCGCCAATACAGATTATTGATCATAATAAACACGCGTGGACACCTGCGGTAACAGTATTTCCACGAGAACGAACCGTGAAATATATCCCTAAGGAGTTCGTCGGGGATGTTTTCTATGAAGAGAGATTATTTGATGCTATTCATGCGTTGTGTAAGGATGATCCTGTGTCAGTGTGGTTACTTAGAAGTGATGAAGATCCCAAAATAGGATTCGATCAATTTGTAAAACCAAATGGTGAATTATATCGCGTTGAAGAATTAGATAATAGAATGAGAAAAATCGCTAGTGATTTTTCACCGGAGAATTCCCATGAAAAACTACTCACGGATAGTTTTACTATTCCATCAGTGGTAGCTCACTTCGCAAGAGAAAAAAACTCATGGCGTCCAACACGAAGTGATTTTCTCGAGGATGTTAAATTGAGTTGCGTCGAATTTGGTCATGGAGGATTGTGGAATACGAAATACTCACGTGATGGTATGATTTCAATTGATATAGCCGCGTGTTATCCCGGAAGTTTTCTCGGATATGGGGAATGCGCCGAGTACTTCAAACGATTTGGACACCCCACGCATGAAATGACTCGTGTTGCGATTAATGGACCATTGCCTGATTTTGATTTAACCGGATTCGCTCGTGTGATATCATTCGAATTAGCGTCAGGATTACATCCGTGTAGTTATGTTTGGCTCGGTAGACACCTATCTGAAAAGGCCTGGATGCCAATAGTGTTACTACGATATATGATTGATTGTGGTATGCTAATATCGTTGATTGTTTCCGAGGCTATTATATGCTATCGAGCTCAGAAAGAAGTTTGGCTACCACAACCCGATCTAGATCGTATAATCAACGAACTACGAAAACAATTCCCTGATTTCAATGAAGAAGAAATCATAAATTGGTCTAAGAAGTTATTTGAAATTAAAAAAGAACAAGCAAAAGATCTCGGACGAAGAATAATCGGTAAATTCACTCAAGGTGGACGGTACGACAACGCAAAATATTCTTCGCGGTTGATCATAGATGTCGCTGAATACGATTTTATTGTAGCGGATTTAATGAAACAGGGAAAACTTGTATCCCGTAAGGATGCTTTTCTATCCAATGGTGAGAAAATGGGTACGGTTGTTACCTACTGTGATGGATATAATTCCCAGTACACACATTTGAGAAGTTCAATGCTAGCCTATGCTTCTATTAATCTATTTTCGATGATAAATAGATTTCCTAATACCGCGGTTAGAGTGGCCACTGATTCGATGTATATACACAATAAGTACAAATCAGCTGTAGCTAAATTCACAGATCCCGAAGAAAATTGGGGGCGTTGGCGATTTAAAAAGGAGATGCTACATGAGTATTGTGAATCCGCAGACGTTGCCATGGATGATAAATATCTTTGTTGTAACCGTATTGAAAATCAATCAGAATTTTCTAATGCACCACCGGTATCTGATCCAGTATGTAGATACAAGACAGTTTATTTAAACGGTTGTGGTGGGTCAGGAAAGACAACTCGTGCAATTGAATTATTTCGTCGGTCAACCATGATAGTGCTAACACCGACTCACAGACTCGCCAGAGAGATGATACAGCGAGGGGTAAATGCCTGTACTTACCATAGTTTCTTTCGATGGAAGGGTGACAAATGGACTCCTGAGCGTATGGGTGATAAATTCATTCCTGAAATCATCATTTGGGATGAAATATGCACAGTGTCATTAGATGTATTACAAACATTTCTTGAGTGGTTGTTAAACAAAAACACAAAAGTCGTCATGTGCGGTGATCACGGCCAACCACCACCATTTGTCGGTTCATCTCCACATGAATGGCTAAGGGGTTTTGTAGACTACTATGAAGAAATCACCACTGATTATAGATCACTTGATGAACGATTACGCGAGTTCAAAGCGCTAATTAGATTACAACCGGATAGAATCCAATGCGAAATAGCGCGTGAAGTGATTTCAGAAACTCCAATGAATGATTTCTGGGAAACATGGAGACCAAATGATTTGATAATTGCAAGTAGAAAAATAGTCAGGGACACACTTCAGATGAAGTTATTTGAATTGCATAAAGAAAAATTTGCAACGCTTCCAGTACCCCTTTGTTATAGGCCATCGGATACATGAAAACAGAATATTGAAGTTGATATTCCAGGACAGAGTGAAAAACAAATTCTCGTATTAAATGATATTGTGCTGGTTGATATCAATGTCGTTGAAGATGCATTGCGTGCTAATAAATCCCCGTGGACGCTAGGATACGCAGCAACAATACACTCTTCACAGGGATTGACTATATCGGATACAATTGTTTGGATGGTGGATAATCACATCGAATGGTCGAATTTAGTCTATCTCGCAGTATCCAGAGTACGAAAAATAAATCAACTTCGAAGAGTTGTTTTCGATGATAATGACACAACAATAAGTGATATTGATGTTAGCATCATTAATAAAAAAACTCTCCGGTTACAAACAACAGGACAAAAAAAAACAACGAGAATTTGATATTGATGCTAAATTAATAATTACGCTGAAGAAACAACAGAATAATCACTGCGCGAGTTGCAATTGTATAATGCGTTGGCAGTATTCGGATAAGGATCCTCGCCAATTCACCGTAGACAGAAAAAATAACAATCTCGGTCATGTCAGAAACAATGTGATGTTGACTTGTCTTGAGTGCAATAGACGCAACGGTGCTAGTTAAGACCATGCGGTGGCAATTGAGTATCCTCGGGAATTACCTGTAGTTGTTGTCGAGTAAAATCCCGCTGAGGGGCAGTTGAATCCAGTTTATAGACTGGAGGTCTACCAGTTGATCGTGTTATACTAGATATCTTATGCGTAGTGACGCTCCAAATAGGATCAGTAGCCCTTTTTCTACCCCCTTCAAGCTCTCCTGGTTCGTATAAGTACCTCACAATGACATTACTACCAAGAATTGGTTCTTTGAAATCTTTTTGTGGTTTTTCAGGTATTGACTTCTTTTTAATCGCGTTGATAGGTTTCATGTTGATTGTTCTAGTAATCTCGTTATTCAGTGCAGTAATCACAGATGGTAATCTTTTAACCCATTCACGGGATCTTTTTTCTTGGATGAATTCTTTTGCGTATTGATATCCAAATAACCGCTCAGCAATCGTCCGATTAAATCGTTCGACAATGGCCTGATCGCGATGTAGCGCAGTATGCCCTCGTCGTATGGTGACATTATGATGTTTCATTGTAGATAATACTGCACCCTGAAATTCCTTGCCAGGATCAACCTGCAATAGATTTGGCCAGTGCAGAGGACCTCGTCGATAAATCCTTTCAAATGCAGAAGCGACTTCAGTGGCTGATTTTGTTTTTAACGGTTCTGCTTCTTTGTATCGACTTGCAATATCAACTACGGTTAAAGCGTATTTGTAACCACGATCATGTGGCAGAAATAATATATCAGCCTGATGAACTTCATTAGGAGCGGTCACATCAAAATGCGAGAATTGAATTTGTTTAGGCGGTGGTAGATAAATTTGCCATAGTGCCTGTTTGGATAACCAATTAGCCGCAGTGGTTTTTTTCACTTTTGCAGCGCTAGCGAGTTTATGGACTGCTGATTTACCCCTCCAGTATCCTCTTGGGGAATAATAAATTGATTCCATATTATTAATTACCGGCACCTAACATCAATTTACTTTTCATAGCCGATTTTATTAAAAATGAAGCCAATTTTTCTTTGAAGGATTTATCAGGAATAGCATTTAACGCATGAATTAATTTCACATCCGCGAGATGCCTGTTTTGCAGATTGCTGCTTTTATAAGCAACATCATGAAGGTGACAGGCCTTATCAATGGCGTTTATTGGTTCTTCACCGGGGTTGGGTTGATTTTGATTATTGAGTCTGATATCAAGTCTGGTTCCCGGTCCACAGTAGCTATATCCTGGAAGGTGCTTTTCTCCGGGGTACTTTGCCCATGGGGTTCCAGGGAGCTTTGCCAATTTGGCTGCGATATCACCTCCTCGTTTTTTTTTAAATCAGATCTCATAGACACAAATCTAAATTTCTTTGTACCACATTGCACGCATTTACCAGAAAGCGCTGATCGGTTATTTTTAGTTGTAACCGTCGTCACATCATCTGTGCCAGTACGCGTTTTACACTTCACACAATATAGATCCATAATTTATGTATAGAGATATGGATATAATTGATTTTTCAGCGACTAAAACAAGAGAACCAGTTAAGCACCATGCAGCGCTACCAAACTCTATCCGGATGATTATAATCGGGCCATCTGGATCCGGTAAAACGCAATTGTTACTCAATTTAATAATGAGATGGATGAAGTGGGATAAGTTGTATTTAATTGCCCCTAGCGTAGATGATCAACGATGTTATGAAGTGCTAAAAGATTTTAATGAAAACGCTTCAGAAATTAAGGGTGAGAACGCCATTGAATTTATAACCGATATCGATGAAGCACCGAGTATTGATGATATTGATGGAGATATTAACAATTTAGTCGTATACGACGATATAATGTTGGATAAACAAAAAAATCCTGCTAGGATCTTTTCCCGGGGGCGTCACAAAAACACTGACGTGATATATGTCACTCAACGCTACACTCAGGTTCCAAAAGTCATCAGAGATAACTGCAATTTATTGTCTGTATTCAACGGAGTTGATACTCATACTCTTAGAAATATTTGGCAGACATGGTGCTCTGATATGGACTTCAATCAATTTCGAGATTTCTTTAGTCATGCTCAGTCGACTCCGCACGGATTCGCAACAATAAATCTACATGATCCTCGGACACGATATCGTATCGGACTGGATCAAATATTCGGTTGAAATCATTTATTATTTTTTGTTAACCTGTAGCAGCAGAGAGGGTGGATGACAACAAGTTGCGACCAAAATTAATTAAAAAATCGTAAAAGTCTCCGTTTTCATTTTTTTAGTTAAAATGAGATTTCGTAGGGAAGGCTCGTTAAGATTTCAATCAATTTTTTGTCTGAAAACGTTGTAGGGTTTGCCCCTGAGATATTATTTTTGGTTAAAATGAGATTATAGGACGGCTCGTTTTAGGATTTCAATCAAAATTTGTCTAAAAACGTTGTAGGATTCACCCTCTCTGCTGCTATAAACTTGGGGAGTTTACAGGAAAAAATCTGGTGTGACAATAAAAAAAAATGAGATTGTTCCCATGTCATATACTTTTTTCATCATTTTTGCTACAAATTGGTTATATCTGTTACAAATTAATTGTATTTCTGATAATTTAGTGACATTTTTTGACAGGTGTCACTTATGTCTTCGGTGGACAAATAGAAATTTTGGATTTTAAAAAAAGAAGAAAATGTCATGTATTAGTTCTTTACTGAAGTATGTGAATGTGTTAGGTATATGAATTCCTTTGTAAATCATCCATACCATTATCAGGAATGCACATTTTCTGTCTTAACTTTGCTTACTTTCTCAAGTCCAACAAATATTTTCTCATTTCTTGAGTAAGTGGATTTTCAATTTACTAGCCCTCTTTGATAAATACCTTGCCCTGGTGTTGACATCCGTTTCAAAGTTTCTCTGCAAGTTATAACAGTAGTGTAGCTTGAAAATTGTAGACTTCCTATTTGTATCACTAGGCATTCTAATGTCAGCATGATGTCTCTCACAGTATCAACAAAAGTGTAAGATCAATCATGCAACTTTAGGTACAGCAATTAGACTGCACCTAATGCAATTACTATATTTACCATATATATTGGGACACCATATATTAATTTTTAAAGCAATTAATATATATATATATATATATATATATATATATATATATATATATATATATATATATATATATATATATATATATATATATAGCAAATACATCTACTATAATAAACTGGCCATTTAAGTTTTGGGTGTGGTGGGTGTTGGTGTGATTTTTTTTAAAGCTGAAATATTTGTTTGTCTTTTATCTCCAAATAGTTTCCTTTTTTCTAAATAATATCGATATAATATCTCATTCATTTGCTATAAATCAGAGCAAGATATTATTCCAGCTATTGAAAAATAGAAATTGAACAAAATAATGTCAGGCCTTTGTCCCAAAGCATTTAATTGTTGGTCCCTAATAAAATGGTACATATCATGAAATACTGCAGTACAATTTTTGGCAGTAAGCATCTTTGTTGATAATAATAATATGTATGATAAGTCCAGTTGTGTTTTTATTTTTTATGACTCGGTTATAACCCCTGTTTCAATAACACTTTATAAGCAAGGTCATCATAATAATTGAAACACATGGACTAGAATAGAAATTAGGGGTGAGGGAGGAGGTCTGGCTCTATTTGAAAAAGGTGGGAATTTTCTGGACATATGAAAACTTTGATAAATACCGATCGAGTTAACATATTGATGAGTGATTTTCACGCATTATATTCATTTTTAGTTTGTTTAAATGATAGTATGAATCCCATAATTGCAGATTTTAGAATAGACTGCATTTTTGGTTTGGAGTTCTATACATTATTATTGTTGCTGTTGTTTCGTTTTTATGTAAGATATTTGATGGCTTGAATTTGATACTAGTAAGATGACATTCATAATGAATCATTTTACTGTCATTTGTAGGTGAGGAAGAAAAGCGTAGAGGATGCAAAGAAGAAAGAAGAAGAAAATGATTACATGAAACAGATGGAAAAGGTAAAAGCAAGTATGCAACTTTAAGAGGAATGTAACCTTAATATTATGCTGGAAGGTCAATGTTCGGGTCAGAATTTTACTCTTAGAGGTCATTTTCTGATCTAAAGGGCCATTGATTTCACTATGGAAAAACAGCAGTAAATACAAGCCCAGATACAGAATATTATGACTATGATTTCTGCAGTATCAATTTAATCTTAATGCCAATTTAACATTTTCTCAGGCTGAATTTTGTGCATGTTTTTCTGGCTACTTGTGCATGTTTTTCTGGCTACTTGGTTTTAAAACAGTCTTCCAAATTGCCTCCACTTCACACGAAATAGTGATATATCTGTTTTTTAAAGCAGATACATATGCAGCATTTTCATCATGTTAGTTCTTTAGTTTTAGTCTATGATTGGCTGATAGAAAAGAAGTGAACTATTAAATTCACAAATTCAACATGTTACGCACAAATGTCTCTGTTTAGTGAAAACTCACATAAAAAAATCCACTACAGTATAACCTGTCTTGTACGGTCACCCTTCTGCAAAATAGTAATGGTTACTCATGACAGGTCATGACACTATTTAACAAAATAAATCCATGCGTTGAGAATTTGGTCTCCTAAGACAGGTGATCTCTCATAGCAGTGGTCTTTCAAGACATGTTTTACTTATGATAGCAACTCTTGGCCAGGTCTAAAGTTGTACTTCAAATCGTTGAAGAAATATTTGTTTCTTGATTGAATCTTCTTGTTGCTGTGAGTTTCAAGCCATTTTTCAGCATATAATAAGCTAGCCATTGCAGCAATATAACTGGTGGAAGAAGAACTCAGAAAAGCCCTGGTTAGAACCACTGACCCACAGTAAGCTACAGGCAAACTTTCTCACATAGCCACTCGAACCCATGCAGATAATTGAATCTTGAAATTTATGGTGTTTAGCAGCAAGAAAATCCACAAATATTTTATGCCCATGAATAATAGTAAATTCACAGATGTTAATATATGATAGTTCATTAGAGTCGCTTGACCATTGTTATTACTCTAGGTCTTATGATATATAACATTGAAATGAAACCGGCAAGTTTAGTCAAATCAACAAACAATTTATTTCTCTAAGTTACAAAGAGAAAATTTAAGAGACACAAGATTGTGGATTCAATACCAAATAACACTAATTGTCAAAAGAAAAAAGTTTACACTGCTCCGAATTATTTGATTTCTTAGAGTACCTCACCATCTTATGTTATGTCACAACAACAAAACCACACAAAAAATAGATTCCAAGATTGAACTGAGATACTACAGTTTGCAGAGTAATAAAAGTTCATGGTAGCAGTAATAAAAGGTGGCAAACACTGCCAAAATCTCACAAGACACCACACAAAATCTCATAAGACACCATACAAAATCTCACCTCACAAGACACCACACAAAATCTCACAAGCGGAGGTTTGATGTACCAACCCTTATCATGGTGCTCCAGGCTGACCTATTGTTTCTACTACATAACAAGGTTGGGATGATCTGTTCAAGTATGCACTGATCCTTGTTAATATTGCCAGACATTACAAAGAGCCTTAGCCCACAAATTACTTTGTTGATCTGTCTGATGAAAACATGTAACTCTTACTCAGAATAAATAAAACCTTAAAGCATACATTGATCAGTAAAATGATACATTGATCAGTAACATGATACATTGATCAGTAACATGATTCATTGATCAGTAACATGATACATTGATCAGTAACATGATACATTGATCAGTAACATGATATAGTGTGATGCTACTCTTGCTGCTGACAGTAAACAATCGTGTTTCATTTCCTGGCCATCCAAATCTTATTTGTCACATGGAAAAAATATCAACATATGTTTGTCGCCTATGTTTATTCTAAAGATGCAGCTTTTAAGCCAGGTGTGTCAACCCGATGACCCAAACCTTCACATTGTGTGGCCCAAGGCCATGTAGGTTGTCTTTTTGAAAATACACATTGATTGGGATTTCCTTGTCTTGGTCCAAAATCAACCATGATTCTATTTATCTATAAACTATTATTTTTTTAATTGTTTTTATTTTATTATTATTTATTTATTATTATTATGGTTTGAACAGAAGTGATTGTTTTCTTTCTCACCCAAAACAAATTCTAATAACCTGGAAACAGTGGGCCTATAAGAGGCAGTATGTTTTCAGAAATGCCTACTGTATCACAGAGAAACACAGGCCTGAGTTTATCTTTAACACCTGGATGTTACATTGTGCTGTGAAGTGTAATTTGGTGACAACTGCACCAGCACAAGTGAAAGATAGCCAGTACACTCTGTTCTTGCTATACAAAAAAATGTGTCTGTCCTACATTCATACCACAATATGCTTAGAAGCTTTAGCTTAATATTAAACTTTTTTTTAAATTTCTAGGCTGCTCTTGCTGCCTTCAAGAAAGATCTGGAACAAAACCCTGACCTAGCAGCACATTACAAGGCAAAGCTCAAAGAGAAGAAAGGTAAATCTGCATTCTCTAACACAGACTTAAGCATCTGCACTCTCTAACACGGACTTAATCATCTGCACTCTCTAACACAGACTTAAGGATCTTCTATTCTCTAACACAGACTTAAGGATCTGCATTTTCTAACACAGACTTAAGGATCTGCATTCTCTAACACAGACTTAAGGATCTGCATTCTCTAACACAGACTTAAGGATCTGCATTCTCTAACACAGACTTAAGGATCTGCATTCTCTAACACAGACTTAAGGATCTGCACTATCCAACACAGACTTTAGGATCTGCATTCTCTGACACAGACTTAAGGATCTGTGCATTCTCTAACACAGACTTTAGGATCTGCATTCTCTAACACAGACTTAAGGATCTGCACTGTCCAACACAGACTTTAGGATCTGCACATTCTAACACAGACTTAAGGATCTGTAATATAATTAGTACATACAAATGTGTATAATGTTGAAATATTGTGATACAGTGGGTACATACTAAAATAATCTATGTTGACAATGAAATTCCAAAATACGTGGTTCCATTATTTGTCTTTCCACTCTGCATAGCCTTTTGTGGAGACAAATAATGGAACCTCACAACTGGGTTTTCTTTGTCTTGGAACAAGTATAAGTATTATTCTTCAGGTATTATTATTGCTTCTCACGCTAAATAAAGGTCATCAGGTTTTGTACTATTATTTGAACATTTGAATAATTATTTAGTAGAATCTTGCTATAAATGCTGTTCTTGAAAATGGGGAAAAAATAATTAAAAAAAGTTATAATTGTTCAGTGTTGGATGTATTGTGCAATGAGCATCTCAAACCATGGACTATTGTTGTTCAAAATACAGTAATGCACATTTATATGAATATGTTAATGAGGGCATTTGGGGTGACATGGTGCCCCAAAGTAAATGAGTTGTACACATGAGAAAATAGAAACATAAAACCATTTGATATTATTACTGTATTATCACATATAATTGATGTGTGTTATATGCAAATTATATAAATATGAAAGGTATTAACATCTTTTATACAGATAACATTTTAACTTTCATTAGTCTTAATTGGGTAAAGGTTCTGTGGCAAGCAATGGTACGATAGATTACACTACTGGGTACAGACTAAAGAACAGTTCTAACCAAATGGGCTGCTCCGGTGTCCTAGTGTAACGTTAGAGGGCCCAGATGTGGGAGGTTGATAGTCTCTGCCAAATCATAACAAAGACTTCTAAAAATGTTACTGACAGTTGCCACACTAGGTACTCAGCATTAAGAGATTAGTGTTAGAACTGGTTAAACATTATTGAATCAAACATTCTAAACAAATGAAAATTACTGCACTTTTTAGAGTACCTCATTCATCAGTCCACACTGTTCCGTGAAATAAAATATTAATTACCAAGAATATAATGAATTAGAATTACACCCTGTCACTACACAGTTAGAATGTGAATTGTGTGATTTGGATTTGTAGTCATATCACTATAATGTCTGGATTGTGGCAGTATATAGTGATGTCTAGTACTGGGGCATCATGCTGCAGACATGTATCCTCATGTCCCACTCAGTCATGTTATCCTGACTCCAGATCAACCAGTCCTAACGCTAATATCTTAATGCTGAGTGCCTAATGAGGCAGCTGCTTGTACCATTATTATACATTTTTGGTATGATACAGTCGGGGTTCAATCCCACGACCTCCACTATTGGAGGTGGATGCTCGTGCCAATTAGGCCACTGGAACAGTCATTAAATCAAATAATTATAGGAAAGAAATCTTCCATCATCAAGATCATAATTTGTTGTCAAGACATCCAGCAAATCTTCATGTCTTACAACAAATTATGACACCCCAAGTGGTGGAATTTTTCTCTCCAACACTGATAGGTATGATGGATTTTATTTAATTCACAAAATATTGATGATAAAATGAAACCATAAAATCTCTATTCTAATGTTTTAAGAAAAGGATAAGAAACAGGAAGTACAATCCTCTGATACGAGTGTCCAAGAGCCAGCAGAGTCCCAGCTAGCAACCTCATCAGAAGGAGAATGGTATGAAGCCCTGTCACCTGAGGGTTACACCTATTACTGGAATACTGTTACATCTGGTAAGTTCCAGGATGTTATTATGCGGTTAAATTTCTTTGAGTTTGCTTAAAGTTTGGTTGTATTTGTAAAAATGACATAGAATATTTCCTTTACTTGCTCAGAATTTTGTTTGTGTATACTACAGGATGCTGAGTTATAGACCAAATTGCAAACTTATTCTGGCATATTTGTAACCCTTTCATCACTAAGTAACTTTTCAGGCATAGAGCCCTATGCACTACATAACTTTGTACTTGTAAAGCAAAATGTATGTGGATTTTGAAATAACATAACTTTGCTAATTTGAAAGATATCTGGCTGGATTAGGTATCAAAATAAAGGTTAAAAGTCCATTTGCATGACTAATTCATAACTGTTATAATTCTTAAAATACAGGTGCAAACAAGGAACACAACAGGTAAAATGCACAAGCAATTATTTATTTACCTCGTTACAATAACAAAATTTTCAGAAACATCATCTAAATCAAAGATTTGAAAGTATTCCATAGCTTTTTCTGGAGCCATCTAACACTCCGGTTGGTCCAACTCTCCCAGATAACTGAAATAAATCCCTTTGGCTCTTATAGTTTCATCCAGAAAAAAAATACATGGAGTTAACACTTGCTCTGGTTCAGAACCTTCAAAGTCCTGTTCATCGTTATCACCGTCACCCACAAGCACATTCAAATGCCTCTCCAGATGTTTTGTCTCATTTTCAATCAACTGTATTAGGTCACAACAGCAAAATATTTTGATAATTCATAATCTGATGCTTCATTCTCATCTTGCTTCAAACTCTGCCATTTTTAATAGGAATTCACCATTCAGAAAAACATGCTCAACATGTGCATTCATGCCTCAAGATTTTTAGTTGTATTCAAGCTTAACTCATGAGATAATCCAAATATAATATCTACTTTACAAGAAGAAAGTTATTAGAAGGTATCCTGAAGTTTATGTAGTCAGGTACCTTGAATGTAAAAAAGAACACTGCCCCAGACTGGTAAAGTAGTCCATAGTGGATAGACTTACTTCACCTAGACCGGTAAACTGGTCCATAGTGATGAAAGGGTTAATGATTCCGGTTAAAGGACTATATTGAATAAGGGCCATTTTCTGCCCCCTCTCCAAATGTCCTTATATTATGTATACTGTATATATGTGGTGGTTAACATTTATTTCTGACATCAGTTTTGTGTTCCCGTTTCCGTTGCCATGGTTACGGGGTGTCAAAACATTATAATAAAAGACATGAAAAGTATTCCTATTTTCCTATTACTTATCATAGATACCGCTTTATCAAGAACTATTCACTCAGTTTTAAATTTTGCAATATGAATTCATTTTAATTTTGGGTTATAAAGCTTTGTAATTAAAATTGTATTTCTAAAACTATACCAAATTGATCTATAAAAGGCAAAAACAAAACTATATATATATCTAACGTATACGTCAACTGAATACTACACCTAAATTACATTGACAAAAAAGGTACTCAACCATAAAATAATACAAATTGTTCAAACATGAAATATTGATTAACATTATTTGACGATTTTTAATTGTAATGAATTAATTGAATTATTGTTTAATTTTACTAAAAGATAATAATATATAAAATGCACTGACAGGAGCCAATATGTTCGTTTCATCACCAAATATATTGGTTTGTTACCTTCACTGGGAATGACAAGTGTTCTTTATGTATTTGTATCCTTATAATTTCATGGCAATATTTCACTCACACACACTCATAAGCATGTGTTTCAATCAATAGCAGAAATCAAAATAAATACCTTGAGATCCATACCCCTTGATGTAGCCTCTATTCAATACATGATCCGTTTATGAACTATATATTTGTCCGCATATTAATGTGAATGCCAAGCAATATTTAATATACCTTATACCAAAACTTTTGCAATTTGTTCATACTTTTGTGAAATATGAATGATAATGGGTAAATTGACCACCACCAACCAAACACCAAAAATGCATATATTGTAGGCCTAATGTTTAGCAGCACAATCGATAATGGCGCGAACGCACTTTATTAATATGCCAAGGAAGCACAATAGTCTATTTCAAATTCTAAACGAATGATCACATGATATTAGCAGACTATCATAAATACACTACCTAGTCCATAACTAAGTTGTGTTAAAACAAGTGCAAAAAAGTTATTGCATTATAGTTTTGATTTTGTTTTATTATACCCGAGTAGTAAGTTGTGCATTTTTTATGGTGGTTTTGAAAAATGAGCTGTTAAAATTTTTATTTCAAGCTGTAAATTCACAGTTATTGATATTGTGGATATTAATTCTTTACAAAAAATTAATACAATATGGAGATTTGAACTTGGTTCAACAATTTGATGCAACAACCACTATACCGTTTGAGCTATTGAAACTTACGTTTTCGTGGCTATATATCATGCAGATGACAATTTGTTTCCCCTTCTGATCTATATAATTGCAGACTATTAGATGTTGTTTGCATAGTTAATAGTTTAATTTTACAAAATTACTATTGCTAGTATATGAAGAATGACTCAGTTAGCAAAATTTAATGAAAAAATACGCCGGTTTTTAGTTCCAGCAGAAAATTGACTGCTTGATTTAAATTACATTTACAGAACTATATTGTAATACTGAATAAACAGTTAAAAACATAACGTTATCAATCGGTATCATGATTAAACAGAAGAAAAAGCAGTGTTATTATTGTATAAAATAAATAATATATGTATATACTTACCCTATTTTTTAAAGTATCCTTTTGTTTTTCCAAATATTGGCAATGTCAAAATATAATTTCATTGAATGTTTTCTCCGCGTATTCTTTGTTTACATATAGTTTCCAATGCCCCTTCAGCGCCTCTTTAAAAAATCCCATTCTCTAGGCAATTTATAAAAAGATGAAGAAAGAGAGAAAAAAGTGGATAATATTGTTTTTAAATTATCGGAATCGTTATTATTCCCGGATTTTTAAAAAATATAATAATGAATGAAATAATATAGCGCACTCTAGAAAGGTGGGTCTAATTGTTCACGCGTAGCGATACTTCGACAGCTACGGTGCAACAGGTTCAACAACGACGAAGATAGTCAAATTCACGAACTTTTTAATTTTTAATGGTTAGTGCAAACGTGAACACGTAAATAAATTTTATAAATTAACATTTTGAATAAAAATGAACCAAGCAGTGTAAATACCTTGTCTGATCAAGCCTGCGCTTATATTTTATTTCTAGGTTAAAGTTGCTCCAATGTAGTAATTTCTCGTAAATTTCCCATACCAGACCGTGTTCAAAGGTCGTATTTAGGTATGAAAAAGAAATTTATATGCATATTTAATGCATAATAAGGTGATTTATACATCTAATAATATAATGAAAATAATATAATGAGACACAGAGTTGTGATATTTACAAGAATTTTTTTTCACCATATAAAGGGGGGCAGAAAATGGACCTTATTCAATATAGTCCTTTTCTGTACATCTGCCTGGCGTTAACATTTGCTTTTAGGGCATTTTCTATTGCTTGTAGAATCACATCGCTTGATATGTAATTGTTTCATGAGAATGTTACATCCATCAGTGAAAACTAGGTGACTGGGATCTATTTTTCGTGGTTTGTGATTGTTTTCATAGAATCTTATAATTGATAGGTTACTTTAAAATTTGTCTTTTATTAATACATTATGGCTGTTTTCATTAAAAATGATACAAACTCACCAACTAAAATTTAAGTTTTAAAAATTAAAGAAAAGTGTAATTGCAGTCCTTAAACTCAAATTTAGTTGACAGATGTACCTGCTGTGTATTCACTGTATTTCAGAGAGTTTGTATTCAGAATAATACATCCAGTTTTCAGGTTACCAAATATACTGACATAGTGTTCAGAGTGTCTGCCTAGGATGTGAAAGATTGCATGTTCAAACCCTGGCTGAGTCGTACCAAACACTTACCAAAATGGTACTAACAGCTGCCTCACTAGGTGCTCAGGTTTAAGAAATTAGTTTACGGACTGGTCAGCCTGGTGTCAAGATAATGTGACTGGGTGGGACATCATGCTACATGTCTGTGGCATGATGCCCCAGTGCTAGACATCACTATAGACTATCAAACTGCAGACATAGCAGTATGACTGAAAAATTGTTAATGCTACATTACAAATCCAAAACACACACACACACACACGCATGCGCGCGCGCGTGCCATATATACTCACTTAAGTCAAGTCCAACTGCAAACTGCACCAGTCAATCTGCCATCACCATATGTACTGGTAGATCAGGATCTATGTTGTTTGAAGTTGGACTTTCATATTGCAGGTATTTTATATTTAAATAGTATTAATACATGATTTCCTCACAAGAGTTATTTATTTATTAGATGGAGGAGCATCATTGACTCAGTGGTTAGCATGCCAGACTCCAACTAAAATGGTGCAAGGTACAAATAACCTGCCTTTAAAATGTGAGTCCAAACCAAATTCATGGATAGCACAGCATCACATGATATAAAAGCTGGATATGTGATCAAAATGCTATCATTTGATAACCCCAGGTTTTCTACCAGTGTTTACCTGGACAGTGACTACCAAAGTGTTCCTAATGCTGTGGCTACCAAAGTGTTCCCAGGGCAGTGGCTATCTTAGTGTTCCCTGGGCAGTGGCTATCATAGTGTTCCCTGGGCAGTGGCTATTATAGTGTTCCCTGGGCAGTGGCTATTATAGTGTTCACTGGGCAGTGGCTATTATAATGTTCCCAGGGCAGTTGCTTCTATAGTGTTCCCAATGCAGTAACTACCATAATGTTCCTTTAACAGCGGCTACCAAAGTGTTCCCGTGGCAGTGGATATCCTAGTGTTCACCTGGGCAGTGGGTACCATAGTGTTCCCAATGCAGTAACTACCATAGTGTTCCCTATGCATGGCAAGGCACTTTACTCACTTTGCCTTGGCACAAAATAACGTACATGTTTTGCATAGACATAAAACATTTGATAACGGTGTAGTTTCTTATTAGTTAAAATGGCATTTGTACAATTCTAAAACAAATTGCAATCTTTTTTTTAAAAAAATCATGCAGTACAATAATTATAGATCTTTCCTTTTGTGAATATGAAGTTTTATAAACCAGGAATCCTATCATACTATCATACTGTCATTCACTAAATCAAATATAAGTGAAATACAGCATTGCACAGTTTGCAGATGAGGTATCACATTTCTGTGGAACCCTTGTTTTCAAGAATGTTTACTGTCAAATAAATTATTTCAGAGTCAATCTGGGAGGCCCCACCTAAATATGTAACATTAGTGGATCAGGGTCTTGCACTGCCAAGTCAGGAGGTGGAGGGAACAAGTGATTCAAGCACTCAGAGGGATGACACAGATGGTAGTAATTTGAGTACTCAGAGGGAAGATATAGATGGCAGTGATCAGGGCACTCAAGGGGATAATACAGATGACAGTGACTCTAGCACGGATAATACAACAACTAGCAATGATGCAGATGCAACCAGTAAAACAGACTGCACAGATGCAGTCCGTGTTACAACTAAGGTATAGAGGCACCTGTGAAAAATAGCATTTTTTTAAGAGGGATGACATTTTCAGAAATTCATTTCTCAAAGAAAATATTCTTTCAGATACAGTCCTGGACAAAATTACTAGCCTGGACTCCATTTCCACTTGCCCCAGTAGTGTCCATTCACATTCTTTAACCCAGTACTCAGGGACATACATACCAATAGTTTTCATTTCTGACCAGCTACATAAGCACTGTAGAAATCTTAACGTGATGTTTTTGTGAAAATGTTGTTACAGAGCTATGGATCATGCATTTTGTAACATTCTATCAGGATTAATTTCATTTTTTTTAAAGCAATAGCTTTTAAGTTTAGTAATGTCACAAAGCAGACACATAAGAAACTACCCGTGTTATGTATCTATGGCAATTACTTATATTATCCAAATGTATTAAATTATGAACAGTTGTTTGATGGTCATAGGTGCCTAAATAAGTCACTAATTCCTTCAATTAACTAAACTCTCATACAGGCCTGTGTACAAGTGTGCAAACAATATTCCTGTGGATGTGTTACATATGAACAAGGACTGCGGCATGTTACTAAATATTCAGGTTGCATGTGTTCTTCCAACCATTTAAGATAAAGATGAATATTACACCCTTGTCACAGAAGTAGGTCACCATGACACATATTTCATATTTCAGTGACATTATTTGTGAACCTTTAACTGCTCCGGTGGCCTAATGGTTAGAGTATCTGCCGCTGAAGCGGGAGATCATGGGTTCAATCCCTGGTCGAGTCATACCAAAGACTTACAAAAATGGTACTAACAGCTGCCTCGCGTGACGTTCAGCATTAAGAGGTTAGTGTTAGGACTGGTCGGCCAGGTGTCAGGATAATGTGACTGGATGAGACTTCATGCTACATGTCTGCAGCTTGATGCCCCGGTGCTAGACATCACTATAAACTGCCTCACTGCAGACATCTTAGCAATATGACTGAAATTTTTTTAAAGCTATGTTAAAAATCCTAATCAAACAAACAAATTTCTCAAGTTTTTTTATGCTAGATCATATGACAATATCACACCATTCACACACAAAAGAATGTCATAGTAACTTACATTTAACATTTTACAGATTTCTGTTTTAAAGTTTTAAGCTCGTGACGGATTAGTATCAGTTATATCTAGATTAAAGAAACTTGAGTACTACACTCTCATCACAGAACACTGTGACATATTCCAAGCTTCACAGATTGGTTAAATTGTTTTATGTTTGTTTCTCAAGTAGTGTTCATGCTGAAATCATGAAACTAGTTTATTATATGCCTCTCTGTTAGGACCATAACCACACCCTTATCACAAAGGAATGTTACTGTGACCTACACTTTACATTTTATTGGCTTAGGTTGAATTTTTGGGATAGAGCTTAAAACTAAATTGTGTTTATTTTTTTTAGTACCCTGTATACATAGTCTCATGATTCTTGATATGTGTTGAGTACCCTTTATAGATAGACTTATGATTCTTGATATGTGTTGAAGGGATGTATCCTGATGAGTACTATGCAATCATCACAAAAGTAGGTCACATGACCTATATTTCATGCTTTACTACCTTTGGTTCAGTCTCAAGTACGGTTTATGTCATAATCATCAAAGAAGGGGATTATATGCATCGTTATTAGTACCCTTATCTTAAAAGTAGCTTTTTCTGACCCATGTTTCACATTTAACTGACTTTGTTTTAATTTGAAACAAATTCTGTTATTGATTTGCTCCTTAAACTAAGTGATTTTATTTCATCTTTCTTAATACACTGTGACTTATGGTTACATTATACTGGATTATGATTATTTGCTGTACTTAGCTCATAACCACAGATTTCACATTGATGAATCCCATATGATGATTCACATTATTGGGGTCCATAAGATGTCACATTTATGAGGCCCATATGATGATTAACATTGATAAGGCCCATGTGATGAGGTACATTAATGAGACCCATGTCATGATTCAGTGGTAGTTATTATTTTTAATCTGCTACATTTGTTAGCTGCATATGACAAATGCATGATATTCAATTAAATCATTTGATTGCTATATGACCACTCTGCATATGCATGTGTGTTTTACTAATGCAATTTTGCAGCTAGGCAGCATCTCCCTGTGTTTTAATTAGTAATCTTCACCAACTCTTTCCCTCATTGTTTCAATTCACCCTCCCTAATGATAATTTTTAAAACTATTATGTGTGCATGCCAAGCACACTCAACACAAGTTGCATTTTCACAATTTTAGGGACCAATCATTTGCATTTTCACAATTTTAGGGACCAATCATTTGCATTTTCACAATTTTAGGGACCAATCATTTGCATTTTCACAATTTTAGGGACTAATCATTTGCATTTTCACAATTTTAGGGACCAATCATTTGCATTTTCACAATTTTAGGGACCAATCATTTGCATTTTCACAATTTTAGGGACTAATCATTTGCATTTTCACAATTTTAGGGACCAATCATTTGCATTTTCACAATTTTAGGGACCAATCATTTAATTTTGCAGGCAAGATTATATGCACCTGGGAAATAATATTCTTGTACTATTCAATAAAAAAAAAATAGAACCAATTAAATCCGGTATATTCGTTAAAAATTGATACACCAAAAATTGTTGTGAATCCACAATGTTACTTTGTATTGTTAATTAATTTATTATTTGATTAATTGCAGCATCTATAATCATTATCAACATGTTTAATTTTTTAGTTGAAAAAAAGTTTTGAATTTTATTCTGATTGTTTTATTTCAGTTCAAATTTTTTTTCCCTTCATTCAAAAGTGTCAGTTCTTTCAAGGGTCTCTTGTTTTTTTTTTAGTCTAGTCGTTGCATTTGGCTTGTAGATGAGCCAGGTTGAAACAAAGGAGTCATCTCATTTGCTTTCAGTGAGTTAACAACATCCCATTTTTTGATGGACTCTTAACACATCTGATGTCGACACTTTTTTCCACTGTGTTAATGCCAATCATTGGTAAATTATATACACTGCTTGAATAATTAGTCATAATTTAAGTAAATCCACTGCTTATTTATTAATTAAATACATATGCCAAACATCAAGCTTTAAATATTTATTTTATAATCTTGGAGTCAGCAAAGGAAGTGAAAATAGAGGACATCCCAATGCCTCCTGGTTTAGAAGATATTCCATTGCCAGAGGAAGTGACATCACAACCAGCTGACAAATCAGAGAGCAGTGAATCAGAGGAAGAGGATATAATTATGACACCCAAGCAAGATAGAGGTGGCAGAGCAGTCTATGGGCAGTGGAGTACAGTAAGAGAACCGTAAGATAGATAGTACTTTTATTTCACTTCTTTTATTTGATAAATGGTGAAGAAAAATAAATCATTGAAATTAGTTTTTGTATTTGCATGACTTTTCTACAAAAAATAGCAGTAGAACAAAATTAGATCAGCCAATTTTCTGGTATTGTTACTAATGTAGTGTACCCAAAAATATTCACATGTCAGTGATATGATTTAATACAGACACTTTTGGCTGATGCATATAATGTCGAAATATGCTTCTTTGTCAAGCCAAAAATAAGTGATGAAAAATTATGTTCCATAGCCAGAACATTGTCTCACAAGTGTACAGCTGAGCTGTTGATGATTGTTTTCTTTAACTTATGTTGGCATTACTTGTTTTTGTTGTAGATCAGGATTCTAATTAATGACAATTTTTGTAGTTGCATTTATACCCATTAAGAAAATACACAATTTGGAGCTCATATTGTTCCTTTAACAATATTGTGTCTTCAAAAGCAACGCATTTGAAAAACCTGTTTTAAATTTTTCCAGAATGGCTGAACAAATTTTCATTCATCATGGTTGGAATGTTTTTTATAGGGCATGCTTTATCTAAATTGTATCTGTGGTGGCTCCCCAGCAGCTGTGTGGGTTTATTGACATCTAGGTGGAATTTTCATAAAAAATTAACTGGAACAGGTACATATTTTTTGTTTAAACTAGGTTAAAATAATTTTTCCTGGGTAGCTATTTTGTGAATGTTGTGGCTTCCGTAGCAGCTTGGTAGAAAACTCATTTTTAACTTCTCCAGATTGGGTAAGCCAATTTTAATTCAACTTGATATTAATGTTTTATATGGCATTCACTGTCAAGAATTTGTCCAGGATTGCTTTTGTGGTTTCCGTAACAATTATATGGAACACTTTTTTAATGTATTATCCAGTATTGTGGAGCAAATTTTGATCAAAACTATGTAGGAGTGTTTCTTAGTACATGCTTTATCAAAATTATATTTATAGTGGTTTCCATGATAACAATATGGCTTCTTAGCATCCACATGGGAAACTGATTTTCATCTTCTATAGAATGCCTCAGTCAGTGTCAGTCACACATGGTATGAATGTTTATATTTATAAGTTTAAGTTTAGGTGCTTTGCATGGCATGTGTGTTACTTCATTTCAACTTTACAGAAAACCTATTTCCATCTTTTCAAGAATTGCTGAGCCAGTTTTGATCAAAATTGATATGACTGATTTTAAGGACATGCTTTATGAAAATTTCAAGAGTGTTTCTTCCATTTCAAACATATCCATAATAAAAACCTAATATCAAGAATGAATTAGCTAATTTGATAAAACTTGGTTTCTTAGGATATTGTCTCTCAAAATTGTATTCAGGTGTGACTTCCTTAGAAGTCTGGTGGAAAACCTAATTTCTTCTCCTGAACAGGTGATTGAGCCCATTTATGTCGCTTGTCATGTAACTTTTTTAATTTATCTATTAAAATACTGTTGATTTTTGCTAGATGTACACATATTTTTCAAGAGATTTTGGGTATGGGTTGTGCCATTACATATATTTTTACTGCATCCAAAGTTGTGGCTTGTACATTTGAGAAAACTAACAGTATTTCCCACAAATTTGTAAAAATCTAAATATTTTTATTGATAAATCTCAAAAAAATTAATCAGTTTGTATATAAAAGGGTGATACAAATTGAAGCTATTCATTTTGGATATATATATATAAAAAAAAAACAATGCAGTACAGGAAATCTCTGGCATACTGTGGTTGCACTTTACTGTATGCCCATTTCTACAGAGATCTTGTCACATGATAAAAATAATGGCACTGATAATATGCATTCTGTGATATTGTGAGCAACTGTCTTTGAACTTGTGGTGACTAATGACTAATAAATAATTTTTCATCATTTTGTTTGTGATTCTCTATTCCATACTGAACACAAATATGGACAACGTTCCTTTGCACACCAGCGCCCGGCGACGTGGAACGAATTGCCCATTGAAATTAGACACAAAGATACAGTGGTCCCTTTTAAGAGTGCTCTTAAGACTCACCTGTTTTGACTGCAGGGACAAACTTAGCGACCTAATCATATTTTGTATCTTATATGTTTTCAGCATGTTTTTATGTTTTCCAGTTTCATTGTTTTTGTCATTTGTTGTTCTGTAGTGTAGTCATATCATTATTGATGGTGTAAAGCGCTTAGAGCTTCAAAAGATTAGGCGCTATACAAAGTCCTATTTATTATTATTATTATTATTATTATTATTATGTGAGCAACTGTCTTTGAACTTTTGGGGAAATTTTCAGTGACTAATGACTAATAAATATTTTTTTCATCATTTAGTTTGAGAAACATTGCTGATCTCTTTTATGATATTGTCTTGATAAGATGTTAAATTCAACAAGCCTGCCCTCATAAATTGTCCCCCTTTAAGAAATATGTTTGATTAACAGTTACAACAAACTACAAATGGTAACAACCTGCTATGTTATTGAGTCTGTCAGTCAATAAAAATACAAACATAAACTTACTACTATGATAATACTACTAATGCTGTTCTGTTCATAGTGATGAACCAAGTTTGAGAGCTAGACCTGCCTTCAGAGGTCACCTGCCTACCAAGGCCACTTTTGCCTTTTTGCATGGGTGGCTGTTGTTGGCAGGTTTGAGTGTATATTCACTTCAGTATCATGCACAAGTTCAGGTCTAGTATTTATACTTTCTTGGACTATCATAACACTATTGAAATATATTTTAGTGTATTCAGAAATTTGGGCTGACAATGAGGCATTATTATGGTGAACATATCACAGCTTCTGCTGGCAGATTATGTTTGAAAAACACCATGTTACTGCATAGCCATAAATAGGTAAAGAAAACAAATTTATTTACCATAGTCAAGTAACTAAAATTAAAATTACATAGAGAGTGATTTGTAGAGCATCAACCCTTGAGCCAGTATTCATTACCTCAACAAACAAATGGAATCAATGAAGCAATGGTCACTGTATAGTTCAAAAAAGTTTCCAGTATTGTAAATTTAAGCTGAGAAATAAAACAAAGAACCAAGTTTATTTTCCAAAGAAAGTTAAAGCATTTGCAAATATACAATAAATTATTCATTCTTTCTTAAGTAAGGATTGTAACAATGTACATACAGTGCTGTGAATTAAGTATTTCACAAAGGTGTGTTTTATTAGATAGGTAAACTAGGTATAAAAAATGTGTTGTATATACCAAAATCTGGTACAAATTAATGTTTAAACATAAGCTACATGTAGAATGATTGAATAATTTAATGTTGGCTACTTAAAAAACAACTCAATCTTTGAAACAATAAACGTGCATGCCTGTTTTGCAGAAAATGTTGCTTATCTTTTTCTGATCACAAAATACATTCATTTTTCATCAAATTTCTTGCAGTGAGCAAGTTGATCTGCAATTGCCAGAGCAGCAAGAAATGTATGAAACAATTCCAATTCCTAGAGTGACAGAGGAGCCCAGGATGAAATTCAAGGAGAAAAGAGTGGCCTCCCTTGGTAGTAGTAGTAAAGCAGAGACAGTTACATTTAAAAAAAGGAAACTGGGCTCAGGGGCACGAAATGTAAGACAACGTGATAATGATGACTGATTTCCTCCGAACATCCCATTATCTTTGATAAGTCAGTGATATGCGATTGTCGAGATCGTCTGAAATACGTTCCATCCATAACATTAGATTATGTTTGTTAGTCAATATGGAATACAGAATCAATTGGAAATTTTATAATTGGAAACTATCCAAAAAAATTTATCCCACCTAGGACCATGACTAATCTTTTTCAGTTAATTATTTATACGATTCTTGTTGTGTGAAAGCAAGATCAGGAAATGCTGAGTAACTTCATTGCAAAAGGGTTTTGTTTGTGTCAAGCTGAAGTCTTGGCGTGTTACTTACTAACCTGATTTAGTTTCTTACCAGGTGTCCACATGACTCATTTTAATGAAAGAAAATGTAAGAAACCTGACCAAATGGCATAACATAAGAAATCTGACAGAGTGGCATTATACAAGAAACCTGACAGAGTGGCATAACACAAGAAACCTGACAGAGGTGGCATAATATAAGAAATCTGACAGAGTGGCATAACACAAGAAACCAGACAGAGGTGGCATAATATAAGAAATCTGACAGAGTGGCATAACACAAGAAACCTGACAGAGGTGGCATAATATAAGAAATCTGACAGTGGCATTATACAAGAAACCTGACAGAGGTGGCATAATATAAGAGACATTGCTGTTGTATTTCATTTTTCTATACTAAGTGAAAGCAGGAACCTGAAAACTTAGTGTGGTATTTTTGGAGTTTTTCTTCTTCAAATATATTACTAAATCAAAATACCTTAAGAGAACTCGTACCGCACAAATACATATCTAAACAAGCTTAGCTGTTTGTTAATTCAACTTGATTACTATAATAAAATGTTATATTTTACATGTCTTTGGTGTTTTAAAGCCAATTGGACAAGCAGTTTTAAACAAATTATAAAGCATTTTATATTGTTTGGGTCCACATGTACATTTATAACTATCAGTTCACTCACTGCCTGAACTGATATATTGTGAGCTCAGAAAGGATAGAGTGAAAAGGGAACGAGTATCAATTATGTGCTAGTGTTTTTGAAAATATAAAATAAAATAAATGATTTTCAAAAAATTATATTTAATGCTTTGTTACAATCATTCCTTTGTTCAGAACAAGCTTCTGTCAAAAACGCTTTGCTGAAATAAAATGCAACTTACCTTATATACATGTTTATTAGACGATTCCAACTGAAAATTGCACAGACCCAGTTATGCCAGAGCATAATGCAGAGACACATCTAGATCTGTGCACTGAGGAGTAATCAGTAGAACCATCAGCATACACCATGATCTACAGGTGTATTATGTAATGGCAGATCAGGATTTTTTTGGTTTGCAGTTCATTTCGACTTATAAGCATGTATATATTGTGCTTTTTTCACAGCAGTTCTCTGATTTAAGATTTAAACAGTCATGATCCATCAGATTCATACACACTTTGAATATGTTTTTTTTTTTTAAAAAATCCTTTTTCAAGTTATTGAGTATAGCTGAATTGTGGCTAAATGTTGACTGTGTCTTTGAATATAAATGAATTTTATTAAATTGAGAACAAAATAAAATATGTGAACCACAAGCTTTTTCATTTCTTTGCTTTATTATTCATATTATTTTTATAAGTTAGTGTTCAATGTTTTTAGTGGGCTGCAAGTGAATGTGTCATCTGCTGATTGTTTGTACATGGTCTCAATTATACGATATTCTGAAACATATGCATTCTGGTGGAAGAACCTGGAAAACCCCAAATTATATTTTTCATTTATCAGTAATAGCAATGGTCATTCATGAGGTTCAAATACTCACACACAAATATACATTATGCATGCATTTATACATACATTCTTTATACATACATACTTTTATATCTATAGTATTAAACTATGTAACAGAAAGCAGTTTTGTAAAATTCAGCAAATTATTTATTTCCACAAAATTCAAAAGTGAAACATTAAAAGGAATTTAGAATAGTATGAATCAAATCCCAAATAATTCTACATGTGCTATCACATATCCAAAAGAATAGAATATTCTGAATTAATTCCAATAGTCCTGACCTGAATGTCCTAATGTGCTATATAATGATGTAATCCAGAATGCCTTTGAATGAATTCACAATAATCCAGAATTAAGAATTGTACATCCAAATTAGACACAAAGACCTGTGATCCGTTTTAAGAGTTTATTAAAATTCGCCTTTTTCGACTGCAAGAACAAACTTAAAGACCTAATAATATTTCATACCATAAATATTTTCAGAATCTTTTATGGTTTCTAATATTGGGGTAGATGTTGTGAAGTGCTTAGAGTTTCTAAATATTAGGCGCTATACAAAATCCTCATTATTATTATTATTAGTAGTAGTAGTAGTAGTATTATTATTATTATTATCCCAAAATAGTGTTAATCCAGTCAATAAGTACTTTAGTAATTCAAATGAATGATTTAAATAATTAGAGAATTATATCTGAACACAACAGTAAATAACTCCACAAATATATCTTCAGATCAGAATGAGTATTTTTTGTTTTCCTCTACCTTTAATAAAAAATCTATAAGATGACAGCATGTTTACAAATTACCAATATATTTAAGTACAAGTTACAATCAGGGACAAAAGTTAACTATCTAAACATGTTTACAAATGACCTTAGCTTAAAACTACAATCTAAAAGCATGGATAAAAGTTAAGCACAATATGGACATACATACATACAAACATACATACATACATACATACATACATACATACATTATGGCATACATGCATACATACACACACATACATTCATAGAGGCAGACATACAGACAAGACACATTGTGAGTACATACAGTTTGCACAATTATTTTCTGAAGCACTGTATTTTTATCTTGTAAAGTTAAACAGCTGATAAACAGATCTTTGTTTAAGAAAAAAAGTCACTATAAGTTCAATATTTTTCTTATATTCTCTATCTTTTTTGAAGAAAAAAAGAGAGGGTCGGAAAAAGCTGTGCTTCTAACATTTTGTAAAACAAGATGGTTGGGAAATTAGAGTATTAACATTTATATCTTTCTTTCTCTCCATCCATATCTGATTTTCACAGATGAGTGGACACTTTTACTACCTTTTTGTTTTATCTTCAACCTTTCATGATTTCTCAAGAAATGTAATCTGAACAGACCACTTGTATGACTCATTCTTTGCATCTACTCCATGTCAATAGTGTGTTTCTGAGTCCTAGCTCAGAATAATAATGATATTACTGTAAATCCTGACTTGGGAGACCACTGTAATGAAAGACCACATTTTTGATGCACAGGTGAAGAGTGTGATGACCTCTGATAAGAGACCATCTGTGTTGAGAGACATTTTAAACAAAGTGGGAAGTCATCTGTCAATTTAAAAGAAATTTTCACTGTATTACTAGTATTATTATTAATTAATTAAGATTTAGGAGCATGCTAAATAAAGTAATAAAATAACTTGAGAGATGCAATGTAAATGTTTTACATGATTTTATTTAGACATAAATGTGTGTATAATAAAACATAAAATGACTTTATTGGCATAACACTGATCATTCATTGCATAAAGAAATGATATAAATCATTAAAAAAAATATTGAAATGTTACAATTTCATCATTTAATTTTATGTTTATATATTTCTTGAATCGATTAATATGATTCCATATTAAGTCTAAATCCACTTCAACAACAATAAAAACTTAAAAATTATTCTTCAGTGATGTCAGATGGTACTAGTGTGCTTTGGGAGTTTTAAACTGGTTCTCCTTTTCATATAACTGGTGTTACCTTGAAAGCAGTGAACCAGACGATCCAGTTATAAAATCTATCTACAGTATTAATGTGAACATCATTAAAGTAATATGTCTAATTTAAAAAATCTGACCCCAGCATTAGGACTGGCAGGAGAAATTAATTATTTTCTGATGATCAAAAATTAAATGAAAGGTGAAAATTTACTTTAAATGTGAAATTAATTTTTTTTGTAATCTTTTTATATATGTAACATATTTTGGGATGTAAGATTTTCCTGAGCATACACATGGAATAAATGAAATCATAACAAGTTAAGAATTATATTAATGTGCAATATTAATAGCATTTAGCCTCTCTCAATCAATCAATCAATCAATCAATCACAGCATTGGTTTAAAAACATAACCCAATATTTGACATCATAGCTTTGGAAGGAGCACTACCTTAAGAAACTGTTGTCTTAGAAGATTTCTAGTAATTGTTCATATATGCAGTAAAAAATCTCATTTTAGGTCCATACAAAATGCACACAAACACACCCACACACACACATGCAAAGTCATGGAAAAAAGTGCTAATTTGTAAATTGTTTCTATATTTAGCTCAAAGAGTATCAGATTACAAAGAAAATGAGAACAATCCAATAATGCCAACATATTTACCACTTGCAGTACATTTCCTTTAACTGGTCTAAAATATGAGCCATTACGCACAGAAATGGTCAAGGAACAGTACACAATCATCAAACTAACGTAAATTATTTGTGGAACGAGTGTCAAAAAGTCAACAAGTCTGCTGGTTAAAAGACCATAAAATAATCTGGTGCTATGAAACACAACAAATGTTATATTGTTTATTATGCTTTTATCAGTAACCCGCCCCCACCCCCCATTCAGAGTGTCTTTGAAACAGCAAGTTTGTAGAGCCAAGGAATGTTGTAAATCTTTTTTTTTTTCTATTATGTCCTTCAGGTTTATCATTTTCTTTTACAGCGGTAGTTGTTGCTTTGCTTTACTCTAAAGATTTGTAATCCCTTCAAGCGATAACATGAAATGTTTCAATCTTTAACCGTATTTATGGCATTTTGCTATTTTTGAGGTAACAGATAGTATCTTGATTCTAACATTATACACATCCAATTATTTCTGGATGCTAGGTAAATATTAATATCATAAAACTGAGCATTCCCGATTGTTCAAAAGCTGTGCCATGCAAATCCCACATGACAGATAACGAGATACACTGTGGCTGCAAGGTTAGTGATGATCATCATGGGAAATCCAATCCTGGAAAAGTAGACAAACTGAACCAGTCTAATATTTGTCAAAAATAAAAATTACAGCATTCCCTCATTATAATACTTTTATTATAACACCACTCCTTTTGTAAGATGGGTTTAATAATGGTAATGATACCATTTTATGATATAGTACATGGGTCGGCAACCTTTTTTACATAGCGGGCCACTTTTTCCAGATTAATTACAAAACGATTGAGTGTGTGCCACAAATAAGAGAGTACCGCTGCTAATATCAATTGGCCACCCATTGTGTGCCACAAAACCTCAGGACATGCCACCTTGTGGCATGCATGCCATAGATTGCATACCCCTGATGTAGTAATAATAAATTAATGTATTTCATTACATGCTTCACTTTCACTATACCTCAACATACTGCAAGACTCCTAGTAATATCATTATAATGAGGGAATACCTTAAAAACTAATTTACTACAGAATGCACTCAGAGCCTAATAATTTAAAATTTATTTTACTACAATAATTTACTTTTATATGAACTAATATTTAAAATTTATCTTGCTAAAATGAATTAAATTTTTTGTGAAATAGTAATTTAAAATCTATTAAAATGAATCAACTTTCACATGAACTAATACTTTAAAATTTATCTTACTGAAATGAATTGGATCTAATGTTTTGAAATTTATTTACCTAAAATTAATTGACTTTTACATTAACTAAATGATGCACCAGCAGGTATGGGTCTATATAGTTTGTTATGTGTAATCAGCAGAAACAACAAAATGGATCCTAATCTGCTAGCATATTATTCAATGACAGATCAGGATCTATGTGTGGCTTGCAGTTGAACCAAAGTTACAAGCGAGTATATATGGTATCTGTTATCTGTTAATTTTGTAAGAATGGTTTTCCATAGTCCTTCATCTTGACGGAGAATATTTATTTTTTATTTTTAAAAATTGAATTTGTTTCATACACAACCTTAATAACAAAACTAGTCAATTACTTTTTACATGCATTACAGATGAAATGATAACATTAATCAACATGTGATCTGGTAAATTTTGGGGTAATACTCTATCTATATAAATTCTTAAAATATCTACACTGAAAAGTAATGATTTCAGTGTAACAGGTGTATATATGATGAGAAATAGCGGCCAAATACTTACTTGAAGAATTCCATAAATGTGAAGCCATATCCATGTTGCTCTGCGATTCCTGCGCAAACCACATTGGCTGATGCACCTATCAGTGTACCATTGCCTGGCAAAAAATAGGTAGAGCATGTAAATGAACTCGACGATGATCTCATCATATAGCAGTAAACTATAACACAAAAGAAATATTCCAAAGGATGAACACGTTTTAAGTAAAACCTCAGCATAATTTAGCTTTCTACAAAACTCCATTGGTACATGGCTAAGAGCAAAATTATTGATACATTACTAGGCACCATAATATTGATACAAAAATAACGGTCATAATATTGATACAAAACTAACAGTCATAATATTGATACAAAACTAACGGTCATAATATTGGTACAAAACTAACGGTCATCATATTGGTACATAACTAGTGCCATAATATTGGGTAATATATTATGTGTCAAACTATTGGTACAATACATTGAGTCATACTATTGGTACATTACATGGAGCCATAATATTGGTACAATACATGGAGCCATACTATTGGTACAATACATGGAGCCATACTATTGGTACAACACTTGGAGCCATATTATTGGTACAATACATGGAGCCATAATATTGGTACAACACTTGGAGCCATCATATTGGTACATTACTAAGTGCCATAATATTGGATAATATATTGTCATACTATTGGTACAATACTTGAAGCCATACTATTGATACATTATTTGTAACTATAATATTGGTATAATGCATTGAGTCATACTATTACATTGAGCCATACTATTGGTACCATACTTGCAGCCATACTTTTGGTACCATACTTGGAGCCATACTATTGATACATTTGGAACTATAATATTGGTACAATAGATGGAGTCATAATATTGGTACATTACTTGGAGCCATAATATTGGTACAATACCTGGAGCCATACTATTGATACATTATTTGGAACTAAAATATTGGTACAATACATTGTCATACTATTGGTACAGTACTTGGAGTCATACTATTGGTACCATACTTGGAGCCATAGTTTTGGTACAATACTTGAAGCCATACTATTGATACATTTGGAACTATAATATTGGTACAATAGATGGATTCATAATATTGGTACTTGGAGCCATAATATTGGTACAATACCTGGAGCCATACTATTGATACATTATTTGAAACTATAATATTGATACAATACATGGAGTCATACTATTGGTACATTACATTACAGCATACTTATCCAACCTCACCCATGTGTATACACCAGCAAGATACTTATGCTCCTCTTCTGACAATCATATACTCGTTATTCCCACTATGAAAACAAAGTCATATGGACAACATTCTTTCGCATACCAGACCCAGCACATGAAATTAATTGCCCATTGAAATTAGACACAAAGACACAGTGATCCCTTTCAAGATTGCTCTTAAAACTCACCTTTTTTGACTGCAAGAACAAACTTAAAGACCTAGTGCCAGTAACTAGTTTGAATACATTACCTCCAAAACAAGCTCAAATGTGAGTGCCAGTAATTAGTGTAACAAATACATTACCTCCTAAACAAGCTCAAATGTGAGTGCCAGTAATTAGTGTAACAAATACATTACCTCCTAAACAAGCTCAAATGCTAGTGCCAGTAAATAGTGTAAATACATTACCTCCTAAACAAGCTCAAATGTGAGTGCCAGTAATTAGTGTAACAAATACATTTAGTTCCTAAACAAGCTCAAATGTGAGTGCCAGTAATTAGTGTAACAAATACATTACCTCCTAAACAAGCCCCAAATGCAAGTGCCATTATGAGAGGGAAGAGGTACAAGTTGAGGGTTTGGTCATTGCTAAGATGTACTAACACTGGCACCTGGAAAAATGGAAAAAATAATTAAAAGGTAATTTCTGTCAGATACAAAAAACATGGTCATACAATAAAATATTGATTTCCTAACTTCTCTTAAATCTAGCATTCATGTGATGAACCGATGTTCATATGACTAAAAACGTCTAGAAGACTGGTGTATGAATAACATATTCATATGACTAAAAACGTCTAGAAGACTGGTGTATGAATAACATATTCATATGACTAAAAACGTCTAGAAGACTGGTGTATGAATAACATATTCATATGACTAAAAACGTCTAGAAGACTGGTGTATGAATAACATATTCATATGACTAAAAACGTCTAGAAGACTGGTGTATGAATAACCGATGTTCATATGACTAAAAACGTCTAGAAGACTGGTGTATGAATAACATATTCATATGACTAAAAACGTCTAGAAGACTGGTGTATGAATAACATATTCATATGACTAAAAACGTCTAGAAGACTGGTGTATGAATAACATATTCATATGACTAAAAACGTCTAGAAGACTGGTGTATGAATAACATATTCATATGACTAAAAACGTCTAGAAGACTGGTGTATGAATAACATATTCATATGACTAAAAACGTCTAGTAGACTGGTGTATGAATAACAGGTGTAATGTAGACCTGCAATGGATTTTAATATTTCCACAAAAATAACATCATATAATAAGACCAAATTATGACTGACCATTATGAATTTTTTTCCCTACATGTTTTTTGTTGTATTTTTAATAATTTAAATCAAATCTTTTTGTGCAGACAAACTTGGGCTAGGCAGGAAGTTCAGACAGGTTTTGACATGTCATAAATTTTACCAACTGTTGTTATAGTTGTAAACCAGTCTGAATCTAAAGCTAAAACAGCAGTAATCAAGATGACAAATTCCAGTTTCTTAACAAAAAATTAACATCAATAATACTCACATTCAGATACAAACTGGTACTGTTTGTTGTAGTATGAGGAATTTTTCAAGCAAATTCTTTCATCAGAAACTTAATTTCACATTAAACATATTCAATGTCAACACTTTGATCATATATTTCTATCCATGCAAGGCCATTTAGGAGGTATCCCATTTTCAACTGTATTCAATAAGATTTTTTGGCAGTGCAGCACCAACATTCAGAAGACAGGGGACATTTGTCTTTCTTATCAATGGTTTAATCTTTTGCTATTATAAAGAAACAAGGACTTCTTGATTTTTAGTAAGTCACAAGCAGTTTTTAAAGCCTGTAAAGTTCCTTTAGGATCCCATGTATGCAATACTTAGTCCTTCTTAACAATGGCATTCATTATAATTATCATGGAACTAAGACTAAAATGAAATGAATTAAACAGCAATGATAAATAAAACACACAATATAATGGCACAGATGTTATAAGAGGGGTACTGGAGTATGCTAAGGGGCTTTATGAAACTGATGTTATAAGAGGGATATTGGGGTATACTAAGGGGTCTTCATGAGACTTATGTTTTTAGAGGGATATTTGGGGACTTTTTGAGACTGATGTTATATGAGGGATATTGGAGTATAATAAGAGGCTTTATGAGACAGATGGTATAAAAGGGGTGTTGTGGTGTTCTGAAAGGCTTCATGAGACTGATGTTAATATTGGGCTGTTGGGGTATACAAAGGAGTTATGAGACTGATGTTACTATAGGGATATTGGGGTATACAAAGGAATTCCAGGAGACTGATGTTATAATAGGGCTATTGGGGTATACAGAGGAGTTCCAGGAGACTGATATTATTATAGGGCTATTGGAGTATACAAAGGAGTTCCAAAAGACTGATGTTATAATAGGGTTATTGAGGTATACAAAGGAGTTCCAGGAGACTGATGTTATTCTAGGGCTATTGGGGTATACAAAGAAGTTCCAGGAGACTGATGTTATTCTAGGGCTATTGGGGTATACAAAGAAGTTCCATGAGACTGATGTTATTATAGGGCTGTTGGGTATACAAAGAAGTTCCATGAGACTGATGTTATTATAGGGCTATTGGGGTATACAAGGAATTCCATGAGATTGATGTTATTATAGGGCTATTGGGGTATACAAAGGAGTTCCATGATATGTTATTATAGGGCTATTGGGGTATACAAAGGAGTTCCATGAGACTGATGTTATTCTAGGGCTATTGGGGTATACAAAGGAGTTCCATGAGACTGATGTTATTATAGGGCTGTTGGGGTATACAAAGGAGTTCCATCAGACTGATGTTATTCTAGGGCTATTGGGGTATACAAAGGAGTTCCATCAGACTGATGTTATTCTAGGGCTATTGGGGTATACAAAGAAGTTCCATGAGGCTGATCTTATTATAGGGCTGTTGGGGTATACAAAGGAGTTCCATCAGACTGATGTTATTATAGGGCTGTTGGGGTATACAAAGGAGTTCCATGAGACTGATGTTATTATAGGGCTGTTGGTATACAAAGGAGTTCCATCAGACTGATGTTATTATAGGGCTGTTGGGGTATACAAAGGAGTTCCATCAGACTGATGTTATTCTAGGGCTGTTGGGGTATACAAAGGAGTTTCATGAGACTGATGTTATTATAGGGCTGTTGGGGTATACAAAGGAGTTCCATGAGACTGATGTTATTATAGGGCTATTGGGGTATATAAAGGAGTTCCATGAGACTGATGTTATAAGAAAGATATTGGGGTCTATTGAGGGGCTTCATGAGACTGATGTTAAAAGAGGGTTATATTGAGGGGCTTTATGAGACCGATGCTATAAGAGGGTATTGGGATATATTGAGGTGCTTTATGAAAATTTTGTCATATGAGGGGTATTGGGATATACTGAATGGCGTCATGAGACTGATGTTATAAGAGATGTGTTGGGGTGTTCTGAGGGCTTCACAAGACTGATGTTATAATAGGGGTATTCAGGTATACTAAAGGGTTCCATGAAACTGATATTATAAGAAGGGTATTGGGGTATATTAGAGGGCTCAATGAGACTGATGTTATAAGAGGGGTATTGGGACATACAAAGGGGCTTCACAATGAAGCCCTACAATCTCCCTGATCCACACTTTAAACTTTGATACAATATTTGAATCTTAAAACATATGATAGGTTATGTATTAGAAAAATTATCTTCCAGGTCATACTTATGAGCAGTATATGAAATCTTAACCACTGTCAACTAAGATCTGTCCCAATAGGATACATGTACCATCCTTGGCACAAATCTTATTTTTCCCAATAGGATACTATCCTGGGCATTAATTTTATCATAATGAATAGGATACTATCCTGGGCATTAATTTTATCTGTCCCATTAGAATCAAATCCTGGACACAAATCATATCTGTCCCAACAGGATACCATCCTGGGCACAAATCTTATCTGTCCCAATAGGATACTATCCTGGGCACAAATCTTATATGTCCCAATAGGATACTATCCTGGGCACAAATCTTATCTGTCCCAATAGGATACCATCCTGGGCACAAATCTTAGCTGTCCCATTAGGATACAATCCTGGGCACTAATCTTATCTGTCCCAATAGGATACCATCCTGGGCACAAATCTTTTCTGTCCCAATAGGATACCATCCTGGGCACAAATCTTATCTGTCCCAATAGGATACCATCCTGGGTACAAATCTTATATGTCCCAATAGGATACCATCCTGGGCACAAATCTTATCTGTTCCAATAGGATACTATTCTGGGCACAAATCTTATATGTCCCAATAGGATACCATCCTGGGCAGTAATCTTATCTGTCCCATTAGGATACCATACTGGACACAAATCTTATATGTCTGGTTGAATTTTCCTATTGGCCCTCACACATGGGCAAGACTATATTAGTGTTGCATAAATATGCATGCCTTGTTGAATAAGGTGTATGAATATGGTAGTATCCACATATCAAAATAAAATTTCACTGATTCTGTGGTGTTATGCTATTTTACGATTTTTCAGGGCCACACCAAAATCAAATGGTTTTTCATTCAGTATCTGATTTGTACATGCAATCCTGTTATGTTCTCCATTTTTACAGAACAGAGAAACTATCCTAATAGAGAAATAAGTTGCATTCTATTGCTCTAATACATTGTAATTACTCTAATACATTGTAATTATTATATCACATTGTAATTACTCTAATACATTGTAATTACTCTAATACATTGTAATTACTCCGAACAATAGAAAAAAATATGCATGCAAAACTGATTGAAACTGATCTGCTCCACAGCAACCAGTGTGTATTTTCATTTGTGTTTAATCAAAATATGATTCAGAGTCTGTAATTTTATGTATTTACCTGCCAGACAGAATCTGTAATGTTATGTATTTACCTGTCAGACAGAATCTGTAATTGTATGTATTTAACTGCCAGACAGAATCTGTAATGTTATGTATTTACCTGCCAGACAGAATCTGTAATTTTATGTATTTACCTGCCAGACAGAATCTGTAATTTTATATTTTACCTCCCAGACTGAATCTATAATTTTATGTATTTACCTGCCAAACAGAATCTGTAATTTTATATTTTACCTCCCAGACAGAATCTGTAATGTTATGTATTTACCTGCCAGACAGTGTCTGTAATTTTATGTATTTACCTGCCAGACAGAATCTGTAATATTATGTATTTACCTGCCAGACAGAATATGTAATGTTATGTATTTACCAGCCAGACAGAATCTGTAATTTTATATTTTTACTTGCCAGACAGAATCTGTAATTTTATATTTTTACCTGCCAGACAGAATCTGTAATTGTATGTATTTAACTGCTGGACAGAACCTGTACTTTTATGAATTAACTGCCAGACAGAACCTGTAATTTTATATATTTAACTGCCAGACAGAATCTGTAATTTTATGTATTTACCTGCCAGACAGAATCTGTAATTGTATCTATTTAACTGCCAGACAGAATATGTAATGTTATGTATTTACCTGCCAGACAAAATCTGTAATTTTATATTTTTACCTGCCAGACAGAATCTGTAATTTTATGTATTTAACTGCCAGACAGAACCTGTAATTTTATGAATTGACTGCCAGACAGAACCTGTAATTTTATATATTTAACTGCCAGACAGAATCTGTTATTTTATGTATTTAACTGCCAGACAGAATCTGTAATTGTATGTATTTACCTGCCAGACAGAATCTGTAATGTTATGTATTTACCTGCCAGACAGAATCTGTAATTTTATATTTTTACCTGCCAGACAGAATCTGTAAATTTATATTTTTACCTGCCAGACAGAATCTGTAAATTTATATTTTTACCTGCCAGACAGAATCTGTAATTTATGTATTTAACCACCAGACAGAACCTGTAATTTTATGAATTAACTGCCAGACAAAACCTGTAATTTTATATATTTAACTGCCAGACAGAATCTGTAATTTTATGTATTTAACTGCCAGACAGAATCTGTAATTGTATGTATTTAACTGCTGGACAGAATCTGTAATTTTATGAATTAACTGCCAGACAGAATCTGTAATTTTATATATTTACCTGCCAGACAGAATCTGTAATTTTATATATTTAACTGCCACACAGAATCTGTAAATTTATGAATTAACTGCCGGACAGAATCTGTAATTTTATGTATTTACCTGCCAGACAGAATTTGTCTGTAATTTTATGCATTTATCTGCCTGAGAGAATCTGTAAATTTATGTATTTACCTGCCAGACAGAATTTGTCTGTAATTTTATGTATTTATCTGCCAGAGAAAATCTGTAATTTTATGTATTTACCTGCCAGACAGAATTAGTCTGTAATTTTACATATTTATCTGCCAGACAGAATCTGTAATTTTATATTTTTACCTGCCAGACAGAATCTATAATTTTATGTATTTACCTGCCAGACAGAATCTGTAATTTTATGTATTTACCTGACAGACAGAATCTGTAGTGTTTTATATTTACATGCCAGACAGAATCTGTAATTTTATGTAATAGCCTTATGACTGATGCTATGCTAAATAATTAATCTGAACCTATTTATAGCTAAAAAGTCCTTTGGCAACTTCTGTCTCTTGGTATCAGTCCAAAAAAGGCAATTAATTACATGTATACTTACCATTGCTGTAGTGAAAGGGATGTTGTCTATAAAACTGGAAGCAATGGCAGATATCCACAGAATTAAAACAATGGCCACTCCAAGTCGATGTTTTTCATCAACTGCACGAATCATTTCAGCCATTTGCTCACCTATCCATTCAATGAGGCCTAATTCATTTAGGGCCTGTTAAAATATACAAAAAATCACAATAAAATTTTTACAGATTCCCCAAAATCATATTGAAAGAATTTATTATGTGTTCACTTCAAAGGACACAAATTGAGTTAAAAATTGAATAGTTTATGATAAGCCTTTGCTAGCAAACAAAATTAAAATTAGCTCTGAATGATTACGAATGTTAAACTGTTGTTAATCAAATGAGGACATTTCTATATGATTTTAAATTAATTCAGTTAAGTTGCTTTAAAAGATGCATTGTTCATTATACCTATGTTGTATATGGTGTTATGATGTCATTTGTGGCCTAAAGAGGCATACCTGTCAACGCTCACACTGGCAGAAAAACTCAAATATTTTGGGTCTGTTCTACACCTACCTCCTGATTTTATATTTCTTGATTTTTGCAGAGAACTCACGATTATTACATAATCTATGTTGATTTTTATTTCTCCTAAAAAACACATAAATATATCTTATGCAATCCACAGAAGCCACCATCTATTTTACCACAGGTGAATACTGTTATGTTGAAATAATTATTATCGCACAACAAAGAATTCTTGTCTTCAGTAAATAGAGACTGCTCTGGTGGCCTAGTAGTTAGAGTGTCCACCCCAGATGTAGGAGGTCATGGGTTCAAACCCCGACCATGTCATACCAAAGACTTCTAAAAATGGTACTATCAGCTGCCTCACAAGCCACTCAGCATTAAGAGGTCATCCTGATTTCAGAATAATGTGACTGTGTGGAACAGTCATGCGAAACATCTGTGGCATGATGCCACAGTACTTGACATCACTTTAAACTGCCACACTTAAGACATCAATGAGAGAGAATGGATATAATGTCACTCGTAATCTAAATACATCAAAGCATTATCAACTCTGAGAGATATTAAATATGATGTCACTCGTAATTTAAATATATCCAAGCATTATCAACTCTGAGAGAGATTAGATATGATGTCACTTGTAACCTAAATATATCCAAGCATTATCAACTCTGAAAGAGATCAGATATGATGTTACTTGTAACCTAAATACATGTATATCAAAGCATTATCAACTCTGAGAGAGATTAGATATGATGTCACTCGTAATATAAATATATCAAAGCAATATCAACTCTGAGAGAGACTGGATTTTATGTCACTTGTAGCCTAAAAAAATAAAAGCATTATCAGTTTGTGCAGAAATAAGAAATAAGAGAAGTCTATGATCTTCCACCTGTGCAAATCTTATGAAGTTTTATATTACTTATTGAGCTGTGTTTGTAGGTTACAGATGACATTATAACCATTATCTCTCTTTGATAACACTTTGATATATTTAGGTTACAAGTAACATTAGATCTAGTACCTCTCAGAGTTGATAACACTTGGATATATTTAGGTTACAAGTGACATCATATCTAATCTCTCTCAGAGTTGATAACACTTTGATATATTTAGGTTACAAGTAACATTAGATCCAGTATCTCTCAGAGTTGATAACACTTGGATATATTTAGGTTACAAGTGACATCATATCTAATCTCTCTCAGAGTTGATAACACTTTGATATATTTAGGTTACAAGTAACATTAGATCCAGTATCTCTCAGAGTTGATAACACTTGGATATATTTAGGTTACAAGTGACATCATATCTAATCTCTCTCAGAGTTGATAACACTTTGATATATTTAGGTTACACGTGACATGTCATTTGATAGATGATGTTTGACCATGACCCAGTTATGCTGAGAACTTGCAAACCTGAACAATAAAAAACTTGATCAGAACTAATTGGGTTTCAGCCATCCAGGATTTTGAAATTTGGTATAATTTTTTAATAAAAGACTGACAAAGAAGAAAGCATAACTCCAAACCTCCATAAGAGTGAAAAGTGCAGCAAAGAATATAAGAGTAGCCCACTCCACTTGATGAAGGATGTTTTCAAGTTCATTCAAATCTGCCAACACCAGCAACCATACTGCACCGAGGATTGCAATCCATCCTGTAGCAATGAAATAAATATTATTGTATAGGGGTTATTAAAATATAGGTGTTTTGTAAAATAAAGCATTATGTATTACAATGTAGAGGGTATTACAATATAGGGGTTATTTAAATAAGGGGTCATTACAATACAGGGGTTATTACAATATATGGGGTTATTGCAATAAGGAGTTATTTACAGTATAGGGGTTATTACTATGTAAGGATATTATATTGAAGGGGTTATTGCAATGAGGGGTTCTTATAATATAAGTTATTACAATATAGGAGTTATTGCAATAAGGAGTTATTACATAAGGGTTATTGTAATATAGGGGTTATGACAATGTATACTACAATCTCCCTTTTAGACCTTAATAAAATATGCTTATCACCAGTTCTTCTAGAATTTTGCATGTCATAAAATTGGAAGTGTACTGTAGTAAAATTTACGATCGTGTTTCACAGACTCATCATTAGCACAACTACACAAGTGCAATGTGCAACTGCCCCTTTTCTATCCCCGCTAAAAGGCTGCGGCATTGAGAACTGGGTATAGTATGGAAGTGACTATGGGCAGTAACCGAGCATATTAAAATCTCACCAAAATCTTTATTGAAATTGATATCATCAAAAGTCTTGCCAAATATGTAGCTTCATAGAGAATATGACTACAAAAAGAATAGGACTGCTACATTTCACAAGCCAATATGATATTTAATGGCAATCAGGGCTGAGACATCTGTTGTTGTTGTTGTTGTAGGGTTTAATGCCATTTTTCAGCACAGGATAGGCTATTCATGGTGGCCAATATTAAAGTTGGAGGAAGAACCCGGGAAAACCCCTCAAAAAAAACACCAACCCCTGAGAAGCTACTGGCAAGCTTTCTCACATACCTACATTGGCCGATTCTGAGACTTGAACCCATGCAGACAGAGGTGAGATGGCAGTGATATGTAACGGAGAGCGCTTTAGACCACTCTATCACTCAGGGTCCCTTGAGACATTTGTAAAATAATGTCAAAATGTTATAATCAGAGTCATTTTGGTCTTTATATGATATCATTTTCAGGAAGTTTGATGAGACAGAGGCCAGAATGTTCAAAAGATATGAACATGAATGATTATGCTAAGCTGGTAAAGTACCATAATTCTGTAACACGCAGACAAAAAGGACATTACAGAACTGATCTGACCTAGCTGAGGAGAATTTTGATTGAAATATTAAAAGAATGTGAATGTTAGTGTTGAAAATTAGGATGTTCATTCTAAGTTTTTCAAGGGCCATAACTCTGCAAGATATCAAAATCCTTATCTGTCTCAGAAGATAAAGCACATCAGCTTTAATTCAAATAAAAAATAAAATGTGAATAATTTAGCTATGGGCTAACTACTCTATGCAATGAAAGAGCCATTACTCTGCAAATTTATGTAAAAAAATTAGATCATCTTTAATGCCAATGGCTAATTGGATAATTTTGTATTGCAAAATACAATTATGCCTGATTAATTTTTCAATAATATATGTTTTAAAATTATGCTTATGGTAATACAATAAATATCTTGATACTTGCATGGCAATACAATACATATCATGATACTTGCATGGCAATACAATAAATATCTTGATACTTGCATGGCAATACAATAAATATCATGATACTTGCATGGCAATACAGTACATATCTTGATACTTGTATGGCAATACAGTACATATCTTGATACTTGCATGGCAATACAATAAATATCATGATACTTGCATGGCAATACAATAAATATCATGATACCTAAATTGCAATATAAAATATATCATGATACTTGCATGGCAATATAAAATATATCATGATACCTACATGGCAATATAAAATATATCATGATACCTACATGGCAATATAAAATATATCATGATACCTACATGGCAATACAATATATATCATGATACCTACATGGCAATATAAAATATATTATGATACCTACATGGCAATATAAAATATATTATGATACTTAATGAACAATACATAATACAGATTCCTGACTTGTCCATTTGTGATTGCAGGTAAAGTCAGCGTCATATTGGCACTGAACATGTGCAGTGAGAGTATTGGTATTACCTCAATATATTGTGACTGCTTTGCAAATTCTGCATTTGTTAAACTAACGGTACACTGCAATGATAATTATTAGTAATTATTTTGTTACTATCTGTACAATACCTTGGCAATTATTTGACCTCTGAAACCTGAAATATTTCCAGACAGGAGTAATACATATGGCGATGGGTTTTATGCTTATGATATAGTCTGTCATTTTTTACTTACCAAAGCATTGTGGGACTACACAAATATTTTTTGTATTGATATAGTCTGTCATTTTTTACTTACCAAAGCATTGTGGGACTACACAAATATTTTTTGTATTGACTTTAAATCTGCAAAATATCTTCCATAACTGAATTGGTAGGGCAAAAAATGTATGCATGTTACCTATTTTACTGGTTTTAAAATTAGGGCAGGTATTTTTGTTTAATCATTATATCTATTATAATGATTAGTATATACATGTATAATGTACTATATAATTTACTAAGCAAGTCAAATTAGTTCAATTAGTCAATTAGGTGCACAAATCAATTTTTGAAATATTATTTTTCAAGATTATTTATTTTTAATTGATTGGTGTGTGCTAGGGTTGTCAAGAAAAAACAAGGATGGTAGGCCAACCAGAAAATACATATTTCTTGTATTTTATGGCATATGATTGTCATTTTACATAACATTATCCAACAAAGGAATGATTCTGATGTTTTGTCACTGGGACTGGTGGTTTTTCTTGATTAGTCAGTGAATTAGTCTGATAACTAATGAAAACAGATTGATAACAGTACAAACATTATGAGGGGCCCTGAGTGGCCGAGTGGTCTAAAGCTCTGTCCATTATGGATCACTGCCATCTCACCTCTGCGTGGGTTTGAGTCTCAGATTTGGCCAATGTGGGTATGTGAGAAAGCTTGTCAGTAGCTTCTCATGGGTCAGTGGTTCTTTCGGAGGTTTCCCAGGTTCTTTGTCCACCATTAATACTGGCCGCCATGTATAGCCTATCATGTGCTGAAAAATGGTGTTAAACCTACAACAACAATGACAAACATTATGTTGCACTTCTGAAATGTACACACTGTTATTATCATTATAATCATTTATTTCCCACATTCCACATTTCCATTCTTATTTATTATCTGTATTTTTACTATGTCAAAGCTTCCATGTCATGTTAGGGTAAGGTACAATGATCCTGTACCATATTGCCCAACTCCAAAACTGTTTACATACAAAAATAAATTTTAAAAGAAAGATAAAGAAAACTCACCAAGTCCAACATGCATGGCTGAAATGAAGGAATGAAGAAAAAAGACCAGAATAACTACAGCAAGCACCACCCCACATTTGATCAGCAGCACACGGTCAGTGATCTTGTACTGAATGTAATAAGAAAAGAAAAATAATAGATGTAACACTAAGAATGAAAAGATTGTATAAATAAATAACAGATTATATAGAAATTGCACAATAGTGAAACACTAAACTGGCCACTGTTTAACAATTGTAGGAAAAAAAATCCCCCATACAACAAGCACTAAAATAATCTGATGACGAATCAATTGTTCAACTCACCCCAAGGTGAATTATCTTGAATTATCTTTTTTTTAAAACTTTGTCCAGCCAAGCTATTTGCAGTACAGAGAATTAATTTTTGTGAGGTAATATTTTCCCCCAATTTGTGTAATTGCTACAAGACACAAGAAAAACAATGAATAATGGTCCATCAGGGGAGACAATTATAGGAATACCTTCTTAAATACACAAATTTAAAAAGCCAATGAATAATGGCCTATTAAGGGAGGCAATTAAAAGATAAATTTTTAAAAACACAAATTTAGAAAGCCGATAAAAACTGAACTATCAGTGAAGAAAATTTAGGAATACATTTTAAATACACAAATTTAGAAAGCCAATAAATAATGGTCCATTAATGGTGACAATTATTGGAATACCTTTTAAATACACAAATTAAAAAAGGCATTGCATAAATGTCCTTCAAGGGAGACAATTATTGGACTATCTTCTAAAATGCATGACTCTAGTACTGAAAATGTCACAGTTTGTAAAACTAAAAGGATGTATGCCCTTAAAATAAACTGAATTCAAGCATTATTTCTCTTAAGAAATGTCTGACTAGGACTGACCTTGTCATTTATTTTAGACTTGACACAACCCTGACTCAAAAATATTTCTCTTGTGACAAGTTTTACTGGTGCTTGCCTTATAATTTATTGTAGAAATTAGGATAGGCTTTTCATCAGACATGATTTTCTTAAATTAAACTGATCTGTATTTTAGAAACATGTAAGCCCTGCCACCATTAAAAAAAAGGTCAAAGTTGAAATATTTATGATCAGTTTAAAAATTTGCAATAGGAACATGAAAACATAACTAGGTTATCTGTATGTGCATACTATTTAGACATGACCATCATATTTCATCTGTCTATAGGAATACCTTCTTAAATACACAAATTTAAAAAGCCAATGAATAATGGCCCATAATTGTAATTGCAATAGTGTTTCTTGCTCAGTTTCACTAACAAGGTTTTCACTCAAAAAAGTATATGTTAAAAAACTAATTAAAACCTGGCTGCAACATCTAATGAGATCATCTAGATATGTATATAACTTTATCAACTTTATTTTATTTATCTTTTTGCTTTCAAGTGATTTTACATAAAAAGGCAAAGTCTTAAAAGTTTAAATATATAAAAATTGGGAAATTACTTTTAAGGATTAAAAATGTAACCAGGTAGTAAGGATGGCAGGACTAAGGTAAGGTCATTTCATAAAGCATCAATGTCATATCATGGGAGAGATGATGCAGCCTTGTAATGAAGTATTCAGGGCTTATAACTGTAGAGGTATGTTGCAATATTATTATAAAGTATTGAGGTCTTATCATGGAAAGCTGTGATGCAGTCTTATTAAGTATTGAGGTCTTATCATGGAAAGCTATTATGCAGTCTTATGAAGTATTGAGGTCTTATCATGGAAAGCTATGATGCAGTCTTATTAAGTATTGAGGTCTTATCATGGAAAGCTATGATGCAGTCTTATTAAGTACCTAGGGCTTATCACAGGAGAGGCATGATGCAGTCTTATTAAGTATTGAGGTCTTATCATGGAAAGCTGTGATGCAGTCTTATTAAGTATTGAGGTCTTATCATGGAAAGCTATGATGCAGTCTTATTAAGTATTGAGGTCTTATCATGGAAAGCTATTATGCAGTCTTATGAAGTATTGAGGTCTTATCATGGAAAGCTATGATGCAGTCTTATTAAGTATTGAGGTCTTATCATGGAAAGCTATTATGCAGTCTTATAAAGTATTGAGGTCTTATCATGGAAAGCTGTGATGCAGTCTTATAAAGTATTGAGGTCTTATCAAGAGAGAGTTGTAATGCAGCATGCTCATGAAGCATCAAGGACTTATTACAGGAGAGATATGATGAAGCCTTTTCATGATGTATTGAGGTTTTATCATGGGAGAGTTCTGATGTACCCTTGTCATGAAGTATCAAGGTTTTATCATGGGAGAGTTCTGATGTACCCTTGTTATGAAGTATCAAGGTTTTATCATGGGAGAGTTATGATGTACCCTTGTCATGAAGTATCAAGGTTTTATCATGGGAGAGTTCTGATGTACCCTTGTCATGAAGTATCAAGGTTTTATCATGGGAGAGTTCTGATGTACCCTTGTTATGAAGTATCAAGGTTTTATCATGGGAGAGTTATGATGTACCCTTGTCATGAAGTATCAAGGTTTTATCATGGGAGAGTTCTGATGTACCCTTGTCATGAAGTATCAAGGTTTTATCATGGGAGAGTTATGATGTACCCTTGTCATGAAGTATCAAGGTTTTATCATGGGAGAGTTCTGATGTACCCTTGTCATGAAGTATCAAGGTTTTATCATGGGAGAGTTCTCATGTACCCTTGTCATGAAGTATCAAGGTTTTATCATGGGAGAGTTCTGATGTACCCTTGTCATGAAGTATCAAGGTTTTATCATGGGAGAGTTCTGATGTACCCTTGTCATGAAATATCAAGGTTTTATCATGGGAGAGTTCTGATGTACCCTTGTCATGAAGTATCAAGGTTTTATCATGGGAGAGTTCTGATGTACCCTTGTCATGAAGTATCAAGGTTTTATCATGGGAGAGTTCTGATGTACTCTTGTCATGAAGTATCAAGGTTTTATCATGGGAGAGTTCTGATGTACCCTTGTCATGAAGTATCAAGGTTTTATCATGGGAGAGTTCTGATGTACCCTTGTCATGAAGTATCAAGGTTTTATCATGGGAGAGTTCTGATGTACCTTTGTCATGAAGTATCAAGGCTTTTTCATGAGAGAGTTATGATGCAACTTTATCTTGAAATAAAAAGCTATTCTCATGAAAGACATATGATGCAGTCTTATCATGAAGCATCAAGGTTTTATCATGGGAGAATTATGACCCAGTATTTGTCATGATGCATCAAGGTCTTATTATGGGAGAATTATGACCCAGTATTTGTCATGAAGCATCAAGATCTTTTCATGTGGGAGAGTTCTGATGTACCCTTGTCATGAAATATCAAGGTTTTATCATGGGAGAATTATGACCCAGTATTTGTCATGAAGCATCAAGGTTTTATTATGGGAGAATTATGACCCAGTATTTGTCATGAAGCATCAATGTCTTATTATGGGAGAATTATGACCCAGTATTTGTCATGAAGCATCAAGGTCTTATTATGGGAGAATTATGACCCAGTATTTGTCATGAAGCATCAAGATCTTTTCATGTGGGAGAGTTCTGATGTACCCTTGTCATGAAATATCAAGGTTTTATCATGGGAGAATTATGACCCAGTATTTGTCATGAAGCATCAAGGTCTTATTATGGGAGATTTATGACCCAGTATTTGTCATGAAGCATCAATGTCTTATTATGGGAGAATTATGACCCAGTATTTGTCATGAAGCATCAAGGTCTTATTATGGGAGAATTATGACCCAGTATTTGTCATGAAGCATCAAGGTCTTATTATGGGAGAATTATGACCCAGTATTTGTCATGAAGCATCAAGGTTTTATTATGGGAGAATTATGACCCAGTATTTGTCATGAAGCATCAATGTCTTATTATGGGAGAATTATGACCCAGTATTTGTCATGAAGCATCAAGGTCTTATTATGGGAGAATTATGACCCAGTATTTGTCATGAAGCATCAAGATCTTTTCATGTGGGAGAGTTCTGATGTACCCTTGTCATGAAATATCAAGGTTTTATCATGGGAGAATTATGACCCAGTATTTGTCATGAAGCATCAAGGTCTTATTATGGGAGATTTATGACCCAGTATTTGTCATGAAGCATCAATGTCTTATTATGGGAGAATTATGACCCAGTATTTGTCATGAAGCATCAATGTCTTATTATGGGAGAATTATGACCCAGTATTTGTCATGAAGCATTAATGTCTTATTATGGGAGAATTATGACCCAGTATTTGTCATGAAGCATCAAGGTTTTATTATGGGAGAATTATGACCCAGTATTTCTCATAAAGCATCAATGTCTTATTATGGGAGAATTATGACCCAGTATTTGTCATGAAGCATCAAGATCTTTTCATGTGGGAGAGTTCTGATGTACCCTTGTCATGAAATATCAAGGTTTTATCATGGGAGAATTATGACCCAGTATTTGTCATGAAGCATCAAGGTCTTATTATGGGAGAATTATGACCCAGTATTTGTCATGAAGCATCAATGTCTTATTATGGGAGAATTATGACCCAGTATTTGTCATGAAGCATCAATGTCTTATTATGGGAGAATTATGACCCAGTATTTGTCATGAAGCATCAAGGTCTTATCATGGGAGAATTATGACCCAGTATTTGTCATGAAGCATCAAGGTCTTATTATGGGAGAATTATGACCCAGTATTTGTCATGAAGCATCAAGGTCTTATCATGGGAGAATTATGACCCAGTATTTGTCATTAAGTATCAAGGTTTTATTATGGGAGAATTATGACCCAGTATTTGTCATGAAGCATCAAGGTCTTATTATGGGAGAATTATGACCCAGTATTTGTCATGAAGCATCAAGGTCTTATTATGGAAGAATGATGACCCAGTATTTGTCATGAAGCATCAAGATCTTTTCATGTGGGAGAGTTCTGATGTACCCTTGTCATGAAATATCAAGGTTTTATCATGGGAGCATTCTGATGTACCCTTGTCATGAAATATCAAGGTTTTATTATGGAAGAGTTCTGATTATGGGAGAATTATGACCCAGTATTTGTCATGAAGCACCAAGGTCTTATTATGGGAGAGTTCCAATGAACCCTTGTCATGAACTGTCAAGGCCTTTTCATGAGAGAGGTATTAAGCAGCATTATAATTAAATATCAAGGTTTTAACATGAGAGACTTATGAATTACTTACATAAATTATTGATATAACCTGTAAACTACATAAATTATTGATATAATCTGTAAACTACATAAATTATTGATATAACCTGTAAACTACATAAATTATTGATATAACCTGTAAACTACATAAATTATTGATATAACCTTTATACTACATAAATTATTGATATAACCTGTAAACTACATAAATTATTGATATAACCTGTAAACTACATAAATTATTGATATAACCTGTAAACTACATAAATTATTGATATAACCTGTAAACTACATAAATTATTGATATAACCTGTAAACTATATAAATTATTGATATAACCTGTAAACTACATAAATTATTGATATAACCTGTAAACTGCATAAATTATTGATATAATCTGTAAACTACATAAATTATTGATATAACCTGTAAACTACATAAATTATTGATATAATCTGTAAACTACATAAATTATTGATATAACCTGTAAACTACATAAATTATTGATATAACCTGTAAACTACATAAATTATTGATATAACCTGTAAACTACATAAATTATCTATAAAATATGTACATAACCTAAATTATCAAAATAACCTGTACATGACATAAATTATCAAAATAAACTGTACACTACATAAATTATTGAAATAAGCTGTACACTACCGATACATAAATTATCAAAATAAGCTGTACACAACATAAATTATCAATATTAACAGTAAACTACATACATTATCTATATAATCTGTACACTACATGAATTAGATTCTACTTTTGATCACTGATATGCAACCAATATCAATGTGTACACTAAATTTGCTTTAATTTTATGTCTTGATACTTCTGCATACTAAACATAATGTTGTAATTTACTCATGCCAATATTTATAATTTCTCTATACTATCAACAGTTTGTAGAACAGGTTAATCTGTGTATGTATTGGTCTTTTTTAAAGCACATCAGCACAATAGGGGCTATATGGTGCCAACTAATGTTATAGTTTGAAGAATTGGAGTTTAATGAAAATCACCATGGTCACAAAAAATTAGGCTTTTATTACAATAAAAATGTCATTCAATGCAAAAACAACCCTTACCTGTATTTCCAACTCTTTCAGTGATTGATGAAAATCTTTCTTTTCAATGTTTCTGTAAAATTTTTAAATATACATATATATCATAAATATAACCAATAATGAAAAACTGTCAAAAAGATTTTATTTAAATCTGTGGAATTAAGGTATATAATATTTACCCCAAAAATAATTTTACATTTATTTTTAGAAAAGGCAAGGAGGAGGGCGCAGGTGCATGTTTTCTTACAAACATGTAGGAGAATGATATACTGTTACTGGATCCAGCTTTTCTCTAGATTCAGCCATAATTTTCCACTAAATGGAAAATGTTTTTGTTTTTAGTATCTGCATTGGAATGTGGCAATGTCTGTACAACTCTTCTGTGAATAGATTACTACTCTGCTTGCCTGCCAGAAGTAGTGCTCAAGAATGACTCGGTATGAGTCTAATTCTGATATTGTTTTAATGTCATCAAGATGCTCTTCACAGACATATACATTTTACCATCCCCCTTTTTGACTTAAAGTATTATCATGAACATCATATCAGCATTTTTAATAATGACAATAAAATGTGGAATAATATTCATACTTCAATAATCACAAGCAAATCTGAAGAAAACAAATCATCACTTACATGTACTAGTATTATAAACAGAGACAAAGGCCCATTCATCCTATTGTTATGCTAATTGAGTAATCCAACCATATTCAATTAACATCTTTAATTTAATTGCTTTTCATCATACATAGTGTAAATTACAATCCTTCATAACACCAAAGCAGAACATACAGTGTAGAGACATCTGAAGTCCATGACCATGCTTTAAGTGACGGACCATTGCATAAAAGATCAACCAAGTAAAAACATAATTCAGTATGCATTAAAATGTTGTCTGAGGTAATATTGCAGCTTATTTTTCAAAATTACTTCTATACAGTGAAACCCAGCTTTAGCAAGATGGACAGGGTCCACAAAGTGCTGTCATGTTATATCAAGTCTGTTAACTGAAGAAAGTATTGTATATATATCCTCTTAGCTATACTCGACAGGAGAGTGGGAGTGCCAAACCATGGAGTTCACTGACAGTTACCAACTTTATGCATATTAAACAAAAAAATAATTAAAACAGTTATTATGTATGTAACATTTCTTTGGTTGGCAGAAATCCATTAATTGGTACATACATATACATGTATTACAAAATTGTAAACTTGGGTGCAAATATAGTAAATGTACTCACCAAATGACAAACAGAAAGATGACCTATGGCTTTGTTTTTGATGTCTCAAAAAAAATTAAATTAATAATTATCAGTTTTTTTTAAGGAGCTAATGTCTTTCAAATAAAATCATGAAGCAACAATACTTCTTTTCAAAGAATACAAAATATCTTAAAACCCATTTTCTTTTAAAGTAAAGTTATGTAATACTCCACTCAGTTAGAAATTGTTATAAACTTTGTGAGGCATGCAAGGAACCTTGCTATGTCCAAATTTGTATTATCTGAAGTCATATTTATAGCATGGTGTCAGTGTACTATTAAGAAGCATCTTATAGCAGGGTGTCAATGTACTGTCTATGAAGCATGTTATAGCAGGGTGTCAATGTACTGTTATAAAGCATCTTATAGCAGGGTGTCAATGTACTGTTATAAAGCATCTTATAGCAGGGTGCCATTGTATTATTATGAAGCATGTTATAGCAGGATGTAAATGTACTATTCTGAAGCATCTTATAGCAGGGTGTCAATGTACTATTTATGAAGCATGTTATAGCAGGGTATCAATGTATTATTCTGAAGCATGTTATAGCAGGGTGTCAATGTACTATTATAAAGCATCTTATAGCAGGGTGTCAATGTACTGTTTATGAAGCATGTTATAGCAGGGTGTCATTGTATTATTATGAAGCATGTTATAGCAGGGTGTCAATGTACTGTTTATGAAGCATGTTATAGCAGGGTGTCAATGTACTATTAAGAAGCATGTTATAGCAGGGTGTCATTGTACTGTTTATGAAGCATGTTATAGCAGGGTGTCAATGTATTATTATGAAGCATGTTATAGCAGGGTGTCAATGTATTATTATGAAGCATATTATAGCAGGGTGTCAGTGTACTATTAAGAAGCATGTTATAGCAGGGTGTCATTGTATTATTATGAAGCATGTTTATAGCATGGTGTCAATGTACTGTTTATGAAGCATGTTAAAGCAGGGTTTCGGTGTACTTCTTACTTAAGCTGGTAGATTTTTCGGGACAATTTATTTTCCAAGATGACTTTTCTCTGAAGGAACAGAGCCTTCATCAAACTTTCCTCTCGAGTCACTACTGTGATTCTGTGTGCTGCTCTGTCCCACGACTGTATCTCTTTCTTTAGATCTTAAAAGATAAATGTATAAGATAGTTTGATGAAATTAGATACCTGGGGAGAGTGATGCTACAATGATAGGGGCATTTATGTTTTCCCTATAGCACTAGTTGAACAATTAGAGCTGTTAATTAGAACAGAACTGTCTGGCTCAGGACAGTGACCCTAGGGTGTGAGAAACTTTATCTGGTTTCATGTGTCAAGTATCAGGTTTTAACTAGACTGAACTATGGGCTGGGAAAGTGGCTTTAACAAGATTCACAGACTTTAAAGGAGAAGAGGTTTTGTAGGATCCATTAGATTTTCTCTCTCTCTCTCTGTTATGTCACAGGTTAGCTCTGATTTGTGATAGAGAGTATTATCAGTCTGAATTCCTTAGTGGGTTAATAAAACTTTTTTTCTATTTGATGAACAAAACAAAGATCAACTGTCATCAAAATTATTAATTAAAAAGTAATAAATAAAAAAATACAACAATATATACATCACTTAATACACTCATGGGTGGACAAGGATAACAATACACCATCGTAAGACACTACTGGCTAACAGACGGTGTACCTCAATCAACTTGAACCAGCTTGTGCTGGGGAGAGTAACGAGGTTCAACACCCCGCCCCCCACGGATAGTTAGATGGTAACTCTACAGAAAGTAAGGGTTATCTTGTGTAATGCAACACAAGGCTAAAGGAGTGTACATAGTTTAATTTGTAAATAAACATGTAAATAGCAGAATTATTTTATGGATTTATTTCTGAACCCATCACGTTACAATATATTGAAAAAAATAAACACACAATAGATAAATCAAAAACGATATCAGTAAAACATAGGAATGAAAAAAGAATAAGTAAATAAAGTCAGAACCTTTTTCTGTTTTCCAGAAAAGCACTAAAATATCAATCCTGTTTATGATTGAGTGAGAAAAAGTCACACAAATTGTGAAAATAAGACAAACGTGTATACGTTATGACAATGTGTTCTTTATTAATGAAAGCTTTGATCACGAGTGCATTTTTCAAACCTGGAAGACACATGCACAATCTGCATGTTTCACTATATTCATGAGGGAGTCCCATTAGAACAAGGGTAATCAACCTATTTTACACAGCATGCCACTTATTCTGGATTAATTATAAAATGAATGTGTGCCACCAGTAAGAGAGTAACACTGTTAAAATTGAGATTTTTGGCTGCCCTTCACGTGTCACACAAGACCTCTTGATATGGGACCTTGTGGCATGCATGGCGATGTAGGTTGCAGACACTAACATTAGAAGATCAAGCATTAAACCATTTCATACCTCTGATTTCTGGAGGGTCTTTATTCTCTAGAGATTCCATCTTTCTGTAAATTAATCTTAGCAAGCCATATCCCACTAATGACACCAGTAAAATCCCAGGGATCAGATGCAGCGTGAAATTAGAAAAATCCAGGCCCTATGTGCATTTGAAATAAATAATATATAAATAAATTTGAATATATAAATGCACAACATTTATTTTAAGAAGTGTCAGGTTCTAATAAAATTTCAAAAAAACATTAGACATTTTCAAAAAAAATCTCAAACTAGATGAAAATATTGAATACATTAATTTTTGGATGGGGGCTCTGTGCTGGTGTCCATGCAGTTCTCTTTATCAACCTATTTTCATTATGGTTCTCAAAAAGCAATGCTTTTTAAATCTGAATTATATCTATCTTCTCTTAGCTTTTGGTCAGTTTTAAATTAAATTTGAAAATCAACAATCAACACTGATATATAATCAGGTTCATTTGAAAATTTGACCTGAATTCTAATGAGTCTTTTTGTTAACTTTGTTTTGCTGAGATAAGCATGTAAACTCAGCATTTTTTATAAGTGACATAAAAGAGGAAATTACCACAGACCTGCATTTAATTTCGGGTTGTTCAAATTAAGAATTAAACAAGTTACAAATTATGTGTAGGAATTTCATTTATTTGACAGGTAACATTGATCTGATGGTAATTTGAGATTTACCTGTTTCAGAAAATAAAGACAGCCACATCACTGGTAAAAATTGCAATGTAATTTGTTCATAAATGGTGCATCATAAAATGATTAAAACTACAGAGATATTGAATGTTGAAATGTAAAAGGTAATGTACCTACTGAAATAAAATGAATCACTTAAATAAATTACAGTGCTGTTAAAATTAATTACATGCTCTAATTCATTAGGGTGAGGACCTCAACTTCAGTCAGTTAAATTTTACAAAATAGCCCGAAAAGCAATTTAGGATAAAGCAAATTATGTAGGTTAGATAAAGATGCTAATATTAATGTTAAAGTATTTAAAATATGCTGAAAATGATTTTGAAAGGTGAAATAAGATCTGGACGCACAATTTAGCTCATTTCTTGGCACTCAAATTTTGTCCAACAAGTCTGTGAAAAATTTACTACACATTTGTCCTTCCGTATAATAAAGTGAACACAGAAATGTTATATTTGTGTGAATCTACACAAAGTTATATTTATAATGATAAATTAAATCACAATGTATAAAAGCATGACTCTGATAGTATTAACTTATTCTTAATTATGTGGTAAAGTGTGTGTGACTTGGATGTTTAATGTTGCTTAAAATAAATATTTAAAGTTATATTGCTAAGTTGTTTGCAGTGTGGCAGTTTTGTAGTTTTGCCTGGGGCATCATCTTACACACACATGTGGCATGATGTCCCACCCGGTCACATTATCCTGACACTAGGTTGACCAGTCCTAACACTGACCTCTTAGTGCTGAACACCTAGTGAGGCAGCTGTTAGTGCCATTTTTATGTCTTTGGTATGACTCAGTCTGGGTTCAAACCTGCAACCTCCCACATCTATATAGTTGTAATCTGTATGTCATCTCAATTGCAACAATCAAGCAATTTACCTGAATATTTTTAATTATGTAGTTTTTCTTTAAACTTTTCAATCAAGTAGTTTTCCTGAAACTTTCACTTCGGTAAATTTAGATGGATGATTTTTTTAGAGACATCTGTATCATTAAAGTAGCCATTCTTTTGCTTGTACAACATGGAGGCCTCAATGCAACACCCTTACAATGTCTGATATGATTTGTTTGTACAACATGGAGGCCTCAATACAACACTCTTATCATGTCTGATATATTTGTTTGTACAACATGGAGGCCTCAATGCAACACCCTTACAATGCCTGATATGATTTGTTTTGTACAACATGGAGGCCTCAATACAACACTCTTATCATGTCTGATATATTTGTTTGTACAACATGGAGGCCTCAATGCAACACCCTTACAATGCCTGATATGATTTGTTTTGTACAACATGGAGGCCTCAATACAACACTCTTATCATGTCTGATATCTTTTGTTTTATAGAATATAAAGGCCTCCATGTAACTCTCTTATCATAGCTACTATATATAACTTTAACTAAATCTTATACAGAAGCAAAATTAAAGGATTATTTTTGGAGAAATTTGTATTTTACTACTATTGTACTGATGATGACATTTGTAATTCATTATGTAGTATGCTGTTCTGTCTTTAATCGTAAGTGGTTTCCAATACAATATTAACTTTAGCTCCAATATATCCCTGAAGTTTGCATAAATTTGACAACTGACAGGAAGATCTTTTCTGTGGCATGTAGTTGACAATTGACATGGAGGATCTATTATATGGTATGTAGCTAATAATTGACAAGATGATTTATTGTTTGGCATGTAGTTGACAATTGACAAGGAGGATCTATTCTATGGCAAGTAGTTGACAATTGACAAGGAGAATCTATTCTATGGTATGTAGTTGACAATTGACAAGGAGGATCTATTGTCCATTAGCAGGATTCATGCTACAAAAATAAACAATGTGAGAGAATCATGTATCATATTTGCAAGTGCTTCCTGTATTTCTTTTTTATATTTCTCCTATATTTATAAAATGTCCCCATTTTTCACATCTCAAATAGACATTAAGCACCTTGCTATATAGGATATCATACCTTACTCTTCAATATGCGGTCTGACACTATGATGACATTGGGGGGATCCCCAATTGCAGTAGCAGTGCCGCCAATATTCGAAAACAAAACTTCAGCTATCAAAATCTTCTTAGGATCTAGATTCAGAACTTCACACAGTCTGTAAGGTATGAACAACACTATTCATTGCAATAAAAATTTACCTTAAAATCATAAATACATAATAAACTCATTTATTTGAATACCCTAAATACTGAATTCAAAATCATTACAATTCTATTTAATTTCATTGGCGTGCACAAAAGATATCTCAAACTGATTTGGGTTCATATAAGCTCAAACAATCTCATCAAGACAGCCTCCAAACATTCTGGCCAGTACAAGTCTCATTAAAACAGCCTGCAAACATGCTGGCTAGTATAAATCCCATCAAGACAACCTGCCAACATGCCTGCAAGTACAAAACTCATCAAGACAGCCTGTCAACATTCTAGCCAGTACAAACCTCATAAAGACAGCCTGCCAACATTCTAGCCTGTACAAACTGCATAAAGACAGTCTGCCAACATGCTGGCTAGTATAAATCTTATCAAGACAGCCTGCCAACATGCTGGCTAGTGCAAATCTCATCAAGACAGTCTTGTGAACATTCTGGCTAGTATAAAGCCTATCAAGACAGCCTACTAACATGCTGGCTTGTATAAATCTCATCATGACAGCCTGTCAACATGCTGGCTAGTATAAATCCCATCCAGACAGCCTGCCAACATGCTGACTGGTTACAAATCTCATCAAGACTGCAACATTCTAGCCAGTACAAACCTCATCAAAACAGCCTGCCAACATGCTGGCTAGTATAAATCTCATCATGACAGCCTGCCAACATGCTGGCAGGTGCAAATCTCATCAAGACAGCCTTGTGAACATTCTGGCTAATATAAATCTCCTTAAGACAGCCTGTGAACATTATGGCTAGTATAAATCCCATCAAGACAGCCTGCCAACATGCTTACTAATATAAATCTCATCAGGACAGCCTGCCAACATGCTGGCTGGTACAAATCTCAAAACAGCAACATTCTGGCTAGTGTAAACCTCATCAAGACAGCCTGCCAACATTCTGGCCAGAACAGACTTCATCAAGACAGTCTGCCAACATGTTCGCTTGTACAAATGTCATCAAGACAGCCTGCCAACATGCTGACTAGTACAAATCTCATCAAGACAGCCTACTAACATATTGGCTAGTACAAATCTCATCAAGACAGTGATATACTGGCTAGTGCAAACCTCATCAATACAGCATGCCAACATACTGGCTAGTGCAAACTTCATCAAGACAGCCTGCCAACAGGTTGGCTAGTACAAATCTCATCAAGACAGCCTACAAACATACAGGCTAGTGCAAATCTCATCAAAATAGCAACATACTGGCTAGTACAAACCTAATCAATACAGCATGCCCACATACTGGCTAGTGTAAACTTCATCAAGACAGCCTGCCAACATACTGGCTAGTGCAAACCTCATCAAGACAGCCTGCCAACAGGCTGGCTAGTACAAATCTCATCAAGACAGCCTACAAGCATACAGGCTAGTGCAAATCTTATCAAGACAACCTGCAAAAATGCTGGTTAGTACAAACCTCATCAAGACAGCCTGCCTACATACTGGCTAAAACAAACCTCATCAAGACAGCCTGACAACATGCTGGCTAGTACAAATTTCATCAAGACAGCCTGACAACATACTGGCTAGTACAAACCTCATCAAGACAACCTGCCAACATATTGGCTACTACAAACTGTCACAGAATTAGGCAAAAATTGAATTTATTTCTTCTTGAATTACAAACTAATTTCACCATTTTTTTGTTTCATCGTACATGCATTACCTGGGGTGAATAAGTGGTTTTTTCAAGGTAAGCGACGTGTAATGATTTGCATGTGCCTGACTACGAATCACTTGAAGTCAGGAACATTAGAATCACGGGGTGCATGGGAATTTTGCTGTGAATTCTGCTCACCTATTTGAGGATATATAAGGCAGAATAATTCTGATAAGATTACGAGTCCAAAAGTATCTTATCACAGGAGAGATAGCTCGTCATTCTTTCTCCAGCTAAAGGGGTGAGTGTTAAATTTATATTTCATTTTATTGTGAATTTTATTCAGTTTATCATTTCATGTAATGATGCCTTTATTACAATGCAGATTTAAAACATGGAATATTTGGAATTACTAGTCACTATTAGACTTTAAATGCAATAGCGTAATCTAATTTTTAGATTGTTTTAGAAACAACTATTATTAGTTTGGTTTCTTTATTGTAGCTGATTTGTAGCGGAACGTTTCTGATTGTAGCTGAACATCTCTGAACGTCTCTGAATGTCTCTGAATTATAGCTGAATGTGATTGATTGTGCCGTGATTATGCTGTTTAATTGTGTGATCAAATTGAGGTATCTTACTGTCTGTCTGTCGGATTGTCTCTCCGTCTACATCTGTCGAGATGTGTAAATATCCGGAAATCTAGAAGTCTAAATGTCCGAGTGTCGGAGCTGTCTAGAGGTGTAAACGTCCAGGGTAGTATCTAGTGTTTGGGACCTGTGGTTCTAGTAGATGCTGTATGCTGTCTGTACGTATAACTGTAGTGGATCCGTGAAGGGCAAGTGGCCAATAAAAGTATTGGGTCAACCCTAGGTATTCGGAGAAGCTGTGCGGCGATTCAACAGTTGGTGAATCATACGGTTGTACAGGGTCGAGACACATATGTGTGTTGCAATTGTAGTTACAATTGAATACATTGTTATATTTACACATAGTTACTTTGAATCACAATAGTATTTCAAGGGATTACATGAATCTCAATAAAAGTTAGCAACTTGATTAAATACATGTATATGTTTGTGCTAGTTGTCGCAATCCATACGTGCGTTAGTATAGTTTGATGTTTGTATTTGTTATCGCAATTTATACTTACGTTAATATAACTTTTGTAAAGGTTCCTTGGATCTGTGTTTAGTCCAGGAGATTCCCTGGTTCTGTGTTTATTTTGTATTAATATTTAATTTATTGTTGAATTGTGAATTGTGAATAGTTGTGAAGCGATATTGTGGGTTGAATGCATGAGTTATTGTGTTGATACATTATTATTTTTCATTAATAATTTATTTCATAAATTTACATTATCTTTCACATATTGTGTTTGTGTTGTTCATTTAATCCACCATCCACTCGGTAACAATTCTGTTACACAAACATCATCAAGACAGCCTGGCAACAGGCTGGCTAGTACAAATCTCATCAAGACAGCCTGACAACATATTGGCTTGTATATATCTCATCAAGACAGCGACATACTGGCTAGTGAAAACCTAATCAAGACAGCCTATAAACATACTGACTAGTACAAATCTCATCAAGACAGCCTAACAACAGGCTGGCTAGTAAAAATCTCATAAAGACAGCCTGTCAATATACTGGCTAGTATATATCTCATCAAGACAGCAACATCCTGGCTAGTGCAAACCTCATCAAGACAACAGCCTGCCAATATGATGGCTAGTACAAATTTGATCAAGAAAGTGCCATACTGGCATGTACAAATTAAATATACTGCATAGTAAAGTCTTTTGAAATACCTTATAGCTTCTTGTTTTACTTTTTTTTTTTATCAAGAAATAGATTTTGTCCAATAACAGAAAATTTCAAAGTAAAATAAAATTAAAAAGACAACATGGTATGTTATGCATAAAATTATTTGATTATATTAAATGCCTGTCCAGAGATATATAATTACCTTGCAACACTGTGGAAAACCAACAAGGATTCAATAAGTTAAGCTCACTGAAGTCTTATTTTATTTTTAACTAAAAATATATTTTTGCTACAGTTATTTTCTTTTGAAAATTCTGGTGGGTTTTTTCAAAATTGTACAACAAATTTAAATGCCAAAAGAAAATCTTCAGTACCAACCTTATTGTAACTGGAGTAAGGAGAAGAATCGTTGTTACATTATCAAGAAACGCAGACACAAAACAACTAAATACACACAGCAGTGTTATAAGGGGCCATACCTTCCCTTTTGCCAATTTGTAGGCCTGCAAAGAAAATTAAAGAATTCCAATTCAGTGCAATATTTTTGGTTTACAGCTCATTTACTTTTCATTTATGGACATCTATTTTCTGTAATCAGATATATATTTACATGGATGATATGGTAGTTTTAATTTTTCATTTAACCCAAAGTATCACGAATACATTTTTAATTGTAAATTCTTTTACACATGAAAATTTACTGGTTAATTGTGTAAGTATTTATAAAATTAGAAAAAAACATACAGTTTGATTTTTTTTTTTTTTATTATGTTTATTCTTAAGGACATTAGGGTACTCACATGTATCAATAACGTACACCATCATCTTAAAATCTTCTTTCATAGGAAACAGTTTTTGAATTTGCATTTTAATTTGTATCATATGAAATCACTTTGTAGACAATTAAGAGTTATTTCCCCATTAACAAGTACTAACCTGGAGGGCACAGAAATCAAAGAATCCCGTCTCAGACAGGATAGCCACAATGATCATCATCCCAAACAGCAAAGAAAGTGTTTCAATATCTAGCCATGATACTATCATCTCCAGGCTTGGTTTCTTTAAAAAAAAATACAGGACATATATAGTCAAATTTGAGCAGTTCATTAAAACTGACCATTTAATTTTGTAAGGGTGGCAGTCAGTGAATTTCTTCAAAGCCCGAATATATTTTTTCCTAATTATTTAATTATAATTCATTTTATAAACTAATATAATGGATATAATGATGGGGATTCAATAAATCAGAGCCCAAAAAATAATTTCCAAGCTATTTAAAAATTACAGCTTCTAGTTTTGACAAAAAATAAAATAAGTAATGACCATTAAAATTTCTTGATATTTAGAATGAAAGCTGACTTTATGAAACTATTATTTATGTTCCAGAGTCCTTGTATTTTCTATTATTTGAGTATATACTACAATAATTCACACAATAATGCATGTGAAACCATGAATTGTAATCCATGAAAGTTATCAATATGTGACCATATAAGAGGACAACGTCATGAGGGACAAAAGGTGTTGACCTATGTCAATAACCATTAAAATAGCCATTATCACTCTATGATGGTAGACATGTCTTTAAGATTGTCACATGATCAGTACAATTCTTGTTTTGGTATTTACATATCTTCTTGTTTCTTTAACTGTCTGTAAATCCCCTACCTCACAGTTTCTTATTTGTACTCAGAGTTGTCTGTGATATTCCAATCCAGCCAGCACAATCTCAAACTCGACCATGCTATTTATTTTATCTTTGATAGCCACCGAGTAGAGTTCACCAATCTTATAGAGACTTATTTTGAGCCACCATAAGAAGTTCTGAATAAGCAAGTATTCATGAATGGAATCAAATCAAAATTAGTTTGCTAGCAACACTGGAGGTAGCAGCTACTATTGACATAGCCCCAACAATAATTCTGACTGTTGGATCTATAATGTTGACATGGTCATGTTTCCCACCACACCCTGACCATCAATTGCTGCCATGGTCATCCCTCAACCTCAAAATTTTATCCCCATGGATATATTTAAATGACAGTAATGTTATAACAGTAATTTGGGAGTCTCTTGGGCATTAATATAACCAGAGTTAACTGTAATTACCAGCAATCTGGGTGTCTCTTAAGTATCATTGTAACCAGATTTTAACTATAATTATCAGTAATTAGGGAGTCCCTTAGGCATCATTAAAACCACAGTTAACTGTAATTACCAGCAATATGGGAGTCCATTAGGCATCATTAAAAAATGTTACCTGTAATCACCAGTAATTTGGGTGTCCCTTAGGTATCATTGTAATTACCAGTAATTTGGGAGTCCCTTAGGCATCACTATAAATAAGTTAATTGTAATTACCAGTAATCAGGGGGTTCCTTAGGACTGTACTCAGAATTAAATGTAATTACATGTATTACTAGTGAGTTGGGAGTCCTTTAGGTATCACTGTAATCTGATTTAAGTAATTACCTTGTTGAGTGCAGCTAAAATGGCCAGAGCTCCAAGAGATCCCAAAATGGCAGCCAAGGTTCTGTGCACAATCTGGAGAAAATCATGATAATGTTTAACTTAAGCATAAATAACTCAGAAGAAAAATAGCAGAGGAGCAAAGGTATATGGTCTGGCCTTCAACTCAAATATTTGAGCTGAATTTTCAGGAAACAGTGTTGTATAAAATACAGCCAAACTGTCAAGAAACCACTTGCATGAAGAGATCACACATTCATGGCAGATATTGTTTTCGGGTCCCATTAAATTTTTCTGCATTTTGTGCCTGCATATAGTGAGTGACCACCTGCCCAACACAACCATCAACCACTATTTTTTTGGTTTGACAGATCATGATGTATTGTGTATAGAGAGTGATTTCATACAGTTTTACTTATATGGTATATTTATTAGGAAGATAATTAAATCACCCACACTCAATTTAATTTACCTACCGGTATTCACCCACATCCCATTAAGTTCTATATCTATCTGCTAATTGTAGGTCTTTCTTCCTATCCTGTTCCCATCTTTAAAAGTATATGTACCTCCATGACTCTTGCCTTGATATAAATAATCTCTGCATATAAAGCTGGTCTGCTGAACGAGTGTTATATGTAGATTACCTAACGAGTGTTATATGTAGATTACATAACGAGTGTTATATGTAGATTACCTAACAAGTGTTATATGTAGATTACCTAACAAGTGTTATATGTAGATTACCTAACAAGTGTTATATATAGATTACCTAACAAGTGTTATATGTAGATTACCTAACGAGTGTTATATGTAGATTACCTAACAAGTGTTATATATAGATTACCTAACGAGTGTTATATGTAGATTACCTAACGAGTGTTATATGTAGATTACCTAATGAGTGTTATATGTAGATTACCTAATGAGTGTTATATGTAGATTACCTAACGAGTGTTATATGTAGATTACCTAATGAGTGTTATGTATAGATTACCTAACAAGTGTTATATGTAGATTACCTAACGAGTGTTATATGTAGATTACCTAACAAGTGTTATATATAGATTACCTAATGAGTGTTATATGTAGATTACCTAACGAGTGTTATATGTAGATTACCTAACGAGTGTTATATGTAGATTACCTAACAAGTGTTATATGTAGATTACCTAACAAGTGTTATATGTAGATTACCTAACAAGTGTTATATATAGATTACCTAACAAGTGTTATATGTAGATTACCTAACGAGTGTTATATGTAGATTACCTAACAAGTGTTATATGTAGATTACCTAACGAGTATTATATGTAGATTACCTAACGAGTGTTATATGTAGATTACCTAACGAGTGTTATATGTAGATTACCTAATGAGTGTTATATGTAGATTACCTAATGAGTGTTATATGTAGATTACCTAACAGCATTGCTTTGTTAATTTGCTCTTGTTTGAGTTATCTTATTTCTGGCAGCTGAGTTTTAATTCAAGATTGAAATCTTTCATTGGAAATTTAGGATTTTCCTGCTTACTGATTTTTATAAAAATATTATGAATTATGATCATCAAGTTTTATGAAAATATTATTAATTATGATCATCAAATTTATGAAAATATTATGATCAAGTTTTATGAAAATATTATGAATTATGATCATAGAGTTTTATGAAAAAAGTATGAATTATGTTAGAGTTTATTAAAATGTTATGAATTATGATCATCGAGTTTATGAAAATATTATGAATTATGATCAAGTTTATTAAAATTTTATGAATTATGATCATCGAGTTTATGAAAATATTATGAATTATGATTGAGTTTATTAAAATATTATGAATTATGATCATCAAGTTTATGAAAATATTATGAATTATGATCACCAAGTTTATGAAATTTTTTTTGAATTATGATCATCGAGTTTATGAAAATATTATAAATTATGATCATAGAGTTTTATGAAAATATTATGAATTATGATCATCAAGTTTATGAAAATATTATTATGATCATAGAGTTTTATGAAAATATTATGAATTATGATCATCAAGTTTATGAAAATATTATTAATTATGATCCATGAGTTTTATGAAAATACTATAAATTATGATCATCAAGTTTATGAAAATACTATAAATTATGATCATATAGTTTTATGAAAATATAATAAATTATGATCATAGAGTTTTATGAAAAAACATTATGAATTTTTTAATAGTTAACATTGTCCCAAAATATAGAGTACTTTGTTCCCTTTAAACTAAATCACACTTTTGGTTCCCAAACATACACGAATGTAGTAAAATAATAATCATCACTGATATTTTCTTTCATCAAATTGCTTGCTTATTGATAATTTTTCAAACAAATTAAACGTTTATTTGCATATGACAGGACATCTAAACTGAAACATTTACTTGTATATAACAGGACCCCTTGTATCATTCATTCTTAGATAAGAATAGTGATGTCTGGGTAAACCAAAATATCAAAACGGAAAATTTAATTTGGTCCTGAGTGATTTCAGATACAGTAGTTTGCACTGTATATTTTCATGTTACCATCATGTAAGATTATCAAGTTGTATTACCTTGAATTGACTGAAAAAGAAACAAAACTTACAAAAACACTGTAATTGTACAATATAATTAAATGACACAAAAGATAAATATTATGATGATAAAAAAGAATTCAGTGAAATTGAATACTTTTAGTCACCTGTATAACAATTAGTGTATCTTGTACACCTGTATAACGATTAGTGTATCTTGTACATATGGCAGCAAATAATGATGCCCCAATATTTTGTCCCTTTATCCACAGGAATTCGGAACAAAAGGACTTTTTTGGCCATGTTTTGCAGTTTTCTTTATCTTTCATTGTCACTTTTTTGCAACAGTTGCTCAGGAGTTTATCTTCTACGCATTTCTGAGTATTTCTAGGCAACATTTTGGCAGTGTTTTTAATCAAAACTGCTCAGTAGTTTATCTTCTACACATTTCTGAGTATTTCCAGGAAATGTGTTGGCAGTGTTTTTCATCAAAACTGCTCAGGAATTTATCTTGGACACATTTCTGAGTATTTCCAGGCGAAACATAGTGGCAATATTTTGATTAAAATTGGCAATGTAAGGTAGTAATTGAGAAGAAATTAAAAATAAATGCTGATGGATTTTTTTGCTAACTACAATCTTGTGTGATAATCAGGGAAGCTGATTATAGACCTTTTTTTTAATTTACCTCAAAAATGATAAGAATATACACGATCAGTAGAACAATGGCAGCATAAATGACTTCATGGTCCAGTTCTTTGGACAGAAATTCAATTCTCAGCTGAAGTGGTATGATGCGACTCTCATTTGTCCAAAGTTCCAGGGAAACGTTCCTGTGAAAATAAAACCCTTTGAATTACATTAACCGAAAATTGGTGGATAGATGGTACTGGAATATACTGTTGTTTTCTAATCATGTATCCAATTTACAACAAGTCTACCATCCACTTGTTTAAAATTTTGGTAAATTTTATTTGTTTTTTCTTTTCAATTTTTTAAACCATCAACAACATTTTCAAACTTGAGGTTTTATTTAAGTTTTATTATATTTTATGTGTGCTTACAAATTCTAGCATCCTATTAGCACAACTTCTAACATCCTATTGCCACAAATTCTAACATCCTATTGCCACAAATTCTAACATCCTAATACCACAAATTCTAACATCCTATTACCACAAATTCTAACATCCTATTACCACAAATTCTAACATCCTATTACCACAAATTCTATCATCCTATTGCCACAAATTCTAACATCCTAATGCCACAAATTCTAGCATCCTAATGCCACAAATTTTACCACAAATTCCAACATCCTATTACCACAAATTCTAACATCCTATTACCACAAATTCTAACATCCTATTACCACAAATTCTAACATCCTATTACCACAAATTCTAACATCCTATTGCCACAAATTTTGAAAAGTAAAAAATAAATCAATACCATGGTAAGATTGTTTTTTCCAAAAAATGTTTTGTTCTCCATTAATACACCAATGACAAGCCCATCCAAATCTTTTTTTTGAATTTTGGCAAATCCATATTTTTGTACACACAAATGTCCTATTATAAGCTCACCCCACCCCCACCCCCACCCCCACCGCACCCCCGGGCTGGCTCCTGGGCTTGTTTTTTTTTCGACACATACTTACCGAAAGGTCAAAGTATTACGTACCCTTCACTGACTGGTTGACCAAAGTAAAATTCTTTTTCCAATGCCTTATTTTCTTTCAGCAGTTCCGCATCAACTGGCACAGTCCAGTTTTGTACCTGCCAATGCAGTTAAGTTTCAATCTTATTTATGTAGATGGAACAAATTATGTACCCCTCTAAAGTATTACTGTTGTTATCATTTAAAATATCATGTGATTGTTTTTTTTTTAAATTAAAATATAACTTTAATTAGTACATGTATGTTATATTAATGATTATAAAGTTATTATTGTCAGTTCCATTCTTTTTTTCCTCATAATTATTTATCTTTTGCAATAATATTTAATTAGGATTACATTTAGAAAGTCATCTTGTATGTCGTGATTGGGTTCATCAAAGAACTCTCTTATTCTAAAGTCTCAAACACTTTTCATGCAAATAACTTTTTTAAAGTGTGCTCATTACATTTTAAATACCAAAATAAAAGTGTAATTAGTAGTTTTATCTTTAATTATTGATAAACTTGAAAAGAAAACAAAATAACTACATCACACTATTTTGGCTTCATGTTTTCATGGGACAAATACTGTTTACAGTTGTAAATGTGAAAATTATTTTTTTAATGTATAACCAAAATGACAGCAGCAAAAGTTTGTTATGCAGGCAATGACTTATGATATTTCTGCTACCAATGTGAGAATATTAAGAAATACCTGTCGTATTTCAAAAATTGTACATAGGTGTGGTTTGGTTTGGTATTTTATAGCACAGCAACAAACAGGTTATTTAATGCTGAGGTACCTGGAACAAAGAGTTTTGCCCAAGGATCACACCTCAATAAATGACCTGGGATGATGATACAATGGTAGGATTTAAACCCAGACCCTTTTGGTCATGAATCCTCCACAATATCCATTTAACTGCCCGAGTCCCTGCCTCTTTTAGTGACCCAATACAACATGAAGGAGGGTATATCAGATAGGTGTGTATATTTCCAACTGTTTTCTTCTTGTGCATAGATATAAAGTTATTCAAACTTTAATAACCTGTAAAATACCATTTGTGGATACATAATGATAAAGTGAAAACACTTATTAAATTTAAAATAGTAAAGATTTTTTTTATTTATAGCCCTGCAACAGCCCACACATAACATATAAGATAGGATGTCAACTGCATTAGACAACAGCGAATCTGGAAGGAAATGGATACTATGTGTTTAATGAGTAAGAATGATTATTTGTACAAAGTTGTTTTTCAGCACAAGATAGGCTATACATGGTGGCCAATACTAATGGTGGAGGAAAAAACCCAGAAAGAACCATCAACCCACAAGAAGCTACTGGCAAGCTTTCTCACATACCCATATTGGCCAAATCTGAAACTTGAATCCATGCAGACAGATGGCAGTGATCCATAATGGAGAGGGCTTTAGACCACTTGGCCACTCATGGCCCCTGATGTTAGTATGATATCAGATAATTGCCTTGGTTATAAGTTGTCATACTATGTAAAATTAAGTGATTCATTGATGAAATAAAACCAGAATCAAAAACTCTACGGAAGGCTACACCCAGGGATTAACAAAGGGTGCAAGTGGAAATTTTATTCAAAATTTTATTACGAAAGTTTCATGACACATTTGCATCTGAATTAAGAAATATTGTGTGTCTGTGTCTTAGCATTTTACCACATGTAATATAAAACAGTCAGTACCGAAAATGGATTCTGGGTAATTGCAGTATCAGTATATTGTTAGGTAATTAAGTAAGTTGAAATTTGAATATCTGAGATATGGATAACAGTACCGGTACGTGAAGATTTTATATATTCTGAACTGGTACATTATTTTGATGTTCTCTAATGGAGAATCTGCCAACATCATACCATGCTTTCTGGTAAATTCTTTTGTCTTGTTACAAAATACTACTAGGTTAATATCAATCATTCTATTCAGAAACTAAACTTGCAGTATACAGATTACCAGCAATATACCTTTGTGTTGTCAATAAGACGTACTGTGATCTCGTCTTTTACAGTGGTGTTCTCTGATTTCCGTTCCAGCAGCGGTCCATAAAGTTTGACAGCAACCATTGGATAAGAATGATTACTGTTAATTTCTGAAATAATTGATTGAGGAAAACTATCCAAATAAGGAGATAAAATAAAAGTAAATACCATTATTAATTTTTCAGACAAGCTACAATCGTTAACTCTGTGCGTGATCGACTACAGAATCAAATATATCTGTAAATGAAAAATGAAATGGTGTTACTAAGTTAAAATTTACATTTCTTAGTGTATGGTATGGTAATGCAATCAGTACATGCTTTCATTCTTAGTATGAAAAGTAAGTAAATCTGATTTAGTTTGTGGGCAGTATGAACTTCACCTATAAGTAGATAAATCTGATTTAGTTTGTGGGCAGTATAAACTTCACCTATAAGATGCATTAACACTGCACAGATTATATTATATACAGTTAGCATTACACCCAAGACAGATGAATATCAATATGTAACATGTGGACAGACACACATATAAGAGTTCAGATAAAGATGAAAAGATGCAAAATGTAATTAAACATTATATTGAGAATACTTACTATAGGTTTTGTTGAGCGCAATGTTGTAATGATCTGTGTGAACATCTTCGTTTATCACGATGAACGTCTGCACAAAATTATATGTACAAATATTAATACAAAATAATAAAAATAATAAAAATCCAATGCATGAAATATCTCATTTGTGTAAAGACATGTACATGACTCAAACATTTGTATGTTTGTCAGACTAATTCACCTATTCACATTGCAAACTATTACTATTCTTCTTCGTATCAGTAGTAGTAGTAATAATAGTATTAGTAGTGGTAGTATTATAGTATGATTATATTGTCTTAAAATAAGTAAAACAATAGAGTGAGAAGCAACAAGCTTTGTAAAATTTAACATAATTTTATTTCCCAATAAAATAAAGTGAAAGTTGTGGAAAACAAGAACTTACACTATTGCGAATTAAATCCCAAGCAATCCTAGAATTACAGACACAAGTTCTAATGATCAAATACTTTAATAAAGTTTAATAGAAATCCAAATTAAATACAATGCTGGAAGTGCTGATGTGCCTGTGATGGCCCATGTAGTGGTGATGTACCAACAGTCTTTTGTTTGATCACAATAATGCAACACAAGAATATGTCCTCATCTAGTTCCATGAATGTTAATTTAGATGAGTACTTTGTAATTCCAGTGAATAAATAATTTGAATAAACAAATTCCAGCTCAAATGAATTACTGGACACAACAATAATACAATTGATTTTGCTAAGATCTCCAAGCATGAATGACTAATTTTCAAATAAACAAAATTTAAACTAAAACATAAAAATGGACCCTGGACACAAGTACATTGTTCTACAAGGATCATAGTTATAATTAGTAGGTATCATCACCAAAATCACAATAAAACAATTATCATGTAGTCTACCTAAAAATTACAATGTCCTTGACTCGGCTTAAGATAATGACCCTCACTCAACAACAAAAGTTGTTTACAAAATTGCCACTGATGTTGGACAAGGTCAGCTACTTGATAAAATGTTATGTTACCCACCTGTTATAGTGAAATTAAGAAAAATATTAAATTAACTAGCTAGCAAACAAAGCAAACTAATTACACATAACATATTTCAGTAATTGTGGTAATGGCGGTGTCCCACCTTTGTCTAACCCACTGTCAACAAAACTTAGGAAATCCTTCTTCATTTAATACTATTGCATGATCATAAAATACTGTTTGGCATCTCTCTGATACAAAAGATGCACAGGGCGCATATACCAAGTTTCATGCCATTTGCTGAATAGTATATGGACGTTTGGGAGATGAATAACACACACACACACACACACACACACACACACACACACACACGGCAAGAACAAATTATGTAATTATTTCCCTTCGAGTACCTCTCTGTAAGAATATCAAATCTGCACTTTCACTCTTTTTGCCTTGAAAGGAGCTCGGATGGGGTGGATGTACCATCCGTGCCCATAGCACCTATGGCATTAAGGTCTCGCTCAAACGTAGCTTTGACCTGAATGTTAATACTGCTGATGCTAAACCAAATGAACCCAAGATCTCCAGACACAGACAACATCAACACTGCTATGTCTTGCACCTTACATTTTTACTCAAAGACTGCCCAAACAATCAGGAATGGGTTGCTTAACATCATATTGCTCTGTTTTCAGTTCCAAATATGTACTTGATACACATGTCCTGGATAGGAAATGAAAATTAAACCTGACCCTACTAGTTTTGGTTGCGACTTCGTTTGCTAACTTTACTTGAGTATGTGGTCCCATCCCTCCCCCCCCCACACAAATTATATATAAAATTAAACAAAATAGTAGATTTATATTATTGATTGCATATATTGTGTTATAATGTGTTCTAATTTAGAAGAAAAACTTTTTTAAAAATACATATCTAGCATCCACAGAATGAGCACTGACTAGCAGTTTTGACCTCTAGACAGCTGATGGACATGCCACTTTGAGGATCAAGCATATGAATCCAGTAATAAGAACTTATGCGTTTGTTTGTTATACAATCTGATAAATCACTGTTTTGAAAGACAGACAAGTCTAAAGTTTTAATACTGAGGACTTAGGCTGGATAGACAAGTCTATAATACTGAGGACATAGGCTGGATGGACAAATCCTTAATGCTGAGGAATTAGGCTGGATGGACAAGTCTATAATACTGAGGAATCAGGCTGGATGGACAAGTCTATAATACTGAAGACTTAGGCTGGATGGACAAGTCTGTAATACTGAAGACTTATGCTGAAGACTATATGCCAGTGCAAATTAACCCCAGCTACATTGCATTTAACAATGTACTAATTAAGTGGATCTTGTCTTGTAACAAGTTCATGACTCTATCAGTCATAGGCCGATGTGTTATCTAATATACGTGCAGAAAGTGTATTCATCATGCAGACCTATAAACACTGCTATCATACCTTTAGTTTACTTTATTCAACTGTACAGATAATCCAGCATAGATTAAATCATGTCAGGTGTCAGCAGATAATAAAATGGGACACTCAATTATAAATGGACATGGGCTTTTAGCGTATTTTTAATATCCAGTTCAATTATAAAAGTCATGTCAAATTTTATAAACAGCAAGGAAGATGATGAAGACGACGGTGATGATAATGATAATGATGATGATGATGTTGGTGGTGGTGATGATGGTGATAATGATGGTGATGATGACGAATATGATTTATAGTAATAATAGTTATCAGAAATAATAGCTTGTTCCACAAAACGTTTTGCAACACTTACGCTACAAACGAGGAAAAGAGCGGTCAGAACTATTACTTTTCCTATATTAAAGATCTCCTTTTTGGACTTAAACTTCAGACTCCGGATGGAACTCGACAGAGAGCTTTTTATTTCTGTCTCATCTTCTTCACTGCAGTCCACCGCGGAGTCTCTGAATGAATATATATATATATATATATATATATATATATATATATATATATATATATATATATATATATATATATATATATATAATGAGAAAACATTTCTTGCATGTCTAATTGCTTGCAGCAAGGACACCCTAATTTTGGTCTCAGACATCTGCATGTCAGTCCATCCATTATTTTATTTTTTATATAAAGACTGAACAAATAGCAATGAAGGAAGACAAAATGAAATTTGGCATGGATATGTTTTTATCTTTTTCTGCACATTTGTTTTTCACTTACTGGGCTTGTGCTTCTCGATGAAAATCCCAACGACAAATAACCAGTATCACCGAGAATGACTTAAAATATTATCACTGAGAATGACTAGAAATGTTATCACCGAGATAGACAAGAAATATAAATATTTAAATGCCTTGGTACTATTTTGTCACGATTATTATAAAGTGTTTCATAGTTCTTATAAACATGCCCAATTTAAAACCAAACAGGAGAAGGTACCAAGCAAGTGAATCAAGCAAATGTCTATCGAAATATCAAATACTGATCTGCGCAGAGACAATAAAACAGAAATAGAAAGAGTTTTATGTAGCAATATCTTCGATGGATCAAACCCGATGGAATAGCTTGCGAAATAACTGACATAAAACTATAAACCTCGTGTCATTATTTAAATCTCATTTCAATGACAAATTATATTAGAACATCAATGGTATCGCTACAATTAACATACAACAGTGAAATAAACAATTAACATATAACAGTGAAATAAACAATAAACATACAACAGTGAATTAAACAAGGACTATCCAATTTTTGTTATGGTGCTGACTTTACCATTATCATAGCTACGAAAGGTGTTTTTCATAGAAACCAACCATTCCTATAACGATAACTGATGATAATATTATCATTTGTAACATTATCGATAACCAGAGGTGACGATATTTTAGTAGTATCGATACTATTTACAGTAATATCGAATACTATCAAATATTTTCGGATATTATCCATGACATAAATTGATATTTCTCAGTTTTTTTTAAAACAAATTTACCTTTAATATGATGCAATTTGGCACTCGGCAAACACGTGTAGTACTGGTATTTAATTCATCATTTGAGCCACCGGTGGCAATACCTTGACTCGGGTTCAGTTCTTGAGGAATTTGAACCCATTCTGAACAAATTAGATTGCAGTTGCATATACTTCAAACACGCATGACAAGAGTCTCCCGTTCATATTAAATTGATTATGCCAGTCAATATAAACGTGTCCACATGATTATATTTCTATTAGTATGATAATCAAAATCAATGTCGACCACGGTCAAAATCGAGATAGTCAATTGCGCAGTTGCGATGTTAGCCAAGAAAATGACATTAATGGTAAAACAGTAAAGTGTAAAACTCGATCATTCGACCACCGTCTGAGCCAAATTTAAAGTCGTCATCAAAAGTGAAAGCAATCGTTTACGTTCAAGCCACTGATTCGCAGTTGCAGTTATTTTATTTTATTTTTGCCATGCGCACCGTATCTCTGATAGTGATACTGTTTTGAGTCCATTCGTCTATTCCAGATGCAACTGTCAACTACATGCAATGTTGAGGACAACTTTAAGTTCATTCATTTGATAGGCCAAACCGTATAATTCCATTGCAAACATCAGTCTACTGTGACTTTGCTGAATTGATGTCTCTAGGCAGTATCAGACCTGATCTCTAATCATTATGTAATCTCAAATAACACCAAGCCACTTAGTAACCAACGCGATTCAATTCTATTGAGTTTACAAAACTTATCATGCAAATTCCAAACACATTTCACGTGCTCATCGTATTTGGTCTTAAGTATCATGATTTTCTCACTAGTCACATCCACGTATCTTCATTTCACTACAATGTCATCACCATCTGGAACGCGTACAGGCACAATCTTGTTGCCACCCATACTGAGTGTTCCCATCCTAGTGTCACCTGATTGTATTACCTAGCGTACCCGTAATTCATTACGAAAATCTATCCTCAACATTTCAAAGTCACGTACTAAATAAAATCTGTTTATGTTGCTGGGTTTTTAAATTTTTCAGCTTTGAGTACCACCTCAGTTCATGCAAATTCAATGGTCTGAAATTGTTCGAATCGATTCTTAACTCGAAAGAGCTCGTCTTTATCGACCCGCTTGATATCCACGAGACCATATGAACATGAACAAAATGTGATTCCACGTAGATTTATCGTGTATGCAACCCAATATGTTCCATGAACATCAAGGGGATCAAGATCTGTCTGTCCTACATTTCGTTTTCCAGAAAATTTATCTCGCATAAAATATACCTTGTTCTAAATTTGACAATGGACGTTTCAAATGCATAAAATGCTTAGTCTCTGTTCCGCATTGAGTCAATCAAAGTCCCTGTCACCAGAAGCTCTTTCAAAGCTTTCCAAAAGTGTCAAACATCACAGCTATTTGATGCCTCGCCGTTATTTAGGAGGAATGAAACAGCCACGCTGTTATTGCCCACGGAAATGTCAACCAAATACCTTTGTAAGTTCCATTCCCATGGCAATTCCAAAGGCACCCAATTCAGATGTTTTTGCCAAAACAGGTGCAGCTGTGGCTAGCAAAGTGAGTATGTTCTACTAGTTTTGGAATTATTGGTGAACGTGATGGACAAGACTACTTTTATCGTGTTTAATTTAGAATCGTGAATCATTCAAATGGGGCACGTGTTGCTCAGTGAGTGCTACGTTGTTTAGATCCCATTAACAACTCTCTTGACTTCAAAATCAGTGTAGCTCCACAGTTGTTATTCACACCTGATCTAAAATTTTGAAGTTGACTTTTAATCAGTTTGGCATCCACGTGCGAGGCCGACATTTGTATTCTACACATTTGTATTTAACCGACCAATTCGCATGTTCTAGGAGAATATTACATATTTTCAATGGACGCATTAATGAGCTGCATTCATCCTACAACACCTTCGAGTAACATTTATCCCAAGAATAAATAGAATATTATTGCATTGTATCAGCTGGTGTAGAGTAACTCTTAATCGAGCTACAAAATGTATATCTTCGATGGATTGCCTAAACAGGTCTAGATGTTCCAATGAGAAATAGTAGATTGGAGAAAGTGATGTAAAATCACGATGAGATATCTGCAGCCCCATGTCGATATTCTGCTTTTGTCTCATGAATGACATCAGGTAGTGATATGCACATGCAACCAGGCCGTGGCCAAACTCAAGCATAACTTCTTTGATTGGTTCTGGATGGCCATTCAGACGCAGTGACACCTCAGTCACATTTATCTGGTCCAACACCATTAATTATAATCATAGCTTTTGACCATCGATGTTTCCCGCCAAGGCCATTGCGAATAATGTTGATGATAGACCATATCTCAAAGCATAAACTGTACTGCTGTTGATCCATAAAACGCTTGAATGATAGCACGATTTTGCTATTGTTCCTCTCACATTCGACCTGCAATTGCCAGCATGTAAATCACAAATTAAAGCTCAGGGCCAGTATAGTTGTGTAATTCCAATGTTACATAATTTTGTATTTTGATGGGGTGTTAAAAACGTTAATTTTGGTCGTACAGATTATAAATTGTCACTCCCATGGTCTCTTTTGAAAACATCATTGATGGCTCTGCGGATCTAGAATAATTATCACGGTATCATGTGAGTCGACGTATTGGTGTGCCAACATCAACGCTGTCCAGACATGCCTTGATTTCTTTTCCATGAATGATGTATCTGGCATTGTTAGATTACATCATTATTATCTTGTTCATTAAACCAATCTGGGTATTAGTCATGTATCAAGTTCCAGTTGTACTATTAATTAGTGTTGTTGAGGGGTTTAACGCCATTTTTCAGCACACGATAGGCTATTCATGACGGCCAGTATAAATGGTGGAGGAAATACCTTGGAAAACCCCCGAAAAGAACCACCGACCCACGAGAAGCTACTGGCAAGCTGTCTCACATACCCACATTGGCCGAATCTGAGACTCGAAACCACGCAGACAGAGGTGAGACGGCAGTGATCCGTAACGGAGAGCGCTTTAGACCACTCGGCCACTCGAGGCCCCCATTGATTAGTGCACCCACAACTTTAAAGTATGCTTCTTCCACGAGCAGGAATACCTGTCTTTAAGTTGCAGTTTTTATGCATCTCAATTTTGTTGGCATACGAGCATCATAAGATTAGTATTGAGAATCTCATCTTTAAACACAATGGTACATCCAGATAAAATGTTGCATCAGACACACGTTTTAACATTTATATCATAAGCGCGTGTCTAACTTGGCTCTCACAACTAGTTTTGTCAACACCGCTGCTCGCAAAAAAATTGTGAAGTCTCCATTCCCAATAATATTATTATAAATGAGCATTTTGTATTTCCAGTGAATATATAATTTGCATAAATAAATTTCAGCTCAAATTAAATACTGGACACAATAATAAAACTGATTTCTGCTTCAGATGTTATTGCAGGGATAAATATTTTTTTCTAATATACAAGATGTTATACTCCTCGTCCTGACCTATATCACAATTAGCATTTACAAAAAAAACTACTACCTAATAGAAAATTTCATTCTAGAATGCTCCAAATGTTTACAACATAAAATCTTAGTTATAATTAGAAGGTCTGTTACTAAAATTATAATAAAGAACAAGGTAAACACAATGTCCTTGACGCAAACCATGATAATAATCATAATATTAAGCCTTCAAGCAGAAAAAGGTAAGCAATATTGTTTACAAAAACTGTCACAGGTACAAAAATGCAATTCTACATAACCCACAGCAAATAATGAAAAAAAAAAGAAATCTACCTAACAAACAATCCAAATTAAATATTATTCATTTATAAATGGATTTGCATTGTTCGTCAGTTTTTTTTTTAATTAATGACCTGCTAATTATAATTAAAAATTTGGACTTGACCTTGTCCAAAATGAGGTTTATTTTCTTTCTTCGTGACCTGAATCATTCAGTTTGTTTCGAGAATAACATATTTATCTAAAATTGAGTCTAGGACTTTGAAAATTCCACATGAAATTCGATCTAAATGTTGTTTAATGTTTATATTATATTTTTAGAAACAGACCTCAAACTATAACTGAGATTTTATCTTATATACATTTGGAATCTGTCAGAATAAAATTTTCCATTAGGTATTAGTTCTTTTTTTTAAAAAATGTAGATTATGAACAGAGGTGAAGTAGAGGATTACAAGATCTTCTTTGGAAATATTATTTACTCGTGCAGTAGAGATCTGAGCAGAATCAGTTGTATTGTTGTACGGATTATTTTATTTGGGCTGGAATTGATTTATCTAAATTATGTAATTCAATCATTCTTCTCTGGACATACAAAGTGCTCATAAATAACATTGTAGGAAACTTGGATTTATAATTAAATTTTTAATGAGGATATATTATTGGGTTTATTATTGTAATTCATGAAAAGACTTTTGTCATATGACTACGACCCAGACCACCACACGCACATCAACACTTCCAGCGTTGGATTTTTTTTAGAATGATTTAGAACTGGAATAAAATCCACACACAATTGTAAAAAATCACCCAACCACGTGAACGGAAATATGTTCGCTTCATTAGTATAAACTAACCTGAAAAGTACAGGGAAGCGATTGTGAGATATTTATACACATATTGGGAGCTACAAGGAAGGTACGACAGCACATGCAAACATATGTTTGTCAGTTGTGCGACACACCAATAAACCTGCAATTTACAGGCTTGATACATCTGCGCCAGTACATGGATTCGTTCATGAAAAATTGCAAGTAATGGCCAGCAACGCACAATTGCCACCTGCGTGGATATTGGATCGCTAAATACACGCGCAACAAACCAGCGTGATGTTGTTTGTGACACCTGGCATTTCAAATTGCTAACCAACCCACACAATTATTTCAGGTTGTCGCTGTGTTGCATTGGGAACATATACTTTTTTGCTGATCCGTATGCGCAAGGATATCGTCTATAGATATAACAGGGAAATCTTTGTTTATTTACTTAAATTTTTGTTAAAGTCCAGCGTATTTGTTATGTGAGCCTCTTCGGTGTACGTTTGAATATTTAAAACTACTCTGCACAATTGTGTAATGTATTCACCATATGGCATTTTGGCAGGGTCGTCAACACTCAGCATGCAGCACTGATTCGTAACAGTTAGTCCTTGAGCGAAATGATTCATGATTTATTTCACCAGTGAAATTATTTGCTTCTTAGTGCACTCTCAACCTCATACACATGCACATATACATTGTGATCGTCAACAAGAAGAAGTTTTCGCGGTGACGTTATGACGACAAGTTTCTACGGGTCGGTACAGCAGCGTGATATGTTCAACTTCAATAAGTTTTGATGAAGATCATCGCAGACTTATTTTCGTGATACCACAGTAAGATTGTCAAGGGTTTATGCATGCGTGAAGAAACTCTTTCATGGTGGTCTTTGGAAATGCTTTATGCACAAATGTACATTAAAGTCGATTCATAGTTTTAGCTGCTTCAGCGATTCATTCTTGACATGGACATTATCAATTTCAGCTTGATTTTCAAAATGACATATAAAAAAAAGTTTCAAGATCTGTTGTATTCAGAAATATATGCTGCCAGGTCCTACTAACGTGGCGGGAGAGCATTTCTGGCCACAGCTTATCTTGCATCACGTGTGCATAACCGGTACGTAAATATGTCAGGAAATACACTGTCGTAAAGATTAAACATTTAAAGAATAACTCTGTGGTTAAAAAAATATTATATCTTCCTTAAATGTACGCATTTACGTAAGTAATAAAATCCCATTCAAATCATTTCATCCACCGTGTTATGTTTCATCCATATAATTGTGCCGCTTACAACGTCAACAAGATGTATATAAGCTGAATTGATCACATTTCGTAAACTACTCAGTAGCAAATATGTTATCCAACCTGTTAAGTTTCGCGCTAAAGGGTATGTTCTTTCCGAAATATAAAAGCAAGTTAACAAACCCGTCCCTAATAGAGTCAATGTGCTTTCTACACACGGGTCACACAATTTAAATTTACCGGAGTTGGGCTTAACAACAAATATGCCATGTAATATAGCATAAGAATATCAAAATTATTAAATGGATCATTTACTACAACACAAGCATGCGAAGATCTTATGAATTTGATTTATTCATAAATATGTTGCCATGATATAACATTTCTCCATTTGGTAGATATGTTTTATACCGTACTAGTGATGGTCACTATTCCTTAAATGCCGCGGCAATATGACGAGAATTAGAATGGAAATCATTCCCATTGACCAATGACCCTCCCCCCTCCCCCGCGTGAACTACTAATTAAAAAGATTGGGGGGTGGGGATTTTCTAATTAGCACGGTAATAGGGTATCCGGACATATGCTATATGACAGTGACGTAGCAAACGCCACAGCAACCCCTTAACTGGAAGGTCGCGGGGTCCGCGATCAGATAACTTTTGACTGGAAAGGCACTCCGGAATTAATTTTTTTTTCTGGGAATATTTTGAAAATATCATGCTACACATCTGGAGTAAGATATGTAATGATTTAAGGAATAATTAAATTAATAACAAGATGATAATAAAAAGTAAATGAGCTTCGCGTAGATGTTTGTTTTTAATTTTGGGGCAGATTTTTAAAAAAAAATGTCAATTGCAATCTCAGTTAATTTGAATTTATCGATTATAATAAAGCTGACAGTACAGATAATGTGAGTTTTTAGCGGATGTACCTTCTGTCATCTAAAAGTGGTGTTGATTCATCCGTTTCCCGCCGTTGGTTCTTCCCGAAAGAAGGGGTGGCACGGCCCGGAGTTGGTGTCCTCGGTACAGCACTGGAGACGATTGTTTTCGATTCAACACCGAGTGAAGAAGGCTCATTCTGACTGGTACTAAAGGATGTATCGAAAAAAGCTGTGGTTGCAGGGGATAGCGGGCTATTGAGAGGGGTCTTGGAACGATGTGGATTCACGTGGATCTCTGAGCCAGAACTACTGTGGCGGCGGCTGAACATGTTAATGTCATCAAACTATTCTGCAAAAGAAAGATTAGCGATACTTATTTTATGAGAAAAATAAAATAATCAAGTTGACTGATAGAAAAAAAATTCAATATATTTTGTATTTGTATTAATCGATAGGGGATACAATCCACGTTGAAGAAATTCACTGGTGAAATCGGAAGAAACGGATCAAATTTTTGTGCAACTATCAATTTGATGTTATTTTTTCTGTAATCCCTTCATCCACCTGGCAGTATTTTGCGAACATCAGAACAGAAAAAAATAGATAAATAGATTTGAAAGAAACTATAACTTTAACATAGTACATTTCGATTATAACAAAGATGAACTTCTTGCATTATACATCCGCATATCTTCAACTTTGACCAAAACTACCCATAAATACGAAACTATCCGTACATGTGGTCAACATTCTTGACGTTATGTCGTCGATTTAAGACATTTGATTGGTCAATTTTAAATAAGAGTTAAATTGCAGCCAATCAAATATCTGGATTATAAACTTAAACGTATTTCAAAACTGACGTTTTGATGGTGAAATTCGGGTCATCACAAATTCACAACCTGAAAAAGAAAACTAAAATAAACTAAGTGATATCTGACATTAAATTATGACTTATAATATTTATCAGCCATGATGCAATTTTTTTTATGAACCATATTTTCGTACAATTATTAAAAGTAACTGAAACTTTCATAATCTTGGCTGTTTTTTTTTTCTTCAGATAAAACTTGCGGCATTTGAATTATAGCAGTATTCATCTCCGTTTGTGACATTCGGATAAGGTGACATTTCATTTCCATTATTTTATTTCCTTACAAATATCCTGTTTCAAAAGTAATCTATAATTTTCAATCTGAAATCGTATTACCTTATTTTTTAATGTAGCAGTTTTGCTCTTGAAATACATCACGCATTTTATTTGAGGCTAAATGTTAAGGGCGGTTACGGCTGTACGACGCATCTGCATTATGTTACTTGACTTCAAAACGTATATACTTACGAAAAGAACATGATGACAAAACAAATACCATGTAACTAAATGATATTCTGAGATAAAGGTCCAGTGGCGGCGTATGGGGTTTTGGCTGTCGAAGGGAATAATTGCCTTAGGAGCCAGGAGAAGGGGATCTCATTAGGAGCGTTTGTTTTCTTCTTTTTCATCTTCTTTTTTAAAAACTCCTAAACTTCCATAATTTTCACCTTCATCTTTGTGTAGCTGGGTCAATTATTCACAACATGTATATTTGCGGGAGTGGGGGTGGGTGGCATCTGACATCATATTATTTTCTGTAGCTAAGTCGGGTGCCAGTTAAGCACATTACCTACTTTTGCCTAGAACCATCGCACATCCACTGCAAATGGCATTTTTCACGGAAAAGGGAATATTTCTTTTAGTTGAGTATGAACTCCAAGAATTCTTCGCAAAGGTTTTCATTGCTAAAAATACACTCCACACAATTAGACATGTATGTCCTGAAAGTTGATTAAAAACTGTTATTGAGCAATAAAATTTTTTTATAAAGGAGTTTAAAGAAACAGATTTTCGTGAAGCCAGAAGACCATTCATTTCTTCAAGGGATTCTTGTTCTTTAAACCGCAGCGACAGCTGTGAAACAATGTTGAAAGTACAGTTCTAGATCAGTGGTTCCGGACCTGTGAGCGGGGACAGTGGCGTCACTGGGGGTGGGGTGCAGTGCGGACCAAACCGGGTGACACCATTAGAAGTGGTGACACCAAAATGACTGTCCATAACAAAAATGTGTGCAGGAAGAAGGTCCGTGGAGTTGACACCATGAATTACCACAATTGACCTTTAATAAAAGATTTGAATATATGTGCAGGAAGGGAGTCCATGGGGGTGACACCATGAGTTAATGAGTTACCGCCAGTCCCGGATTACCCATTAGGCAGAGTAGGCAACTGCCTATAGGCCCCGCGACTTTTATGGGCCCCATGAGGGGCCCCCAGGCGCCCCCATGAGACCGTGACCGTGGGTCTGGGGCCCCAAAAGTTTGACTGCCTATGGGCCTCCACGGTGCTTAATCCGGCGCTGGTTACCGCACAGTGTCACACCAACCCTAGCGACGCCACTTGGCGGGGGTGGGGTGGGGGTTGTCAGCGGGAACTGTTTCAAGGGAGCATAAAAGAACCAACTATTAGCATTTGGGGCTCTGCGAAATCTTTTAAGACGTTAGAATGGGGTCCTCGTACAAGAATAGGTTGGAAACTACCGTCCTTAATTATCTACTAGAATTATGTACCAGATCAGTTTCAGATAATATATGCAGCTAAAAGCATGTCCCAAAGATACAGCTAAAACAGACTAGATCAGTTCACAGTCGATGCCAGGTGACGACTGATAAACTGTGTACACATATTGCAAATAATAAAACTGAAAACAGAAAATGAAGGTTTCAAAATAAACAGACAAACATTTATTTAAATCGCTTTCGTAATAAGTTTAATAGCCTTATTTTCGACCTTAGATTGGTGCAGTTCGGTCCTTGACGCAGGAGGATTTAATTTAGTTAGATATTGTTTTTGATTTTGTTTTTTACGGCAACAAATGACGATTACACAGTATCGATGAATTCCAATAAGGTACCTTGCCCAGGGAAGCACTTCAGTTTACCACTCGGACTGATCCGATGATAGGATTCGAACCCGCATCATTATATTTGCGAGACAGGCACGATAACAACTGGGACACCAAGTCAGGAAGCAGGAAGAAACCAGAGAGCCCCGACGGAAACCACCGACGTAAAGCACTTAACCAGGTCCTTCAGCACGAATCGTGCCATTAATTGAAAATGCGTCTCAAGATTTTGAAATATAGAGCCAAATCAACCGGGTGGTTGGGTGGATGACGAGATGGTGATGGATGGTCCAAGAAAATAAACATGGCGGATCAGAATGTTCTACCAATTTGTCCTAAATATTGGATTTTTTTGTCATCGGTGTATATTTAGAATATCTATCTAAATGGTGAAACTTACTTTGCTGACGTTAATATTTGAAATATTTCATTTTGATAAGGCTTTTTTTTTGTTATACAAAACATATATCAGAGGAAAACATATTGCAAGCTGAGGAACGAATCGCAAGAAAGATACAAACACCAAAAAATACTGCAGAAACAGCAGCAGGTATTAAATCAAAATCCTTTGACGTTTCTGACGTAGTCATATTTTGTATTCAATTTAAATCATGGTGCCTATATATGTTAAAGAAAATCTACCTACAAGTTCTGAATTGATCTATTTGCTTTTGTAACAGATTTAAGTCGCCGTTGTGTAGCTGAGTTATGTGAGCCTGGTCCCCATGACTGCCAAATATCCATGACGACGTTGATGAGATCACCTCTAGATTTAATTTCGGTCAGCAGTTAGATAAACTTACTTGAATTTGTTATAATTTCTTTGTATTCGGCTTCCTGTTTCTATTAATTTTTGTTCAAACGTATTTAATATTACACAGCATTTCCATGCCGGATCGGGTCAAGTTCGGGGGTGGGGGTGGGAGCTGACTTTCCTCGAAAGGGCATCAAAGCAAAGATCTATGCATGTATCTGATAATTCAAAGTGTGCATAATACCCAATAAACATGCGATAGAATAAAACGATGTTCAACTTTCAAGTGACAAGTAACTTTACGGTGTGTGTGTGTGTGTGTGTGTGTGTGTGTGTTTTCTGGTTTTTTATACTATAGGGAAGGGTCTGGAATCCCTGACCTCCCTGCCATGATTTCCTGTTTCCATTAGGTCTAATGTGAAAGGTCTCTGCTGTTCGGTGCTACGGTACAGTCAAATTTTATACAAAAAACTACATCAGGACTATGTTACAGAAGTTAACCTTAAAATTATTACAATGTAAATTTTGTAGTCCTTATCGTTATCGACGAAGATCACAACCACCTTTAACTGATGTACTGTCGTCCTGGATCATGACCCGCTACTGTGTCCTGATCTTTGATCAGTTTATTGATACGAGGCGTCAACATCTTCCCTAAACGCGGAATACACATCATTTTACTATTCGTGAGTGTTACTTGTTTAGGCTCCTTTAAACGTAAACAAGAAAAAGTGAAAGCAACAAGCTTTGTAACATTTGTCAAATAATTTATTTCCCTAGAAAACAAGGTAAAATATACTTTTACCTTTACGAATGAAATCCAAACATAATCCAAGAATAATCCGAGAATTAAAAAAAAAAACAGAACCTAATAATAAAACGTCAAAATGAAACTGGCTTCAAATCCAGATGAAATTCAAACATGGAAAGCGATGACATAATACGTGGTCAGCGTCGTCCTGGTGTATCACCAGTTCTTTGTTGAATGACAGAAAATAATATTCTGTAAAATTCGATAACTCTTCTTGTCCAAGAATTAATTTAGAGCACAAGTATTTCCAAATATCTCTTGCAATCCAAATAATTTGAAGAAACAATAAACTGGTCACAACAAAACACCTTTAAGTGTCAATCGTTTAAAGCTAGGCCTCTGCACGACACGAACTCCAAAGTTGAAATAAAAATTGCATATATATATATATATATATATATATATATATATATATATATATATATATATATATATATATATATATATATATATAGTTGGCATCCGTCGAGAGACGATGGAAGTGCGCGCCCATGAGAGATGCCCGGTTGGTGGTTGAGCAGTGTCTGTATTGGCTATGTAACCCACCGAACACGGGAGTGGCAGTCCTTGCTGCACTTGAAAGTTGAGTCAGGTTTGTGTTTGAGCTACTTCTTCTTCCTCGGTGATCACGTTTTATCAGGTAGCAAGCGTAGTTTGTCCTCGCCGGCTTTCAAACCGGTGTTTAGAACGTGTCGCCAGCTGGGCCAATCTAGAGCAAGCTCATCTCAGCTGTTGACATCGATGTCAAGGGCTTCATGTCACGCTTTCAGACATCCTTAAAGCGGAATTGTGGCCGTCTGATCACCGTTTTGTCAGAGTAAAGTTCCGAATAAAGAAGTTCTTTGCAGATTAGTCCGTCTTCAATCTGACGTACATGGGCACGGCATCTAATACAACGTTGTCGGAGGAGTGTGACCATGCTGGGAATCTTGGCATGTTCAAGCACAACGTTGTTTGTTCCTCAATTACCCCAGGTGATGCTGAGTATGCATCGGAGACATCGCATGTAAAAGGCACTCTTGATCTTTCTTCTTGTGAAGCGTACATAGTCCAGGTTTCACTGGCATACAGGAGAGTGCTTAGCACGCAGGCATGGTACACAAAGATCTTCGTGTTCAGAGTCACCATACTGTTGTTCCACACTCTTTATGACAACCTGGAGAAAGTTGTTTATGCCTTTTTCATCCACTTGTTGAGCTCAACATCGAGCTACAGGTTGTTAGTGATGGTAGAGTCGAGGTACGTGAACTGACTGACTACCTCAAGTTCGTAGTTGTTGATGATGATACGGGGGGTGGGTGGGGGGGTCCGCTTTCTGAGCCATCACATTTGTTTCTTTCTTTAGGCTGATAGCCAACCCTAACTCGCCGCAAAGCAGTTCATCAGGTGCTGTAACTCATTAAACAATATTAGCACGCAGACGGATGGACCAAAATTGACAAATCCTTAAAGTTATATTATTTCTTAATTTCGACAGTGTAAATAATACGCATGTTGTCTGTTGTTTTTTAATCAGTTTAAACTTTGCCCTCAACGAACTACAAACCAGAATTTCATATATGTATTAACCAGGAAAGGGTGGGTGGGTGGATTTCTTGTACTCAAAAGTAAATCATCATTTTACACAACCTTGGTACAAACTTAATAAACGGCTTTTTTTCTTCTTTCTTTTTCTTTTGTCGAATAAATTTGATTGCAATAATTTAAGTTCATACACAGAAGTGTATCCTTTAATTTCATTAAAACGATTCACTCTGGATAAAATTACACAGGGTTAGTATAAAGTGGAAGGTAATCTTGTCTCGCATTATCGTAATACATAGGCTGCATGTTATGTTGTTCGTTTGTTGTTACAGATGTTGATATGTTTTTAACATCGTTTTTCAGCACACGAGATTGGCAGTACCCAAGACTCGAACCCACACGGACAGTTTTGAGTTGGCAGTGGTTTGATACTGAAACATGCTTTAGACCACTCGACCCCTGGAGCCCCAATATTTTATGTACATCAGCAGAGAATAACTCGGAATCTATTTTACGTGACGTTTTTGACTTAATAATATTTTTTATTTAGTTCAAAATCATAGTATCCTAGAATTGTGGAAGAAAATGTACTTACAAGTTAGGAATTAATCCTTCTGTCTTGTAACAGACTGGAGTCGCTATGGTAAAGACTATTACAGTTGTGTTAGATGAGTCCGATCCACTCGATACAAAATATACACTGGTGAGATCATCTCTAGTTTTAATTTCGGTCAGCAGTTTTAGAAATTTCCCTTTAATTTTTATCTTTATAACTTCATTGTATTCGGTTACCTATTACCACTCAGTTTATATTACACAGTATTTCCTGTGTTCACTAGTGAAAATATATCTTCTTCGTGCCGCTATTCTACCATACTGGTTGTGTGCAGTCAATTTGTATACCCATAATACTTCATGTGAACAATTTTACAAAAGTTATTTTAAAATTATTACGATGCAAATTATGTAACCCTTCTCTTTATAGAAAAAGATCGCATCCACCCTTGAATGGTGCATTGTGCAATCAAAATATAATACTCGTTAGTGTACAGGTTGCATGCTGTAAGTTTGTCTATTTCTTGCGTTCTTTTACAACATGGCACAACCTCAGAACTTTAAAAAAAATTATACACACACACACACACACACACACACACACACACTCGTTCAGTTCAAAGCATTAGACTTATCAAACTTTAGAAAATTCTAAATGTTCTATTATTCTAAATTTCTACAGTGCAAAGAATATTAATATTTTCCGGGTTTTAATCAGCTTGACCTTGTCATCAAAAGAGTACGAGACTACAGGGTTTGATGTATATATTAGAAATTGGCGTGAGTGAAGGACAAAATTATATGCCATCTTCAGAAAAGCGTCATTTTCCACAATCTTGATGCAAAAGTCTTGAGTGTGTCTTTCGGAAAAAAATGTTTTTGCACAAGAAACAATTAAACGATTCATTGTGGATCAGATTAAACGGGATTAGTAATGTAATAGAAGGTAATCTTTTATTCACATCAGTTCCCATGTTGTGAACGTGTCGTATTACATAGGTTGCATGCTGTATGTTTTTCAGTTGTTGTTATAAGAATGGAGCCATTTCTTAGTACGTGATAAGCTAGCTATACACGGCAGTGGCCAGTATGACCGGTGAAGGAAGAATTCGTGAAAACCATCTTAAGAACCATAGACTCACTGGAAGCTACTGGCAAACATTTTTTCATACCTATATTGGCCGAGCCTGAGACTGGAACCCACGGACAGGGGTGATATGGCAGCGATCGGTAAAGGCGAGTGCTTTGTTCCATCCAGACACCCAGAGCCCAATTTATATTTGATGCCTAATGTTTAATGGTACATCAGGACAATACTGGCTATATCGTGCCGACGTTTAGGCATTTTACCAAAATATAGAGGCAAAGAATAAATCTTTCAAATTCAAAGAATTTTAACAAAATATAAACCGCACTCTTGCAGAAAGAAGCATCAGGCCAATTCTAAATCCCCGCGTCTGCAAATAAGCTGCTTCATGTACACGTTGACCTTTTACTCGATTAGCTATTGTATCCCACTAAAGTGTAACATAGCTTGTAAACAAATCTATTTTTTTATCCAAGATCTCGTTATTTTAATTTGGATAAGTCTCTGTATCGGATCCAACATTATGGCATAATATTCCTGCAGAAAGTTTCGTATCATTATTAAGTACCGACCTTTAACAACATCCAGTTTCCTATTCCGATTATATTTGTATACACGGTCCCCGTGGTTTTCGGTCGACGATGTTAATGTGTATGTTGTTACAGTTCTAATACACACTGCGCATAGGACACGATCGCTCCCGCCATGACGATAATAAAGAGTGAAAACTCTTGATTCTTTCTTTATTCAATACATGTTATTTATGGCACAAGTTTATTGTAACATAATGTTACTGTTTTCATTATGGACATGTAATGTCACAGCACTACTGCAGAGGACGGCAGAAGATCTGGAAACTGAATGTCAGTGATGAATTAAGCTTACAAGATAAAGGGGGACAATTTCACATATATGTTATCATGTTGTTAAATAAAAATGTTTAAACATTATTCCAATTAGTGAACAGAATGGCACATTTTCATTGGTTTTCATCAAATGTAAAGCAATACAATTACTCTAGTTCACGTTATGTCGATGTGTCCGATTCGAATGACGAGTCACGAGATCTAATTGAAAGGGCTAATAATGCATTTTCATTGATATAGTTCTCATCTAAATACTGACCCACCCAAACCCCTTTAAGAAATGAAAATTCCCATTAAAAACTGCAACAGCGAGGATATTCACCCTGGGAAATAATGGTGAAATCACTGTACACATGTTTTGCTCTTCTTGTATGCAGTAACTATATAACCAGTTTCTACTGTAAAGGCTATTTTAATCGAAGTTTTAACTAGGTTACGAGTTTAAATTGCTCCATGTATAAGTAAGTGTACCATGTATATTCATGTTTTATGAGAACCATATGTAAGATTAAATTTTACTACTAAAAATATTATCTTAATTACATCGTCATCATCATCTTCGTCATCATCATCATTGGAAAAAAATAGATAAGAACCTATTGATTTATAGCAAATATCCTTTCTTCCGGTTATTTAAAAAAAACGCAACGAACAATAACAAACTATGCAAAGAATAAAGGACTCATCTACTTCCATTATGGCTTCTTCTTAGTGGTCAAAGACACTACCTTTACAGATAACTGACATCTCACCTGTCAGTGTTTTTTTTTTTTGTTTTATAGTCTGCTTGACTCTGACAGCATAAGTAGCTTGCCAGTAAGTTCCCTCGAGTCGGTGGTTCTACCCGGGTTTTTCCCCAGGTTCTTCCTGCACCAAATGTACTGACTTCCGTGTATAGAGTATTATGTTTTGAAAATAATGGCACCAATCATCAAAACCAAAACATTGTCTCTTGTCTTCCAAGACAGAGATGTCACGATTTTCTACGTGTCACAAAAAAGAGCCCAAAATCCGATAGATTGACGTACTTACAGAATCATTTCTATATACAAAGAGAAAATACAGGTAACATACATACCAAATGAATGCACGAGAGATACAGGCTGTACGAAGAAAAATGCCAAAGTTTGGTAGAAAAAATGTCATCCCACTGTATGAATTAGCATTCTCGAGTACATGCTGTTCTCTTGCTTCCAACTAAAGCTCCTGATGTAAATGATAGATATACGTATAGATATAAATATATATGTATATACATGCTGGCAAATATTACATGACATTTACCTGTAAATAATCCGCTTTCATTTATCTCCACCCATCGTGTATTAGTTCCTCAAATAATAATCATATGACGAGTAGTCACGTGAATAAACTTAAAATATTCACATCTTCCTTTAGGTAAATGTAAAGAGAAAAAAAGTGCTATATGGCTAGCGGTAGGGGCAATGATTATAAGGAAGAAAAATATACAGGTTGTGATACAACGGTAGTTAATACGAGATAGGTAACGATAAATAAAACTAGATTATTTACAGGTAAATGTCATGTCATGTAATATTTACCAGCATGTATGTGTGCATATGTATATATCAGGAGCTTTAGTTGGAAGCAAGCGGTCAGCATTTATTTTGAATAATTATTAGTATATACTTTTGAGGAAAAGATACATCACTGCGAACAGTGACTTTTGTAAGTACCATATATTTAGAATGAAGAATACATATTAGTATAATCCCATTCATTTTGTTTATATTTTAATGTGTTGGGCAGAACGCGCGCACGGATTCCTTTAAGAAATAAACTGTATTGTGTCAACAACAACAATAACAACAACAACCCCAAAAGGCAGAGCCATAAACTCGCCCAGTCCGTAATTCGTCCATTATGCCCCCACATATCAATTTTCTTTTCACCGGTCCCTCATGTTATTAAAACTGTATATCTCTGTCCGTCCATAGGTTTGTATGTCCGTCTTTTTATATATGGAGGATCTCAACTGTGTAAAGATATAATATTAAATTTATTAAACGAGTTGAATAATGTCCAGCTTTTGCGAGCTTTGTCTTGCAAAAGCTGGACATTATTCCACGAGGTTCATAAATTTAATAGTATATCATGACCCATTTGAGATTCTTTTTATCAGATGGTTTTTAGTTCAGTGGAAATTATTTAGATAGAAAGAAGAACGAATAATTTCGGTGCACCTTTCATTTGTTGCGCATAAAATATAGTCCCACAGACATGTACCATGATGTCTCACCCAGTTACATTATCCTGACACTTGGCCGACCAGTCCTAACACTAACATCTTGATGCTGGGCAGTTACTATTACCATTATTATTCGTCTTTGGTATGACCCCGCCGGGTTTCGAACCCGCACACTATAGTCATTTTGCTTTGTAGATGTTACGCAGTGTCTTGTATAATAATTTTGATAAGTCAAAATCCATTTGATATAGGCAGTCAGTGTGAACTGAGTACAAAAAGTGTAATGATTAGTTGTACGGCGTCGTCATTATTCGTACATGATAGCCAATGATTGTAAATTTAGACAGATTTAAAAACCATAATGCAGGCAACAGTAACAACATAGTTTAATATTTCGTGATAAATTGTGCTGATGATACTTTTAGTTTCCAAACATCTGCAACAACACTTATTGCAGCAGTGGCGTAGCGAGGAAATTTGGCGCCCAGGGCAAAACACCAAAATTTGCGCCCCCGGCTGCCCCTTCCCCACCATTGTTGATACTTTAGGCCAATTTGGGCGCCCATTTGGCGCTCCCTAGCCACCGTTTGGAGCCCCCTAGCCACGGGCGCCCGGTGCAAATGCCCCCTCCCCCCCCCCCCCGTACGCCACTGTATTGCAGGACGAGTGTCAGTCGGTTAGCTAATTTAAATGATTATTGGCATTCTCGCCAACGTTGTGATATCGACAACATCATGTAATATCTACCCATGATTACAAGTTACCGAAGTTAATTTGGACTTAAGTGGATTATTGTATGTGTATAATCGTATTTGTCCAGTTCATTTTGTCGTTTTGCATTTGATCTGATTAATACAGAAGTATAATTTTATCGGAATAGTTGTAATGCAGATCAATATTTTATATTACTATTTAAATCGATAATAAAAAGGAGACGCAGAAGAAAATGTATCACTAATTATTCAAACTGATCGGCTGCATATATCATCCAGTCAACGCATAACTGGCCTAAATTATCATGGTTTATTTTATGGCAGTGTTCATGGATGCACTCACATAGGGGTAAGGGGAAGACCCCCCCCCCCATTTCACCTGTAATCAGATATTGGTCTACACCCACCCAAACAAACTGCGGGTTCCCTTGCCTTTAATATAATTTTCTTTTTCTTTTTTAATTTGGTGGGTGAAATATATTATTATTTATTTTGAAATAAATCACAGAAATCAGTTACATTAGGGTATAGTAACGTTTTAATATATATATATATATATATATATATATATATATATATATATATATATATATATACTCTCTCTCTCTTTCTCTCTCTCTCTCTCTCTCTCTCTCTCTCTCTCTCTCTCAGACAAGGCAGTTAAATCTACTACATTAATATTCATTTCAGTTAAAAGACAGAGAGACCCACCGTGTTATGTGAAGCCATAAACATTTTACTTTGTTTAACACTGGATCCCCGTTTGAGTCCAGAGAGATACTCCTATGTTAATTTTACTCTATGCCCTATCATTTTCCCCATATTAAATTCCCCTTATACCGCACAATTGTTCCACGTTCAATTCCCCATTAACACGGAAGTCCTGTTTTGGTTTATAATGCGATACTTCACTACTTGTATGAGTTCAGGTCATAAGGATTTGAGAAACAAGAAGAAATTTACGATTAAAAACAAACATGCAAAGTGTTTTGTTTCTGTGCTACTTTTTAACCAAATTAACATACAGTGTCTGTTTTTTTTTTATAAAGAAAAAAAAAAGAACAATGTAGCAGGCTACATTGTTTTTATACTGTTGTTGGCATACTCAATACTTGACGGCCATGATAAATAACGATGACTTTATCCTTTGGATCGATGTGGCTAACTGCTAACATATGCAAGACACCTAAGGACGTTTCTTTTATTTTATGATTTATGGTAAAACTTGTCAGGGCTAACCGGTACGAGGGATAAACGACTCACCCTGCAAACTTAACTTATCTCACAACTTTGTTAATTGTATGTTATTGTTTTCATGTATGCAGTAACTATATAACCAGTTTCTACTGTAAAGGCTATTTTAATCGAAGTTTTAACTAGGTTACGAGTTTAAATTGCTCCATATATAAGTAAGTGTACCATGTATATTCATGTTTTATGAGAACCATATGTAAGATTAAATTTTACTACTAAAAATATTATCTTAATTACATCGTCATCATCATCTTCGTCATCATCATCATTGGAAAAAATAGATAAGAACCTATTGATTTATAACAAATATCCTTTCTTCCGGTTATTTAAAAAAAACGCAACGAACAAAAACAAACTATGCAAAGAATAAAGGACTTATCTACTTCCATTATGGCTTCTTCTTAGTGGTCAAAGACACTACCTTTACAGATAACTGACATCTCACCTGTCAGTGTGTGTGTGTGTGTGTGTGTTGTTTTTTTTTATAGTCTGCTTGACTTTGACAGCATAAGTAGCTTGCCAGTATGCTCCCTTGAGTCGGTGGTTCTACCTGGGCTTTTCTCCGGGTTCTTCCTGCACCAAATGTACTGACTTCCGTGTATAGAGTATTATGTTCTGAAAACAACGGCACACATCATCAAAACCAAAACATTGTCTCTTGTCTTCCAAGACAGAGATGTCGCGATTTTCTACGTAAATGGTGACAAAAAAGAGCCCAAAATCCGATAGAATGACGTACTTACAGAATCATCTCTAATACGTAGAGAAAATACAAAATAACATACATACCAAAAGAATGCACGAGAGGAACAGGCTGTACGAAGAGAAATGTCAAAGTTTGGTAGAAAAAATGTCATCCCACTGTATGAATTAGCATTCTCGAGTACATGCTGTTCTCTTGCTTCCAACTAAAGCTCCTGATGTAAATGATAGATATACGTATAGATATAAATATATATGTATATACATGCTGGCAAATATTACATGACATTTACCTGTAAATAATCCGCTTTCATTTATCTCCACCCATCGTGTATTAGTTCCTCAAATAATAATCATATGACGAGTAGTCACGTGAATAAACTTGAATTAAAATATTCACATCTTCCTTTAGGTAAATGTAAAGAGAAAAAAAGTGCTATATGGCTAGCGGTAGGGGCATTGATTATAAGGAAGAAAAATATACAGGTTGTGATACAACGGTAGTTAATACGAGATAGGTGACGATAAATAAAACTGGATTATTTACAGGTAAATGTCATGTCATGTAATATTTACCAGCATGTATGTGTGCATATGTATATATCAGGAGTTTTAGTTGGAAGCAAGCGGTCAGCATTTATTTTGAATAATTATTAGTATACACTTTTGAGGAAAATATACATTACTGCGAACAGTGATTTTTGTAAGTACCATATATTTAGAATGAAGGATACATATTAGTATAATCCCATTCATTTTGTTTATATTTTAATGTGATGGGCAGAACGCGCGCACGGATTCCTTTAAGAAATAAACTGTATTGTGTCAACAACAACAATAACAACAACAACCCCAAAAGGCAGAGCCATAAACTCGCCCAGTCCGTAATTCGTCCATTATGCCCCCACATATCAATTTTCTTTTCACCGGTCCCTCATGTTATTAAAACTGTATATCTCTGTCCGTCCATAGGTTTGTATGTCCGTCTTTATATATGGAGGATCTCAACTGTGTAAAGATATAATATTAAATTTATTAAACGAGTTGAATAATGTCCAGCTTTTGCGAGCTTTGTCTTGCAAAAGCTGGACATTATTCCACGAGGTTCATAAATTTAATAGTATATCATGACCCATTTGAGATTCTTTTTATCAGATGGTTTTTAGTTCAGTGGAAATTATTTAGATAGAAAGAAGAACGAATAATTTCGGTGCACCTTTCATTTGTTGCGCATAAAATATAGTCCCACAGACATGTACCATGATGTCTCACCCAGTTACATTATCCTGACACTTGGCCGACCAGTCCTAACACTAACATCTTGATGCTGGGCAGCTACTATTACCATTATTATTCGTCTTTGGTATGACCCCGCCGGGTTTCGAACCCGCACACTATAGTCATTTTGCTTTGTAGATGTTACGCAGTGTCTTGTATAATAATTTTGATAAGTCAAAATCCATTTGATATAGGCAGTCAGTGTGAACTGAGTACAAAAAGTGGAATGATTAGTTGTACTACGTCGTCATTATTCGTACACGATGGCCAATCATTGTAAATTTCGACAGCTCTTAAAACCATAATGCAGGCAACAGTAACAACATAGTTTAATATTTCGTGATCAATTGTGCTGATGATACTTTTAGTTTCCAAACATCTGCAACAACACTTATTGCAGCAGTGGCGTAGCGAGGATATTTGGCGCCCAGGGCAAAACACCAAAATTTGCGCCCCCGGCTGCCCCTGCCCCTCCATTGTTGATACTTTGGGCCGATTTGGGCGCCAATTTGGCGCCCTCTAGCCACAGTTTGGCGCCCCCTAGCCACCGGCGCCCGTGGCATGTGCCCCACCTACCCCCCCCCCCCAGCTACGCCACTGTATTGCAAAACGAGTGTCAGTCGGTTAGCTAATTTAAATGATTATTGGCATTCTCGCCAACGTTGTGATATCGACAACATCATATAATATCTACCCATGATTAAAAGTTACCGAAGTTAATTTGGACTTAAGTGGATTAATGTATGTGTATAATCATATTTGTCCAGTTCATTTTGTCGCTTTGCAGTTGATCTGATTAATACAGAAGTATAATTTTATCGGAATAGTTGTAATGCAGATCAATATTTTATATTGCTATTTAAAATCGATAGTAAAAAAGAGACGCAGAAGAAAATGTTTTACTAATTATTCAAACTGATCGGCTGCATATATCATCCTGTCAACGCATAACTGGCCTAAATTATCATGGTTTATTTTATGTCATTGTTCATGGTTGCACTCACATAGGGGTAAGGAGAAGGCCCCCCCCCCCACTCCCATTTCACCTCTAATCAGATATTGGTCTACACCCGTAAAACTTAATAGCTGACCGCTACACGTCTGCTTCCCCACCCCCACCCAAACAAACTGCGGGTTCCCTTGCCTGTAATATAATTTTCTTCTTCTTTTTTAATTTGGTGGGTGAAATATATTATTATTTATTTTGTAATAAATCACAGAAATCAGTTACATTAGGGTATAGTAACGTTTTCATTTACGTGTACGTTATATACATATACTCTCTCTCTCTCTCTCTCTCTCTCTCTCTCTCTCGCAGATAAGTCAGTTAAATTTACTACATTAATATTCATTTCAGTTAGACAGAGAGACCCACCGTGTTATGTGAAGCCATAAACATTTTACTTTGTTTAACACTGGATCCCCGTTTGAATCCAGAGAGATACTCCTATGTTAATTTTACTCTATGTCCCATCATTTTCCCCATATTAAATTCCCCTTATACCGCACAATTGTTCCACGTTAAATTTCCCGTTAGCACGGAAGTCCTGTTTTGGTTTATAATGCGATACTTCACTACTTTTATGAGTTCAGGTCATAAAGATTTGAGAAACAAGTAGAAATTTACGATTAAAAACAAACATGCAAAGTGTTTTGTTTCTGTGCTACTTTTTAACCAAATTAACATACAATGTCTGTTTTTTTTTTATAAAGAAAAAAAAAGAACAATGTAGCAGGCTACATTGTTTTTATACTGTTGTTGGCATACTCTATACTTGACGGCCATGATAAATAATTATGACTTTATCCTTTGGATCGATGTGGCTAACAGCTAACATATGCAAGAAACCTATGGACGTTTCTTTTATTTTATGATTTTATGGTAAAACGTGTCAGGGCTAACCGGTACGAGGGATAAACGACTCACCCTGCAAACTTAACTTATCTCACAATTACCATTATGTCTTTGTTAATTGTATGTTATTGTTTTCATTTGGCATTCTCGCCAACGTTGTGATATCGACAACATCATGTAATATCTACCCATGATTAAAAGTTACCGAAGTTAATTTGGACTTAAGTGGATTAATGTATGTGTATAATCATATTTGTCTAGTTCATTTTGTCGCTTTGCATTTGATCTGATTAATACAGAAGTACAATTTTATCGGAATAGTTGTAATGCAGATCAATATTTTATATTGCTATTTAAAATCGATAGTAAAAAAGAGACGCAGAAGAAAATATTTCACTAATTATTCAAACTGATCGGCTGCATATATCATCCAGTCAACGCATAACTGGCCTAAATTATCATGGTTTATTTTATGTCATTGTTCATGGTTGCACTCACATAGGGGTAAGGAGAAGGCCCCCCCCTCCCATTTCACCTCTAATCAGATATTGGTCTACACCCGTAAAACTTAATAGCTGACCGCTACACGTTTGCTCCCCCACCCCCACCCAAACAAACTGCGGGTTCCCTCGCCTGTAATATAATTTTCTTCTTCTTTTTTAATTTGGTGGGTGAAATATATTATTATTTATTTTGTAATAAATCACAGAAATCAGTTACATTAGGGTATAGTAACGTTTTCATTTACGTGTACGTTATATACATATACTCTCTCTCTCTCTCTCTCTCTCTCTCTCTCTCTCTCTCTCTCTCTCTCTGACAAGTCAGTTAAATCTACTACATTAATATTCATTTCAGTTAAAAGACAGATAGACCCACCGTGTTATGTGAAGCCATAAACATTTTACTTTGTTTAACACTGGATCCCCGTTTGAGTCCAGAGAGATACTTCTATGTTAATTTTACTCAATGTCCCATCATTTTCCCCATATTAAATTCCCCTTATACCGCACAATTGTTCCACGTCAAATTCCCCGTTAACACGGAAGTCCTGTTTTGGATTATAATGCGATACTACACTACTTTTATGAGTTCAGGTCATAGTAACAAATGAATTCTCACAAATGTAGATTTACACACAAGGGCTTCGCACAAGTAAATCGATACTGTATAGCTCCCTAATATACATACTATTCATGCTGCCATCTATAGGTATAAACAAGCAACAGTGGAGAACTTTTTCTTTGTTCCTTCTCTCTTTCATTTTGCTTTTTTGTGCTAAGGCACATAGAAGCTACTTAATAACAAATAGAGCTAAGGTTCTATAAATACAATGTACTACAAATTATTTATTAGTTTACTTCAAACTATTCTAAATTAACTTTTACAACTAAAACTTTTATTTCAAGTCGCCAGTTTAAAAGATGTAGGTCTCAATTTGCCTTAACAAACCTGCATCAACGACTTGAATTACTTTACGTTCTTTACTCTTCATTCTAATTTGTTTCTTGCTATTATAGCAATATAAATATATTTAAAAGAACTTTTGGGATATTTGGCTTACAACTATCCTGAAACTTTGAAAACAGTCTAAGTTAGACTAATTTGGATAAACGGTAACAACTGCCATGGAAAAGGACAACCAACTGAACAACGGTAAACTACAACGCTATTGGACAAAATTTGTGGAAAATGCCACAGCATTTAAAAGAAGATATTAGTACACGAATACACATAAATTATTTAAATAAAGTACACTTTTAGACCTTTAAATATTTTATCTTTTGATATAAACATAAACTATTCAAAATTTCACATATAAGTTATTATATAGTTTCACAACTCAAGAATATGACTTAAATAGTGCTGTCCATACAATTACATCTGACAACATACAAGTGAAATTACAAATTACACACACAATGGTCAAATGACTCTAGCAAAGTCAACTGGTTAACTTTTAATAAATCTTACACAGAAAAGGAGAGGAAATTGGCCCTGGAACTTAATAGCTCTATGGGACGAGAGTACGATCCTAAGTTCAGGAATCAGACTGTAAAGAAATCAGTATTCTCTTCAGCTCGTGTAGAGAATATATATCACAAGTTAGCTCTTACCTGTGATGGAGAGTATTATCAGACTGAATTCCTTAGTGGGTAATTTAACTTTGATATATTTGGTGAACAAAACAAAGATTAACCGTCACAAAATTTTATAAATTTTACTTTTGAAATAAATACACAGAAATATACACTATTCCTTACACTCATGGGGTGGACAGGGATAACACTACACCATCTTTAGACACTATTGGCTAACCGACGGTGTTCCTCAATCAACTCGAACCAGCTGCTGTGCTGGGGAGAGTACCGAGGATCAACACCCCCCTCAGGTCATAAGGATTTGAGAAACAAGTAGAAATTTACGATGAAAAACAAACATGCAAAGTGTTTTGTTTCTGTGCTACTTTTTAACCAAATTAACATACAATGTCTGTTTTTTTATAAAGAAAAAAAGAACAATGTAGCGTGCTACATTGTTTTTATACTGTTGTTGGCATACTCTATACTTGACGGCCATGATAAATAACAATGACTTTATCCTTTGGATCGATGTGGCTAACAGCTAACATATGCAAGAAACCTATGGACGTTTCTTTTATTTTATGATTTTATGGTAAAACGTGTCAGCGCTAACGGGTACGAGGGATAAACGACTCACCCTGCAAACTTAACTTATCTCACAATTACCATTATGTCTTTGTTAATAGTATGTTATTGTTTTTATTTGATTGTAAGTTGGTGATTACATATCAGTCTAAATGTATGTTATAAATGTCAATAAGGTCTCAAAGTGATTTTGTAATCTAGACAAAACAATAAAAAAAAACTGAAGCATTCATTGTATATTGCCTATTTCATACGAGTTTATCTTACAAGTTATCTGATAAATATTTTTAAAAAAAAATTCCACAGTGAAACATATCCTCCTGAAACAGAAAGTTAAAAGGCGGATTTTCTCTATTGTCCGTGCCGGATGTTGGATCCGACATTTTGTAGTGTTTTAATCATTCTGTCATGGAGGATAAGAAGGAAGTGTTCGTGTGCTCTTTCGAAAACTGTCTTAAAACATTTACTAAACGTAACAGACTAGTTATTCACATTAGAACACACACAGGAGAGGTAATTAAAATATTTTTCGAGAGTTTTATATTTTATTAAAGACAGAAAATGAATAAATTACGGTTTAGAAAGGCGGCACATGTCAGAAAGACAGAGTTGTAGAGACACATTTTCCGGTGCATAGAAAGACCGAAACGCCGGAACGCAAATGAAACACTGGAACGCAATATCGTATTATCATAGCTGAAAACTGTGAAATTTGCGAACCATCGAGTCCATTAACAAGGTGCTAAATCGACGCCACTGACAGAATTTGTATCTCGTTTAAATGACTTGGTGGACGTATAGTTCTACATATAAGACTCGACGCTGAGATTTAAATTATGTTTGGGGCGTCAGGGTCTTACTGCCTAACGAAAAGCGCTGTGTAGTGTGTTTGAACTAGACTGACAGGAGAATAAGAGGTGAAATTTTCATGATTTTCACATACTTGGCAATAAATATCAACATTCATCCACATATTTAATAGTTATTTATATACTTTGTTGTCTTGATCGTAATCGACTCAAAATCTGACACTAGCAAATGAACGCATTTTTATGTTTCTTTCAATCTTTGACACACATTTCAATTTTTTGCAATGCGATGTTGGCTGAGGAATGCCGAAGTAGGTTTCAACAAGGCCGTTTTATTTTAACGAAACGAAGGTATCAAAGTATTAAGTATTTGAACAACAAGCAACATTTTGTTTCGTTCAAGAAACATTTTCCGATTGGAACCTACATGAACATACTTCGGCATACCTCGACTACTGTTGCATTTCAACAAATTCAAATGTATGTCAACTGAACAAGAAAATGCGTCCGTTTGCAAGTGTCGGATATTAATTTCACCAGAATAAAAACAGCACAGTAAGTATATTAATTAAACATAAATTAGTGGAAGAGTGTCGATATAGGTTGCCAGGTAAGTGCGATATTCCTGAAACTTTGACTACTTGTTTCGATGTCGATGACATCGGAACAGACTACACAAAGCCATTATTCAGATCGTAAGACATAGCACTTAAACAAAATCAACATATGCTATGTCTTATAGGTAGGACTAGGTGAACGTACAGTTCAAAGATTTGAGAAGTGCATTCATTCAGAGTTGAATATCGACTCGCTGACAGTTACAAGCACAAGGGCTCGTTGCAAAGCAAATTATGAGTATCTGTCAATGAATCAGGGTCTAACCTGTAACAATATAACACTGTTACAGGTTAGACCCTGATTCATGTACGGATACTCCTAATTTGCTTTGCAACAAGCCCCTGTGGCACAGGCACTTGATTCTGGGTAAATCAATGTATACATTCACCATATAACTAAGGATGTTAATATCAGTTTTTTTTTCAAAACCGATTATCGTTTGTAGAAATCCGATTTAAAACCGATTATCGGTTTTTGTCCTACATTGAAAATTATAAGAAATATATTCTTATAATGCAAGTTAGTGAATGCCTCTTGCGAATAAAAGATATTCATTACATACCATAACGTATAGACGCACATCGTCTGATGGCATGGAGGACGATATTGTGGCTCCACCAAAGCCATCAAATCATGGAAGGAATTGGATTCAACAATCAAAATTGGTAGCATGTTTTCAGCGACAAACTTAGCTACAGCAGCAGTAACTTTTTCTTGATGACTATCAGGACAGTTTCTTTGTGTTCCAATAAATGTTGTTAATCGCGGCTGAACATTTGAAGGAGCCGCAATTCTGGGATGTTTGCTAGGCAAATGTGCATGCAATCCAGTAGTAGTACCACCGCTCCGACTTATTTGTTGTGAACATAGTTTACAGCGAGCCATGCTTGATGAAATTTTTTCAAAGTTTTCCCATACATCAGATTTATTTATACGACCAGCCATATTTGTAAACTTGAAAAGACACAACCAGCAGAGACCAGTCCTCAAAAACAGAGACTGTAGCTATTAACAGTCTATTGTTGTCAATTTCGGACATCAAAGAACTTAGCGACCGGTCGGTCAACTAACTATTTACATCCGTCAACAATAAATGTATTCATTTACAAACACGCTGCATGGAGTGCTCACAAATTTTAAACAAACACACCTTATCTGCTGGCCATATTGTATTAAAATGTAAACACTAAACAAATGCATGAATGAATTTTTTTCTGGAATTTTTTAAAATTTTCACTACAAAAATGGTAAAAATTATTGAATTTGATTATCGTTTTGTAAAAACAAAAACCGATAATCGTTTTCAAAACCGATAATTGGATTTCCTATTTTCGTTTAACAACCCTACATTTAACACAAGGTACCTAACTCTCACCTGTCACAATCTGACCCCTCGATGACTCTGATCTAATTTTCTGAATCTATCTGTGCATTCAATCACACATAATGTACACCACTGTAAAGAAGACACTCCATATATTTGATGCATTACCATTTATGTAATCGTACTGATTCACCATAACCAAGCATGTTGCATCATAATTTGTTTAACATTCACGGTTAGCGACAATCCTCGCATCCAAACTAACTGAACAAGTACATTCATCTAAAGTATACAACTGATCATACAGTCAAACCAGGTTATATCGATTACGTCGGGGGTGTAAAGAAATCGTCGAGATAACCAGGTCCCGAGATATCCGGGTTCATAAAAAACCGGTAATTTTAAAAATGTCCTTGAGCAATGTCTCTTGCTGGTGTTTACTGGAATCCCCTCCCACTGCATGTTACAATAAAATAAACAAAACGCTTAATTGATAATAAAATGAAATGAACTAACCTGGTGTTGTTATCATTTATTCCTTTTTTATCATCATAAGTAATTTATTAAAGAAAAAATATATCTATGAACTCCTTATATCACATGTAGCGTATGCATCCATTACTGTAGTGTGCATCACTTATGTCAGATAACACACGACGCATTTTTATAATTGATGTGAATATTGTAAAACAAATCATGTTTGGTTGTACTCAGAGGTCTGAATATGTTATCAGATTGAAAAATGGATCAAAGAAAATCACAAACGAGAGAGTGAGAGAGAAACATCCACCGATTGCTTTCAGGCACCCGCCATTCATGCATAATGCGGTGTTAGGTGCAAAATAACCAAGATTGTATTATATCCAGGTTAATATATGACAGTATCTCGCAGATAAAGATCAATAAATGTTTTTGAAAATACATGTACATGTACATAGACTGTGAGTGCAAATGACACTCCTTTTGCTAGCATGGGTTACAAAGAGTATTTATTAAAGCAAGTTAATGTTGAGTAGACTACTTACCCCGCAGGCATCAATGCGAGTTTGTATCAATTATGATTCCAGATGGCAAATGAATAGATGCACGGGTGGTGAATAAACACATCCGATAGCGAGCAGTAAATTAATTCTTTGAACTTACTGGCAGGATATCAAATACAAAGGTTATTTTATTGCAAAGCAAACCGACCCTGGAAACTGACTTTTGATTCTTTCAAGTGTGCCGATTCTTATTTTCTTTTCTGTTTTTTTTTTTTTTTGCCGACTTGGGTTCCCCTTTACTGGTATTCACAGGAATTTTGAAAATAAATTACAACAATGGAAGCCAATTTTTCTGCCAGACCTAAATAAGATATATTACAAATAAGAAAACAAAACAAAATTAAGACCTCAAGCATGAGAACTAAATTATGTCATGTGGTCCATGTCCTTCCTGTTATTATAAGTTTGCTCATTATTATTGATGTTGTAATTATTAATTTATTTTTTGCTGTTATTATTATTATTATTATTATTATTATTATTATTTTATCAGGATCATTTTACATGCAATATTCAATAAAAACAAATGAAATATGTGTATACATTTTTCTTCCCAAATTTATGTTCCACACAAGATTACTGTATTTGTTTACTTTTAATTTATCCTATAAATTAAAGTAATGACTTTAAATTAATCACTGATTATTGTTTTGTAGATCAAGACAATACAATATTTTTACCATTGACTTGCAGCATACATATAACTGTAACCAAGACTGGCTCTTTGGTCTCTTTGATAAGTTTAAAATGGAGACAACTCTTGATGCTTTAAAACTATATGGAAAAGACAGTAGCTAAACTCGTGATCAAAAGAAAGTCAGCTTATGTGGGAAACCTGTGATGTAAAGGAAATCCAAAGAAGCCTTATACATCTGTTTTTTTGTCTTGTTGGTCCTGTATGACAACGGAGCCAATCAGAAGACTTGTGTCTTGTTGGTGTAAAATATAGCTTCCACATTATGAACATATTGAAAACCTTGTAAGTAATTCTTCTGAATGATGGTGATATCAGCATAGAGTTTTCTCAGAAAATTCTTAAAATATGTCTAGTCTGCTGTCAAATGAATCTGATCTTACATCCAATATGGCTGCCAATGTGGCTAATGAGAAACTTTTGTTGCTCAAGAATGTCAGAGAGGGTTTCAGCACTCAGCAGAAGCTATGGTTGTATCTTGATTTCCTGGAAATTCTTCAGACAATAGAGCATCAGTCAGTCCTTTCAAACTCTTGTTTTATTATATGATGTAAAACAAAGATAAAAATGTTTATTACCACCATCGTCACTACTCAATGAAATGGTTTTTCTCAAATCAGATTGTACTGTACAAAATAATTTGTGATTCTGTAGCGTCCCTATGCCTGCTGTATTTCTGGGTGTGACAAGAGGTACAGTCGACCAGCCCATCTGACTCGCCATTTGGAGACAACTCATGCCCAACACGACACAGCTCCAGAGGACAAAGAGTCCAAGTTCAGGTACAGACTCTTTTTCACATGAAAGGCATTATCTCCCTTTGTGCACCATGTTAAAGACAAGGATTTGTTATGCATATATTCAGCGTGTTTCAGATGCTCTCAACAGAAACCTGGGAGCTGTGGTAGTATTGGTAGAGTGCCAGACTTGTGGTCATAGGCTTGATACCCAACCAGGCCAGCATAGGTTTGAAGGCTCGGTGAGCCCTTGGGAAAGGCACTTTTCTTTGGTATGATATAAACAGTAATATGTTAAAACAGCCATTAAAACCCACCCCCCACCCCCAAACAATCAACAGAAAATATACTGGGGCATATTTGTTATTGTATGCTTTTATAGTTCAGTTATTCTGACCTTTAAAAACTAAATTCTGCAGTATGTACTCCAGAAGAATCTACATAAGAGAATAAAAAAAATTGAAAATTTATTTATCAACAAGAAGAGGCCCATCATAGACTTGAAGAGTTTTTGCGCTAGATTCATCTGTTGAAGTTGGGTTGCCAGTAAGAACAAGTTTATTATCTCCGCTCATCCAGACCTACTTGCAGGATTTCCATGAGACTTTACACACACATTCTTCCCAAGCTTGACGGTTATATCGACATGGTGTTAGCACTAAAAGACTGCTTCTCATACCTGATTAGTCCAATATAAAAATGGTATCACTCTGACATCTAATGTGGCTACCAGGGCAGTCATCTTGAAATCCAAAAGCTGTTACTCCTGATTGGATGGTCATATCAACTTGGGGGTTTACAAACAGACTTCTTATGATGTCTAGTTGGTCTGGAATGAAAACTGTGTTCATTTGATGTCCAGTATGGCTGCCATAGCAGCCATTTTGAAAATTGTGTGATTGTTTAAAAATTGAAAATCTCTCTGTGAAAATGCCAGAGTAGGAATTTCCACACTTGGTGTAAATCCTGGAGAAGTCACTGAACACAAATTGCACCAATCTAACCAACAACTTGTCAATGCTTTTGTGAAGAACTTTGAAAACCTGTCACTAGAAGCTGCCCAGGGGAAAGTTAGAACTGTCCCTTGTACACAGGTGACCTCTGTACACATGTACTTTTCAAACTGTTTTTTGAACGGAATCAGTGCAGCAAATATTATTGTCATCATTATTATGTGCACTATCCTCCAAAATCATACATTTTGTGTATATGTTATTCTCTTTTTAAATTTATATTCCACACATGTTTGCTGTATCCTGCTCACTTTACCTTCATGGATATTAAATCATAACTGATTTAAAATGGGCCTAAAATTTAGGCTTGTTTACGCTTCATTGCTGTCTCAATTAGTCAGTTGCTCACCTGGCTGAAATTTTAAAAATTATATGAGGAACCTGTGATGGCTAGGTAATCAAAAGAAGCCGTATTTGGCTATTCTTTGTGACCCATGAACTGAAACTTTGCCTGCCTTTACAGAAAAGTTTTAAATATTGAATACTTCCAGCCCACAGGAAAAGGGATGTAATTTGTATTTCTTCTCAAAGATTAACTTTTTTTCTTCAAAGATTGCTTTGATTCACTTGCAAATAGATGATACAGTAAAACCTGCTTTGAAGAGACCACACCTGTTTGGAGAGACCAGAATTTCCATGCACTTAATTGATTATAGTGTTATTACCTGTTATGAGAGACCACCTGTCTTGAGAGACCATTATTTTTTTGGCAGAAGGATTGGTCTTTCAAGACAGGTTCTACTGTAATAACAAAACTATGCCTGTCACACTGGCACAAAAAAAGTGACTTCCATTTCTGTTGCCATAACATACCTTATCCACCATCCAGCAGATGAATTGTTGCAGCTTTCTACCACATAATAATAAAAACTGCCTTGCTGTCCAAATTAGCACATTGACACCTTAGAGTTACACTATGAGCATGACCTGATTACGGCAAGTATAAAAAAATATTTGCAATTACATGATATTTCATTATCAAAACAATGTCGTCCTCAAAAGACTCAATGGTCACTCGAAGATATGTGCCACTTTTTACTTTTCACTACAATCCTTAATGCACTGAAAGCAAATTAAAAAGTAGAATTAAAATACAAATTTTGTAAAAACATTTTTAATTGGTATATATTTCTCTAAAGTGCATTACTGACATTTTCATTCAGAATTTCATTGAATATTGTTATTATATTGAGAATATTGTTTGTTAAAGAAAATTAACAAAAACTGATTCTTTGTATTTCAGAGTTATGAATTTCATAATGTTAATTTTGATACCATGCACTAACTGCCCTTTAAACGATGAAATGAACTATGTATAAGGGTTTTATTTACCAGTTTTGATAGTGATTTTCTTGATGTTGAATAAGTTGGGGGCAAAACGTTTTGGGTATATTTTGGGAAAAAAAATGGTTTCCATTACTGACTCCACATTATAAGTGGCCTTACAAATTATCCATGCATAAGTTATCAAGGGATATGTGTATTTCGATCTAAAAATATTGCTAAATGGTACATACATGTACCAGTAACTGAACATTGAAAAGTATCACATGAATTTTCTGAATTTCATTTGTACACATTACAACATTACAGGGCAACAGCACTCCAATTTGGCTTCAGTTAAGGGAAATAATGATGAGTTCTGTAGCTAAATATATTTCATTAAATCAGTATTTTTTTAAAATGCACAAATTTTTCATTCTCATTTGACCATTTGTTAAAATTGATTTTATGTTGCTTTTCAATATTTTTGTATTTTTTAAATTTTACTTTTTTTTAGGGATTGCATACAGCCTGATGTTTTCTTCTTCAGTCACATGAGCTTGATTTTCATCTGTATTTAACACTAAGCGAATTTAAAACTGACTACGGTAGTTAACTTTAAGTAATCAGTACATGTATTAGGGTTTATAACTTACTGGTCAGTTGACTTTGGGTAATCAATATTAGGGTTTATAACTTACTGGTCAGTTGACTTTGGTCAGTCAGTGTTAGGGTTTATAACTCACTGGTCAGTTAACTTTGCGTAATCAATATTAGGGTTTATAACTCACTGGTCAGTTAACTTTGGGTAATCAGTATTAGGGTTTATAACTCACTGATCAGTTAACTTTGTGTAATCAATATTAGGGTTTATAACTCACTGGTCATTTCAAATCGTCTGAAGCTATTAATTGACAGTATCCTGGTGAAAGTTCCTACTTTTTATTAATAAGATTTTAACTAAATTAATATTAACTAGATTATCATGCACACTTTGCATTCATAAATTTAAGTCAATAACCCAGGTACTATAGTACTGTTCTTTCATATTACTGGTAATATAAATTGTTTGAGATACCTGTTATACTTGCTGTATTTTTAGTTTTGTGTTTATTTTAAGGTGTGTAGAAGAAAACTGTGATGCTGAATTTCTCTCCAAGCACAGCCTGAAAAGGCATATAAATAGAATACATACCCGGGAAAGCTTCAAGGTAAGGCTTATGGTATATTCCAAACTTAGTTTTAGCTCACATGTATATGCTTCATACATCGTCTGTTGCATGTTAACACGCTGGAGTCCACTTTTCTGATCCAATTTTGATCAAACTTACAATGTGGACTTGTATGATCAAAATCTCAAACAAGTTCAGTAATGTGTGAGATCACTGATTATTGATAAGGTGATCTTGCAGCTGATTGTCTGAGCTTGTTACCACTTTGGAAGCCACATTTCATTTTATATTTTGACGAGTCTTTGCAATTTAACTTATATGATCACAACTTTGTTTAAGTTCAATAACGCATGGGAACCATGCATATTATTAAGGTTACCACCTTGCATGAGATTGTCAGAGCAGTGCATCAGCTGCAGTTTTTGGTTAAACTTGGTAGATAAGCTTAAACCCTGAAGATCTTGGATGAATACATCTATGAGCAAAATACTTGCATACTAAAGAGATGGTTGGGTATCTGATTGGTTCTGCTGGTCAGTACTTTAGCCATCCCACGTTTGATCATATTTTTTTCCAGACATGGTAAGTAGCCTTATATCATCAAGATAAATTTATTCTTTTTATTACAAGCACTATCAATGCTCATTAATCGGGTGATCTTGCAAACAACTGGCTGGGTTGTTACACCATGAAAGGCTGTTTTTCTGACAAAATTGTAATTGTACTCGGTAAAGAGGTTAATATCATCAAGATGTTGGATGATTTGTACTTTAAACAAGACCATTTCATATATTTGATGGGATCTTGCATTTGATTGGCTGTGTTATTTTATATTATCTCCATGTAGACTGTTTTTGTTTATTTATAGGATTCAAATACAACTTGATAAATAAGCCTATGCCATCAACATGACTTAAAATTAATGCTGCTACACTAACGTGAGTTCAGAGATTTTACTAATCATCACCCCAACCCACCCCAGCCATCACTAATACTCTCATTACAGAGTAGACAAGATAAAGTTTTCTTTTCATATAGTCACACCACATTGCAATAACTACCATTAGAATATAAATTCAATAGGGTTCAAATGGGTGTGAAGGTAATACGAGTGTCATTAGTGTTCATCACTACACTTACTAGGTACTGGATGGTCCTTGTGTTCAAACTTCTCTGCTAAATTCTCTGAGTGAATCCTGGTTAGAGCCGAGTTGATATGTTGTTGTTTGTGCAAAGAATGAATAGCCCCTCCCCTTCTTTTTTTTTCATTTTTTTTCACTGGCATGCTTTAATAAGTTAAACTCTTTCAACAAAGAGTTCTGAAAATTTATTTTTGTTGGTCTTTGCTGATAGCTAAGTCATTGCTTTCTGAATTGGCTTTCAACTTTACTTGAGCACTATTCTGACACAGCTGATGATGCTTTGCATTCTCTCTATGCAGTAAAATCTGACTTTAAACAAACATTACCGCTGTTCACAAACTTGTCACAAATATAATACATATGGCTTAAACATTCTCGTTCAAGGCAATACTATGTGATAACGTTTGTTCTTGTACATGCATCTAGTATCTCTTTGATTTACCTATAATGGGTTGTTCCACTTCCTGATCCTACCTATGCAAATTAGCACAATGGGCTCACCCACTGCAGCCTTCAAACATATCTCACTAGCTATTTTCAGCCAATTAAGTGAAATTGTGAACTGTAGATTCTTTGTCTTTAATTGCCTCCATTTAAACTACCCAAAGGATAGTTTGACATCAGCTCCAATCATTATTGTTTACTGTTTATTTATGCTACATGTAATGGGTATATAGTGAAAGTGTTTTTTTTGTGGTTGTTTTTGTTTTTGGAAGATTACTGAAAATTGTGTTTTCTTAAAAGATGGTATTTTAAGCATGACATGCCATTTGATTAAAATCAGTTCTCAGTTTCGCATAGGACAGTTGTGTGATCTGATTTAGATTTTGAATTGTGCAGTGTTATGGTAAGTAGGTCATCATGTTGAAAATACATTTACAAATTTCATCAGGACAATCCAAAGCTTCCTCAGGCAAATTGTTTATAAAGGAACGACCTGCGATAAAATTGGAAAAGTCCTCGGACTGTTTTAGCACTGTAATGTATAATAAATAATTGCATTGAACCATCCAGTTCTTAATTCTTAAAGGTATTGGTACAGAGAAGAGAAAAACTCATCTAAGAGCCAGCCCACCATTATCAGTCAGATAATGATGTACCAGTCAGACTGCTCCAGTGGCATAGTGGTTAGGGCATCTGCCTGAGATGGGGGGGAGGGGGGTCAGGAGTTTAAACCCCTGCCAAGTCATACAAAACAGTTATACAAATGGTACAAATAACTGCCTCGCTATGTGCTCAGCATTAAGAGGTTAGTGTTAGGACTGGTTGGTTTGGTGCCAGAATAATGTGACTGGGTGGGACATCATTCTTAGACATCACTATAAATTGCAACATTGCATACATCGTAGTGATATGACTGAAATGTTTTAAAAGCTATGTTACTCACACGCATGTATGCGTCATGGAGTTTCCAACAGAAATCTTTGTATGCTACCTTGTTGGTCAAATGAAAATGGAGCCACCGTGACATCCACCACAGCTATTGATTTGAAAACCTTGCGATCCTTGAAGAATAACAAAATTGGTTTCAACATTCCTCATTTGAAAAGAATAAATTGTCTTATCTTGAATTCCTGGAAATTCTTTTCAGCCAGTAGAGTATCAGTCCCTTCAAGGGACTCTTGATTAAAAATGTATGCCATGGTAGTCTAATTAACTAGACATTGTTTCTAATTGCTTGATTAGTTAATTAGATAAAAAAAACTCTTAATTGCATCTATAGGAAACTACACCATAATGAAAGTGCGTTTTCCTTGTCCCAAGCATATATTTTACTGGAATGGCCCTTCCATAGATTTCATTTCTTCCTATTGTTGCAGTGTAAGGTGAAGAGTTGTGATGAAGTGTTTAAGAAGCATCATCAGCTAGCAGAGCATGTTGCTAAGCACACACTGCAAAATCCATACCGATGTGCAGAAGAGGGTTGTGACAAGTCCTTCCCCACACCCAGCAAGCTGAAGAGACATATGAAAATGCATGAAGGTAAGGAGTCTGTTCCTCTCCAGTTTCATTAGCATTTAACTGGGTGTGTTTGTTTTGCAAAGAATTCTTAAAGAAAATTATTTAAATTGAAACGACAAATAATGGACTTTCCATACTTTTGCATGTACACATTAATAACGTCCCCTTACTTTCTTTGCATGAACTGATCTGTTTTGTCTTACCTGAACTTAAAATAGTGAAGAGATTCATATTGAAATTTAATTTTAATTTAATTTAATTTAATAAAACTTTGGTAACTTGCAAATATATTTACATCACTCTTCTTTTTTTTCCTTTTAAAGGGTATCAATGTGATCAAGATGGCTGCATAGCAAAGTTTAACAAGTGGACATTACTCTGTAAACACAAGGCAGTGGATCATGCCCAAGGTATTTTGCCTAAGTGTCTAGTATCAGTGACTACAAGTTTTGGTCAATAAAACAAATATTACTTTACTTTTCAGAATATTTGTTCAGTATATTTTAAATGCTTCAACTTTAAAATTAGTTTCATTATTTCAGAATGGTATATGCAGGAAGCTATTCACAACAAAATCAATTTTTAGTGCTAAGAGCTTCCTGGAGACACTGCATCTGCACGTTATTTGAAACCAGTTCTTGTCATTCACTTTCATAAACACTAATATTTTTGTGACTTTTATTTCAGAAGGTGCATTTCTTTTTAAATTTGCCTGTAGCCTTCATAAGGTGCTGCTTATTATGTTATGAAGTTGTCCGTCTTTCCATCTGTTCATTTCTTCATGATATCATATTTGCGCAATAACTGGAATTGTCTAAATCTACAGTTATCAAACATTGTAGGCAGCTTGCATTTGGGTTAATGAAGAACCATATTGATATCTGGGTTAAGAGGCCTAAGGTCACAATGACGGAAAGAAGAAAAATGTCTTCTGTACAATTACTTGAGTTCTGATTCGGATATAGTTACCAAATTTTGTGGGGGACAATAACCGAGTGGTCTGAAGTGCTCTCCGTTATTGATCACTGTCATCTCACTTCTGTATGCATGGGTTTGAGGTTCAGATTTGGCCAATTTGGATATGTGAGAAAGCTTGCCAGTAGTTTCTCGTGGGTCGATGGTTCTTTCCGGGGGTTTTCCAGGTTCTTACTCCACCAATAATACTGTCTGCCATGTATAGCCTATCGTTTGCTAGAAAGTGGTGTTAAACGCTACAACAACAACAGCAACCAAACTTTGTTGATGGCTTTTACATGGTATAGGAAGAAACATAGATTTTAGGATCAAAACATCAAAAAATAAATATACTGTGATGGAAAGAAGAAAAATGGCTTCTGCATAGTAAGTCAGCTTCACTAGCTATAATTACACAATTTGCAGATGTCTTGCTTTTGGGGTGAGAAGGAGCCTATTTGATTTGGAGTTCAGTGGTATGTCTCAAACAAATGTTTACCCCCTGTGGATTCTCCATTCTCAGGAAGCCTGAAAAATGCTGACTTAAGATCATCTAGGCAAGACTATGGAGAACTGTAGAATTGGCAAATAATTACGTCAACAATTCTTTCGACTTTTAAATTTTTTTTTTTTTAAAAAGTGTTTTTGATTAGTTTGAAAGGAGTGTTTATTTAATGGTTCCTGCACAAACTGGTAAAATGTATGCAGGCATCAATGGCATCATCCCAGTGTTCATAATACTTCAATACACATGGGTAGAATGAGATCTTCTCATCCCAATGTTCATAGTGCTATAATACACCTGGGTAGAATGAGATCTTCTCATCCCACTGTTCATAGTGCTACAGTACACCTGGGTAGAATGAGATCTCATCCCAGTGTTCATAGTGCTCAGTACATCTGAGTAGAATGAGATCTTCTCATCCCAGTGTTCATAGTACTACAATACACCTGGGTAGAATGAGATGTTCTCATCCCAATGTTCATAGTGCTACAATACACCTGGGTAGAATGAGATCTTCTCATCCCAGTGTTCATAGTACTACAGTACACCTGGGTAGAATGAGATGTTCTCATCCCAATGTTCATAGTGCTGCACTACACCTGGGGGCCCTGAGTAGCCGAGTGGTCTAAAGCGTTCACCGTTTAGACTTGTACTTTGTTCAACAATAATGAAAGCTAAAGTTGTTTATTTGATGTACTCTTCTATATACAAGTACATCAATGGGTTATTCTACCTCTGAAATCAGCACATTTTTTCACCCCTCTGCAGCTAGTCTAGTCTTTGATCTTGCTGCCTAGCTAGTGGGCTCGTCAGATGTACTTTTAAAATGACAACATGTATATCTGGGGTTCTTTCAGCCACTGAATTTTCTGATTGTAAATATCAGCACAGCTAAAACGATCAATTGATCAATATATTTTCACACTCAACAGGTGGTTGAATTGCAAGCCCTTGAATTTGCCATCCAGTAAATTGGTGCATACAGAGGACTGCTGTATACACGATTTTCTGCGTCCAAGATATAAAAATATTTGCATCCAAATACATGTGATTACGCGTTTCCGAGACCATTGAAAGTGATCAGTGGTTAAAACAAGTTTATTGTGCTGTGAATGTTTTGTTTTTAACTTTATTTATATTTATGATGGATACCAACAGCAGTGTAAAATGCAGATTAAATTTATAGTCTCTGGAAACTAAATATTTGGCTGTTGAGTGCGGAACATCTTGCAAAGATGTCTGTGAAAAGTTTTCAATAAACATAACACCCAGTCAGGATGGATGAATGCTGCAGAGTCTATAGAGAAAGATCACATTGAAGGTATCTGCGCACCCCAAAGGAAGAAGCAGAAGACTGCTAAATTTGAAGACATGGAAGAAGCCCAGCAAAATGCTTCAATGAAACACGCAATGCACATTCCACCTTGTCCATAGAGCGTGTTATGATCATAGAGAAAGCAAATTAATTTGCGAAAACACTTAGTGTTGATAACTTGAATGCAATAAGTGGTTGGTTCAGTCGCTTGAAAGTTAGTCATGCCATCTGATACAAAATGATTTGTGGAGACTAAATGTACTGTTTAAACCAACTTGATGACAGGTTTTTGTTTCCCAGTAAATAGCTCCATCCCCTTGGTAGCCTCAATAACATGGGAACAGACTGACCAAAATCTAGGCCAATTTTAGTACATGTAATTGAAGCATGTAAATAACAACTATGCAACCATGTGCTTATACCGACAATGAATATCATAATGTTTTTCATATCCGGATGTGACCAATGAAATATTTTATTGTGAATTTTATTACACAAAGGTAACCAAAATGTAATTTGTCAATATATAAGTGCATTTCACACTGGTTTTGTCTTCATGTACTAAAAATTTCCATTAGTTTCTCAAAGTGTAAATGCTACTCACTTACAACAGCTCACCCCTTACTGACTAATTTAAATTTTATCTTTTTTCAGACCCCCCCCCCCCCCCTCCAACACTTATCTCAACATCTTCCTATGTCGAAATTATATCCTCGGGCCCGAGGATGTCAGCATAAATGGGTAGGACTGTATTGGTGTTGTTCCAGTTATCAGTTATAATTGATAATCATTTGTTTGAGCGAACTGATAATAAATAGATTGTGAAACTCCACAATTGATTGTTTGTAAAGGGAGACTATTTATTTTTAGTTGATTGTTTGTAAAGGGAGATTACTTATTTTTAGTTACATGCTTAACACAAAGGTTAGTAAAACTCCTGTGTAAATGGTAAGCTAAATTGGGCTTCCAATCCACTAAAGTTGATTTGAATTATTTGTTCCCTTTATAACTTACAAATATAAACCTATACCCTACTCATAGATGCAAACTTTCATAATTAGGAACATATAGTCATTATGTCATTTTTTTGTTAAATTGTTGAGGTAATAAATTTGAACATAGTTTGATGATTCATTTCATGATGATGATTATAAAATCTTCTTGAAGTATTTGAAAATAATGACAATGAAGAAAATTATATTCTTATATACTTTAAATTATCGACACATAACCAATGAATAAAAGGATTTTGGGGGGATTGCAACAGTGTTTTAGTTACATGAAACTGATCAGCCATAAAAAGTTGCTTTCACTTAACAAAGTTGAAGAACAAAAATAAGACAAAACAATTGAAAAAAACTAATTTTTCTATTAGGTTTAAAGTATACATGTAGTTAAAAGAGAGTACTCCTGTCACTGATTTCAGGACATTCATGTGATGTATGTGGTAAAAATTTTAATTATAAACTGGTTTATATAGCAATGTAAATTGGGCTACATGAAATATGTCACTGATTTCATATCATCAACGTGATCTGTGTGGGAAGAGGTTTAGTTAGAGACTGGTCGGAATCACCATAGTTTTCTTTGATTTCAGATGACCACTATGATGTGTGTGGGAAGAGATTAAGAAAAAAGTAGCTTCAACAACGTTCAAAATTCATTCCTTTGCTCATTTTAGGTTGCCTTCGTAATATTTGTGTGGCATGAGGTTTAGTCAGAAACAGTGGTTTCAGTAGCATCATGAATTTGATTGATTTCAGATCACCTGTGTAATGTGTGTGGCAAGAGGTTTAGTCAGAAACAGTGGCTTCACCAGCATCATAAAATTCATTCAGTTACAAGAGACCCAATTGTGTGTCCTCGTGAAAATTGCGGGCGAGCATATCTTGACCAGAGAAATTTGACAGCACACATACGATCATATCACGATGGGCAGAAAGTTCTGTGTCCTATGGAAGGATGTGAAAGAAAGTTTGCAACAAAAGTAAATTTCTTGGGAAAGTATTCCTTTTGTTGTTATTTCATTCTTTACCCAAAAAAAAGATGTTTGTGTGCAGATTAAATCATTCCCGCTTTATAGCGATTTCCATGAGAGCTGTGGAATATATTATCTTATAATGATGCTGACGTATAATGAAGTGTGTAATACAGTACTCCCTCATTATAATGCTTACCATGAGAGAAATAAAAAATATGGCCTTTTAATGAGACAACCTTATACTTCTGTACAGAATGCATACTGTACTCCACCTGAATATAATATACATGAAGTATATTGTCATATTATGAGACCTCCTTATTAGGAAGTACAGTATACATACAGTAATCCTTCATTATAATACTGCCAATGGCAGCCATGGAGTATATTGTCTACAGTGAGACTTTATAATGAGGTATATTACATGTAAATATGAGACCTTATAATGAGGTACAATACACATACAATGCTCCACACCATTATAATGCTGCCCATGGCAGCCATGGAGTATATTGCCTTATAGTGAGACTGCCTTATAATGAAGTATATTATATATATGGTACTCCCCCATTATAATGCTGTTTATAGCAGCCATGGAGTATATTTTCATATACATAGACCTTTTAATGAAGTACAGTACACATACTGTACATAGAATATTTTACCATACAATACCATGTACATGTTACCATACATTACCATATACATTTTACCATACATTACCATATATAAGTTACCATTCAATGTGTACATGTTACCATACAGTACCATATACACGTTATCATACATTACCATATATGTTACCGTACAAAAATGTGTACATATTACCATACATTACAATATACATGTTACCATACATTACCATATACATGTTACCATAAAATGCCATATACAAGTTATCATACAGTAATGTGTACATGTTACCATACAGTACCATATACATGTTACTATTTAGTACCAGATGCATGTTATACTCTGTGACAGATTCGATATTTATTTTGTTTCAGTCCCAACATGCACAACAAACTGTAATGATACTGAGATATTCCAAATATAACTTTTCAATTGGTCATTTTGAGTCTTTCGTGCTCTGTGTTGGACTACATGGCCTGATTATTTTAACTGAAGGGGGCAGGGCATAAAATTGTTTGAACAATAGATGGTTATAAACTTTTATAAACTAGCATCATTAGGACCACTTGTGGTCATTTTGTAGCAGTGGTGAATTTAACTTTCGATAAATAAGAATGGTTAAATTGGGTAACAGATATGTGGATAGTTTAGGTTCTTGGGGTTAGTTGGTTCATTTTGATGAATGAAAAGTTAGGAAAAACTGATATTCAGATATTTAAGGTTCAATATTTTTGCACAGATACAGTGTACAATCATGGAGTTTGTTTTCTTTTCAGCAAAAACTGCTTCAACATCAGAAGCTGCATGATCCAAATAGACCGCCACCTCCAAAGGTTTGTAATAGCTTGTTTATTTTTTTATGGTAGTGTTTTTCAGTTAGTTTTTGTTGTTGCTTGTTTATCCATAGACCTGGAACTTCCTCCCGAGTCCATTAGATGATTGGAGTATTTCACTTTCATTACTCTTGTGTTTCCACTGATTGGTAATGGACATAAAAAAAATAGGACACACAAAATACCGAGTTGTTGATGGAAATCATAAATTGACCTGCCTTGTACTGAGTGATGCTCCGACGTGGCTGTCATAATAGTGCATAAAAATGTAAAAATAAGGTATTTCAGAATGGAATCCCATTATAATTGGTTCTCACTAGCCAAGAATTAAAGATAGTGAAATAAATCAAGTAAAAATGATAAACAGAATTAAAATGATTTAATTGGATCCATCATAATATGCATAATGGGTACGTTAGTATACTGAGGTGCTGAACCTTGTAAAGCTATTCTTTGTCAAAGGCATGAAAGGATCCAATTTACAATCAAGCCACCTGTCTTAAACAGCAACCTTTTTTATAAAGACCCCCTGCACCCAGTTATTGCAAAGATAGATTTGTATTACAAAACCACAGTCGTAGGAAGCATTTTCTTCACCTCCCTCACAGCAGCTGTTAAAGACATGTTTGACTATTCATAAAATTTTCTATAATTAAATTTTCTGTTTCAGAAAAAGGCTAAGAAAAAGAATACGAAGAAGAAAAGCCTTGTAGAAACCTTGACTGGTGTTAAAAGATCAGAAGTCGTATTGGTGGATGCTGAAAAAGATCTTCATGCCCCAATTGATCTGGGACATGAAGATGATTTGAATTGTTCGTCACAAGTACCGACAGATAACACAGTCAGTGTAAGTGTTGATGAACCAGTGAACTCAGTCACTGGTACACATGAAAATCAAGGGGCAGAACCTCAAGGTGAAGGTCAGGTTACAGCAACTACTGGTCATTTAGTTCAAAGTGAAGGTCATGGTGACACAGAAGATCAAGTTAAGTGTCTTCATAGTGAAGTTCACTATTGCCAGCATCTGTGTGAAAATCATATCATGGTTCATGAGGACAGATTTCAAGATGTCCGTAATAAAATTGAAGGTGAATGTCAACAAGATGTCCTTAATAAAATTGAAGGTGAATGTCAGGGGCAGTAACAAGATATGGAAATTACATTAGGGTGTGATAATGGCCAAAATGGACACAGGTCAGTTTAAGAAGGCAGTCAGATTCTTAAATCCCTGTGAATGAGGAAGAAAATCATAAAACAATTAAGCACATGTCTGGTGCTGAAGGAATCCAACATAGCTGGCACAACTGGAGCTGAAAGTCATCATTTGTGACTAAGTCGGGGCAAATAAAAATTAGTGATACTAAAGTAATAATGATAAGGGCAAATACAATTTGGGATGCAAATCTGGTTCATTCTTTTAAAAGTAAAGCATTTTTCCAGTTTTGTTATACATTTGGTTACAAAGTTTACTTAAAATTCTTATTTTATATATTACCTTAACATGTCAAGTTGAAATTAGATATGATCCAGTTGACCATGTTAATAAAGAATGGACAGCCACTTTTTATCATATCTGCACAAGGGAAAATAACTTTGTCACAGTCCAATTTACGGGACCGTTTTATGTGGACATTCACATTGGGTGGAAATTGATATTTATTAACAGTATGACTTTGTAATGTATTTCTAATATACTGTTAGTTTATCTTTTATATACATCTTTTATCCAACATCCAACCTGTCCACAAATAGTTGACTGCAAAAGGGTTCTTTGTAGATTGATTAATTGATTATTTAATTGATATTTTGATATTGTGCTATGTGTGTGTGTCTGTATATATATATATATATATATATATAGTAGTCTCCCTCTTATACAGCCACCCCTTCTGCACTGGAAAAGTGGCCTTATAAAACGGGTGGCCTTTCCAGAGGGGTACTAAATTTTTTATGAGAAGTATATGTAATATACATAGTAAGAAAGCTACATACTTCAAAGCATTTAATATCTTCGTTTAAAAGTAACATTAATCATTAAAAGGTTCTTCTTGTTATAATAACAAACTTATTTCAACTGAATATACGTTAATAATTCTTTTTCTTGGCGTAAGTGTGATATGCGAGCGGATTTTGGTGTGATGCACATTGAAAATGAATTCAAAAACATCATTTACATCTTGGTACATAATTATCTTTTGATTTGCTCCATTTTTCCACTGCTGCTGAATATCCTTTTTGGTTATGACTTTGTTTATTCGAGTCATTTTAACAAAAGCTTGTTTTTCCGAGTCTTTTGTACATAAAATTGTTTGGCATGTCCCCCCTCTCCCGATGTCATCGAGTAGAATTAACAACTTCTAAAATAACGTCTCCTTTAACGAGATGACATTTTAATGTTTGGTAATGATTTACTGCTCTTGAGGGGTACTTTTGAATACAAACTCGTCGGTGCCACGGGATTCAGGCCATAAGAAGCGGGGGTGGGGGGGCGTTCAAGAAGGGGACTACAATATATATATATATTTTTTTTTATATTATTGCACATGAACATATAACTTTATGTGATTCTGGTTATTCCTAATAAGCCCATGAAATTATTGTGCAGTATTTATTGCAGTATTCTCTTTACTGATTGGCTGTCATCATGGGAAAACTTTTTAAGCCAGCTTTCTGGAATGTTTTTTGTTTTCTATGAACATTTTTGGCAGCCATTTTTCAAATTGACTCACAAAAGGAAACAGAGGCAACATTTTCTTGGCTGCCTGACTATGGAAAATGTACCCACACAGTGGATTACTATGTATAACGAAATCATCATGAGAAAAATGGCATAAAACTCCAAGAAGAACAACAAGAAGTAACACTAAATGTATTGCTCATTTGATAGCTGTGTGTGGGCTGGGGTGGAGTTGTATATCTGTAACACAGAATCAAATCCATATACAAGCATGGTTTAAATGTTAACTTACAAAAGTAAATAAACTCACCTCTGTTCACAGAAGAATGTGGACCTAAACTGGTCTCCCAACTAACAGAACTTTATCTACAGCTTATTTACACAGGAAATATGTAATGCAAATCCGACTCAATAAAATTTGTTTACATCTTCTGTATAGTCTACTTTTCCAAGTTAAAGGCTGCAAATATCCAGTCACAAATACATGCTGTAAAATGTTGTTAAATCCTACAACAACAACAATTGGGATTTTCTGCATTAATCCTATTTCACATTAAAATTTCAACAATGTAATGTTGTGAAAGTTATGATTTGGAGTAAATACGTACCCTACGCATACTCCATACCATCACATGCATTGATCATTCTGTTTAGAAAAAATGATTTTTGTCATAAAGTGTTCTGTTTATTCAGATGTACACTTACTCTTTGATTTATAGTTTCTAAACAGTAGTCTACTTTACTAGTTCAATTTTGTTTGTACTATATTTCATGCACAACAAATGAAAAGTTGTACTGACAAAATGAAACAAAATTATTTGTTCTGCTTTTCTTTTTAAATAATTTGCACTGAAATAAAACTATATGATAAAAATGATGATTTAATATTGAATTTATGAAACTCATTTCATAAATTCAAAATTAAATCATTCCTCTCCATAAGTGTATTGAAATATTTGTTTGATTTATTTTGGTCTAAGGTGCCTTTTAATCATTTGTAAGCACTAAAAATAATTAGCATTGCTTTCTCACTTTATTTACGAAAGTAGAAAGGAGGTGTGTATTTTATTTCCTTGAGAATTAAAATTCTTCTACCTGTTAATTATCGTTCATTAGGTCTTATATTGTTTTGGTAGAATATTATGTTGGACTGAAGTATTGTTTATGTAATCATTTTATTCATATATAGAAGTCCATATTTTTTAAGCCAGATTATTGGACTTTTAAGATCAAGTTTGCAAGCAAATTACAAACCTATTTGTGCGCAGTAAGTGTTTTTGATGTTGGACCAGTGAGAAATAAACTTACCAGTCCTTCTGTTCAGCTGATTTTTTTTTTCATGTATCACTGAAATTAAAGCAGCAACTTTCATAATCTTTTTTATACTAATTGCCAAATAATAATAATATCTTAATCAAGGTTATGTAACCACCCAATCAAGTTTAAGTATCCTAACAATCAAGTTTAAGTATCCTAACAATCAAGTTTAAGTATCCTCTTAATACTGATCACAAAACAATAATATCCTGACCAAAGTTAAGTATACACCTGACCAAGGTCAAGTATCCTCTTAATAAAAAGGTCAGTATACCAGTCAATCTCCTAATATAATGGTCAGTGTACCAGTCAATCTCCTAATATAAAGGTCAGTATACCAGTCAATCACCTAATATAAAGGTCAGTATACCAGTCAGTCTTCTAATATAAAGGTTAGTATACCAGTCAATCCAACTTTAATTGTTTTGCATTCAATCAGTCATCAATGAGCTAATCACAAAACCTTTTATATGCTATGTTTGGTGTGACAATTTGCAACATGTATGGTTTCAAAACGATACAATTTTCTGTGTTTCTCAGAACTAAAAGTTTTGTAAGATAGTCCATGACCAATATAATAGTAATAATAATTATAATAATAATAATAATAACCATTGGATAATTAAGGCCATTTAGTCATGTGCAATAATACATTTGGATTAGATGACAAGTTGTAAAAATTGTGATATGATAATTTGTCAAACTTTTATTGTACTGTTTTGAAATTTAAGTAAAATTGTTTTCTTGTATATTTTACTGTAAATGAGTTATGTATTGTCAATAATATATATATATATATATATATATATATATATATATATATATATATATATATATATATATATATATATAATATTCTTGTCTTATTACATAAGGGATCTGGTCAGTTACATTGCTTAGTACAGTTGGACTAGTGCCAGTAGGTTTTCAAAAGTTACTGGACCAGCTGACCGTTTGCTGGCCAGTTGGGTTATTTGGTTTGTCATGCGTACTAGTAAATATAATTGTCATTGTTAAATGGAAGCAATACAGTTTTGTGTCTTTAATGTAACAGACTTAGCCATGCCATTTGCCAAGACTTGGTCATGACATATGTCACAACATACACATGATATATGCATGACATAACTATGATATATGCCATGACTTAGTCATGTCATAATATACCCATGATACTTGCCATGATTTAGCTGTGAGATATGTCATAACACACTGACAATTACAAATGCCATGACTTAGTTATATGTCATAACATACCCATGATGTATGCCTTGACTTGCCCATGATGTGTCATAACATACCCATGATGTATGCCATGTCTTAGGTATATGTCATAACATGCCCATGATGTATGCCATGCCTTAGCCATGATGTGTCATAACATACCCATGATAAATGACACGACTTAGTTATGATCTCCTAAAATACCCATGGTAAATGCAATACCTTAGCCATGATATATGCCATGATGTGTCATAACATACCCATGATGTATGCCATGATGTGTCATAACATACCCATAATATATGCCAGGACTTAGTTATGATCTCCTAAAATACACATGATAAATGCCATACCTTAGCCATGATGTGTCATAACATACCCATGATATATGCCATGATGTGTCATAACATACCCATGATAAATGCCACGACTTAGTTATGATCTCCTAAAATACCCATGGTAAATGCCATACCTTAGCCATGATGTGTCATAACGTACCCATGATATATGCCATGATGTGTCATAACATACCCATGATGTATGCCATAACTTAGTCATGATGTGTCATAACATGCCCATGATGTATCATAACATACCCATAATATATGCCAGGACATAGTCACATTTGCCATGACATATCTATCATTATTCTGATAAAATTGTTGGCATCTGTGTTCATGTTGTTAAGATTCTGCTTTTACCACTGTAGACTAGACATTATTTGATATGTATCATTTACATTAATGATGAGGGATGATACTACTGCCAAAGTTAACCATACAGACCTGTTGTTGATCAACGATGATTTATGTAAATTGTTAGCATTGAACTCCATTCATTGACATGTTGTATACAACATGTACTGGTATATAGGATTGCATTTATGAATGCTTCTCACATCTGTTGGAAAATTTTCTCTTGGATTTTGAATTGTTAACAGGAATGCAGGGCATATGTATCGTTTAGAATGTTTATGATTTTCCTCATGTTTTTTATTCTTTTGGATTTTGAATCATTAACAGGAATGCATGGCATATGTATTGTTTTGAATGTTTAAGATTTTCCTCATGTTGTTTTTTTTGTTGCTAGAAATATTAACTGCTCAGTGTTCATTCCATTTTTTTCTCCACTGCCATTCTCTTTATAATCCATTTATTTCACAAATTATTCATTAAAATTTTCTGACCATGGAAACAATGTTGATTTTTTTTTAGTTCTACTGGTTATAGACCAGAAGAGCTTATGGGTTAGCCTGTTGTCCATGGTCCACGGTCTGTCAAGCATCTGTCCTTCTGTTAGTATCAATTTGTTGTCTACTTTTCCAAAACTACTTGGAAGATCGCCATGAAACTTTACAGACACTTTCATCCCATGGTCTAGTTGGACCTAAATGAGAATGGTGATGCTCCGACAGTCATTATGACCACCACAACAACCAACAGGATAATCTAATAATCACTACACCTCCTGAATGGATGGTCATTTCAACATGGGGCTTTCACTAAAATACCTTAAATATTTTCAGCATTTTTTTCTCCTGTTTTTTTCTTTAAAATTTCATGGTATTTTTTTGATTTTTGTGTGCAGTCATATCATTATAAAATTTTGTAAAACACTATGAGCTTCTAAAGATTAGGCGCTTTACAAAGTCCTCATTACTATTATTATAATTATTATCATTACCTTCTAAGATTACACACTTCTGCAGCAGGAAAAGGGCATTAACCTTTCTATCAGGGATAACACAAATATGAATAATAGAAACTAAAGAAAGGCTTAACTTACTTTCTGGCATTTAATATTTTAGTTTTAAAATCCTATTTAAGTTATGCAATAAATTTGACAAACATATTAATACTATTAAAAAGTAATTATGATTCATTTTCATTCATGATGCAAAACCAATTAAAAAACCTTTCCAAAAAATTATGTGTACTTTGTGCCAACCATTACACTTGCCATCTTCGTTAGACTTTTTTTCATCCAATTACATTTTACAGTAGACTGTTTATGGATTATGCTGTTTGGTTCATTACAAAATTATTAAAAATAAAATGATATGAAGTTGTTTTTGTCATTTTATTATCATCTCTTTAATTCCACTTCTACAATTTGAGAATATTCTCAAAAAGGTGACCCCTGTGGAAGAACAGTGTAAGAGTATTTTCCGTATTTGCTGTTTATAGACACTGTATCCATTTCCATGAAAACAGACAGGTTCTTCAGATGTGAACTTTGCCTAACATATTCATTTATTGATAAGCTAGTTATTGAGAGAACCTGTCTATATTTTTAAAGAAAGTGGTACCAGATATTAAGTGAAATGCTTTACAGTGTGAATTGTGGATGTTATATGATGGAAAATGTAATAACGGATCTTTTCAAACTTCAAAAACATGTCAGATCAGAAAAAAGGACAGATTAAAACTACTTTGCAAAACTTTAAAAGCTGAATATGAGAGTAATGTAATACAGCATGAGTACATGATATAATGTTCATTGCAGAATTCTAGTTCTAGATAATTCTTGAGTACATGACAGTTCTGAGTACATGATCATACACATTGCAGAATTCTAGTTCTAGATAATTCTTGAGTACATGACAGTTCTGAGTACATGATCATGCACATTGCAGAATTCTAGTTCTAGATAATTCTTGAGTACATGACAGTTCTGAGTACATGATCATGCACATTGCAGAATTCTAGTTCTAGATAATTCTTGAGTACATGACAGTTCTGAGTACATGATAATGCTCATTGCAGAATTCTAGTTCTAGATAATTCTTGAGTACATAACAGTTCTGAGTACATGATCATGCTCATTGCAGAATTCTAGTTCTATACAATTGCAAGTACATGATAATTCTGAGTTCTAGATAATTCAATGAAAGTTTAGATTAGTTGATGCGAGGGCTGAATTTAAATAATTTTTCAGTATATATTTTTTGTATTCTGGTTCTAATCCATATGAATTTTGCCCTTTGTGACAAGAATTTTGACCAGCTACAAAACCAGGTTAGTAGTAAAAAGGTATCTTTTTCATATGTGCTGTAATTCTGGCATGTAATATATCAATTACACTTTTATGCCCAAATTAATGCATTTTTACAATTACGTATACCTCTCGGAGTGTTGGCATGTATGCAGATGTCATACTGACTTGAGCTGCACTCTACTGTACTGCTAATCGGTCAGCGGTCATCTTATTAAAAATCAGTGATAATCAAAGCTCGTAATTAATAAAGCAACAAAACATGAAACCTACAAAAACACAAACAGTAAGGATAATTGGATATTTTGTACTTCTTTGACAATGTATAGATTGTTGTTGTTGTAGGGTTTAACAACATTTTACAGCAAACTATAGGCTATACATGGCGGCCAGTATTAAAGGTGGCAGAAGAACCTGGGGAAAAACCCTCGAAAAGAACCACCCACAAGAAGCTGCAGGCAAGCTTTCTCACATACCCACATTGAATCTGAGACTTGAACACATACAGACAGAGGTGAGATCGCAGTGATCTGTAACGATGAGCTCTTTAGACCACTCGGCCACTTACCCCCCCCCCCAATATATAGATTTAAGTAATGTACTTAATCGGCCTGTTGGAACAGATGTACGAGTGCTGATTTTAGAAGTGAATAGATAAAACAGTTATGTTGCCAATTTGGAATTATCAACAATGGTATCATAGTATTGTTCAACAGTACAAGACAGATGGAAAGGAAATCAAAGCAATTCTCAAAAACGTTCTATAGCTATGATTACTAGAGATCCACTGGTCTAACTGTGATGTTTATCAAAGATACATTTGATCATTTGTATATCATAGACTGACAATGTTTGGAAACATCAGAAATGTGGCAGGGTATGTGTAATTAGCACTAGCAACAATTTGAACTCTGGATTTATACAGTTACTTCATGAGGCAAGCTCATTGTGTTGTTTTGTATACAATTCCCCTGAATTACATATTTAGGTTTTGCAGAAATGTTTGCAAGGTTTTATTTGGAGCTAAACACACAGTCACCATATGTCATAAGAACAATGCATTTTAGCGTACAGGAGGTAAATCCTGTCAAAGTTTAATTGTTAACACTAACATTGTGGATGCTTGTGCTAACTCTGTTGCTGTCAACAGAATCACGTTTGTTGTCATTTATGCAGTCTAGAACCACTTTAACACTAATTTATTGCGCACACAACAGATGAGTGATATTAGGACAATTGACATGGCAAATAAGTACCCAACATGGTCCTACCAAAATGTGTACATGGCATTTCAGACTTTAAATCGAGATGATAGCCAAGAGGGCATAGTAAGATGATATTTGACAAACTAGAAATTACTAAAGTTTCTTGGCAGTTAAATGGTCATTGAGAACCATCTGAAGAAATTTTGCTTAACTTCACAGACAATCAAAATAACCCAGGCTGTAAATGGCCAGCATTAAAGCATTGATACTTGTTTGAAAATTTCCCAACAAGACATTTGTGATTTATATCCAATTTTGTTTTCATAAGAAAATCATGAGCAGTTTAGTCAATCCTTTGTTGACATGTATTTTCATTCATGTGAAGGTGATGCTGGTGATGGTAACATGTTATGAAATGTTTCGTTCTGACAAAACAATGATTTTAGAGGTCAAATGATGGTCCTTGATGTACCTGTAGAAAGCCAGCAATTGAACCTGTTCATTTTTCATATAATAATGACCTGTCATGAAGCAAAGCTTGGCCTTAGTGAAAACAAGCATGGGAAAATAACAAAACACAAAAATAAACATTTGTGGGGTCACAAAGAGGCTTTCTCCAGGAAAATTAACTGGAACTGTCCCAGTGTGGTTGACCAAAACACAACTTAATCAGATTATTGCAGCCAAACAAAAAGACAACTCTGTGATATCAAAATTGTCCAAATCACAGGTGATTTAACTGCAAAAATCAAGTGGAATATTTATATTTATTGCAGTGATTTTAGCATTGTAAAACAGCAGCAGTTGCAAAAAGCTGCAGTGTGAGGGACTATCATAACAGCATCTGGAATGGCTTTGTAGAAGGTTGTTTGAGTAGCACACATGTAAAAAAATGGACAAGGTCTCATTTTACCAGGAATTTGTAATTAAATATCATCAGGAAGATATCTTTGATTACCTGGTTCAACTTAAAAAGGCCATACATCCATTCTTGATTTACTAGCATTGGTAAAGTCAGTCAAACATTTTCATTTTGTCTTTTTACAAAATGTAAGAGACTTTAGTAACCAGGATTTGACAACAGGGCCTGTATATATGGTGACACCTAATCATTTATATTTTCACTTGTATAAGCTTCCACCACCACTTGAGGGGCCCCGAGTGGTCTAAAGCGCTCTCTGTTACGGATCACTGCCATCTCACCTTTGTCTGCATGGGTTCGAGTCTAAGATTCGGCTAAAGTAGTTATGTGAGAAGGCTTGCCAATAGCTTCTCGTGGGTCAGTGGTTCTTTCCGGGGGTTTTCTCGGGTTCTTCCTCCACCAATAATACTGGCCACCACGTATAGCCTATCGTGTGCTGAAAAATGGTGTTAAACCCTACAACAGCAACACCCAAATTAGGCGATGTTACAAGAGTTTATCATGCCGATCCTGGACCTTCATTTTCAAATGGATTGATATATTGTTCATTTTCTAGATTTGACCACAGGGCCAGGCACTCATTGAATTGTATATATGGTGACACCTAATCATATATATTTTCACTTGTATAAGTTTCCACCACCACTTGAAGTATTTGATGTCTACCATTACTTTAGTTTGGTATATCAATGCAAACTTTGCTGAATGGGCCAATATGCAGCCATCTTCTTCTTAAAGCATTGCATGCACTGGAGTATTCGCCAACCCAGCAGTTATTGAGTTTGCATCAAAGTATGCATAATAGTAAATAAAATGTCTGTTAATATTTGTGGATGTTACTAAACTAGACATAATGCTGATGTGGATCTGAGCAAGTCCATATCAGTGTGGATCTGATCAACTTTTCGAATTTGGGGTCAGAGGTCAAGGTTATTGACTGAAAGAAGAAAAAGGTTTTTTGTTTAATAACTTTAGTTATAGATCACATACATTGATGAAGGTTTTTAGTGAGCTTGCACATTGGAAAAGGTCTGTTGATCAATGGCAAGGTCATTGTAAGTATAACAAAAAGGGTTTTGCAATATTTTTTGTTATCAAACATCATGGATTGCTTATACTTACAGTAAAACATACATTTTTAAAAAATGGTAATTTGGAAAATGGAAATTTCTAAATGGTAAGAAATATCAAAATTGTAAAATATCAAAATGGTAAGAAATATAAAAATGGTAAGAAATATCAAAATGGTAAGAAATATCAAAATGATAGGAAATATCAAAATGGTATAAAATATAAAAATGGTAAGAAATACAAAAATGGTATGAAATTTAAAAATGGTGTGAAATATCAAAATGGTAAGAAATTTCTAAATGGTATGAAATATAAAAATGGTATGAAATATAAAAATGGTAAGAAATGTCAAAATGGTATGAAATATCAAAATGTCAAATTCGGCTTTCATCTACTTATATCCAAATTAGACTTGAGTTGATAACCCCCATGTTTTACCTAGAAAAAAATTTTGTTCTGTATCTGGAACCAAGGCCTTTTACATTGTTCTTAAGGGCACCCTCTCATCATCTGGATACATAATTTATTGGTCTTTTAATTCAGCAGTGTAGAAAATAATCAATAAATCTAATCTTGTTACTCGGCTGCTCATATCTAGAATTTCTTTTATTAAAAATGTTTTTACCAATGCCCTGCTCCTTGATAGTTTTGTTGATAATGGAGAGAACATAAAATCAATTTATTAGTATTTGTAGTAATTCAGCTAAAGCCTGAATGTCAGCACTCTAATTTTTAAATTTGTAAACACAATTCTGTGAGGATTGTCTTTTTCTTATGTTACTTAGAACTTATATATCACTGTAATTTACTGTAATTGACTAATTTTCTGTAAACTCAAATATTTTCTTATTATGGCATCTTCATTTTAGTGCAAGAGAAAATTTTGGTTGAAATAAAACTACAGTGTTCATTTTTTGTATAAAGTTTTAGAGCCATAAAAATAACCTCCATTACTAGTGAGAGAGCCTTATGCTAAAATGTGTTCTAACGAAACTGTCCATGATATGGTACTTTCTCATTATAGCACAGTCCATGGGAGTAGGAAAGTTTACCATTATATAATAAAGTCCATGATATGGTACTCTCTCATTATAGCACAGTCCATGGGAGTAGTAAAGTTTA